>VZTA01017300.1:0-52131 GCA_013398855.1 Mohoua ochrocephala
TTTGTGGGTGCCTGGCATTTGGCTAGTGTAAAATCATGACAGTTTTTGGTGGAGAATGCTGGGGAGTCATGAGGACTTTGAGATAAGGATATTAATTGGGAGAAATACTGGGCAAACCAAGTATTAAACTGTGTTATCAAGCAGAATGATAGTGGGGAATTTGCATCATAATTGCAGTGAAGGGTCTAGGGGCAGATTTTGTGTAGTTTGTCCATTTTTGTTCTGTATTGTGATTATATGTGTTATTTTGGATCTGGTGTGGAGAATTTTTTTTTTTCTTTTCTTTCTGTTAGGTTTAGTTATTTTTGTTGTTCTAAGTGAAGATTGTCTGTTGAATGTGGATGATTTTTTTACTGCAGACTTCCACGGTCGTTGCCAATCCTTATATAAGCTGTCTGATACCGTTAATAATATTAGCAAATACCGTTGTTATGCTATGGAATTCATGGAATTTGTCGTCATCCTAGTGCAAGAGAAAACAACCTTGAGGTGAGGAGCTATTAAAATCTGCCCTGAGGCATCCAGTTGCTGGGTGGAAAGGTGTGTGGAGGGATTTGGGCAGGTTCCTAGGGTGGTTATCACCTCCCATTGCCTGGGACTTTACTCCTGAACAGGTAAACAACGCTAACAAACTGGCCCGTGGACTGATGGAAGGGTGTCTTGTTTGCCCCCAGGAACGCGAGCAGCTTCTCGCCCTGCACTGGGGGCTGGCCTGGGCCTGCCGAGCCTCTGTTAAATACTCTCAGGGGACTGTAGCTGAGGCAAGAACCCAAACTTGTTTGAGGACACTCTGGCTGAGGCAGGGACTCAAACCACAACAACGATGGCTGAGACAGGGACTCAAACCACAGCAACCACAGTAATTGCCCCAGTAGTGAAAACAAAAAAAATGGACAAGGCAAGTTGCAGTCCCATACCACGGATCAGTAAGGGATGGGAGTAGGCAAGATCCTGGGAGGGGACACAACCAGGCCAGCTGACCCAAATCAGCCAAAGGGATATTCCATACCGTGTGACATCAACTCAGGTATATAAAGGTAAGGAAAGGAGAGAAGAGGAAGGGGGATATTTGTGATTCTTCAGTGTTTGCCTCCTGGAGGAACCATGATGTGTGCTGAAGCCCCGCTTCCCAGGAAGTGTCTGAACATCGCTCCTGGTGGAAAGTAGAGATTGACTTTTCCCTTCACTTATGCGTGCACAGACTCTCGCTTATTTCTTTCCCTTCACTGTAACAAAACTGCCTTATCTCGCCCGCTGGTTGTTCTCCATCTTATTCTCTCCCCTGTCCCATTGGCAAAGGGACTGACAGAGTGGCTTAGTGGGCACCTGGCACTCAGCCAAGGTCAGCCTGCTACAGATGGCTGGAAAAGAAAGGGTCTTACTATTTTAAACATGTGTGAAAAAATATGCGATGCAACACATACTACATTTCACAAACATCTTGCACAAGTGATATTACACAAATGCACCTTTCTCCACTTTATTTTGCAGATCCTCTTTTCTGTTTCTAGCTTCTGAGCACATTCTGAGCAATGAACAACAGCCCAGCATTTCAAATTAGGATCCTTCTTTGAGTTCCTACACAAAATTAGTCTGCTTTGTATAGATTCTGCCCTCTCAAGTCCCAAGACACTTACAGGGTCAGCAGGTCATTTGTATTTTGGCAACTAACTGTGCATTTAGGCATGTGATTTTCAGTGATTTGAATGCCAGCTCTAAAATTCTGGTCTGGAGGTAAGCAGCAAACTGGAATTTGCAGCCCAGAGCCTGGGAATGAATACACTAGTCATGTAGTTGCCTAAGTTCAGGCTGAAAAGTCAACGTGCAACGGAGGCTTTTCACGTATCAGAGGACTTACAGCAAAACAGGAAGTTATTAATATCAGAGCCCGAACTGACTTGAGAGTCAGACAATATCAAACAGAAGGTGTCTCCCCTTTTTCCTGTTTATCTCTTGCTAGCTCAGAAGACAGGGGAGATGAAGAGGCAAAGAGTTGCATAATTTGGTGCTACAAGGCAGCGAAATTGAACCGGCAGGCTGTTCATCATTACACAAAGTATATGGCATCACTTTCCTCAAGTCTTTAAAGCTTTTTCTGTACTTTTAAACAAACAGGGAAGCTATTTTGAAATGATGGGGTGGAACATGACAAAATAATGCAGTGCAATGGCATGCGGGAGTTTAGACACAGTGAGCAATAAATGAAACTACAGGGGAGGGTAATAGGCTGCCTTAGTATAATTATCTTAGGAAAACACTGGAAGTAAAGCACTTTCTCTTGAGAAAGTGTCATTTGATTTTTAAATAACACAGGTCATTAGGACTACAGTTCCACGTCGGGTCTGCATGATGGTTTATCAAAGCAAGATCAAATTACTGGCAGGGTCCTGGGAGGAAGCTCCAGGGTAAAGGAAAAATACTGTACACAGCGGCTTACCACCACACAGTGCAGAAATGAGCAAAACTTGCTGAACTCATGGCCCAGCCTCATCACATCAGCACAGCACACACCAGACTGCATTCAGCTCTCTGTTTTCACTGCTGCCCAACACGGTATTTTCTTTCAAACAAGGACAATTTTAAAAATCACCCTTTCTAAAAGGGAACTGGACACAGTCCCTCCTTGAAAGACAAGATTGAGTAGGAAACCCTGCACTGAGAACAGCTAGCAGGGTCAAAAATGGAGTGCCAACCTGTTGGGATGTGGGGTCATTGGCTGTCTGAGCTCTTCTGTGTTTCGTCAGCCACCGTGGAAGTAACAGGGCCAGGGAGCTGCCTCCCTGGCCTCCATGTTTGCAGAGAATTCATTAAAAGACTCGTGTTGGGCACAGAAAAACTGGCGCTGAGCAGGCGAAAGGCAAACCCCAAGAATATTTATTTGTTTTGACTTATGATTGGGCAGGTCACACTTCCTAGTGTAACTTGGCTGTTCCCTAAAACACAAAACAAAACACAAAACACTGTAAGTAGGTGTCAGCTCCCTGGGAAAGGTTTCCTTTCTTTTGGAGAAACAGGAGATTTCACGTGAGGACTCGTTCACTGGGCGCTTTCACTCTTTCAGTTATCTAGAGGTTTGGGCCTCTTTCTTTTTTTCCCATCCTATCTTGCTGAACCACTCACAGCCACATGAAATAAATTCCTAGAAGATCACTCCCACAGAGCCTTACACCTCTCAACTTACACTAGAAAAATACTGTTTGTACCTGCAGAAGATTAAAAAAAAGAGGTGCATCTTATTTTCTGTCCTTGATAAGGTTTCAGCTGCAAACACAAGGCAAGAGTCACACTTTCTTTCCACTGAGGTTGCAGATGTCAAAAAAAACCATCCCAAATTTCATTGCTGCTTAAAGGAGATCTGCTGTACATGACTTGCAGGAAACACTACCTCTGACAAAATTGTTAACCGCAGTACTGAGGTACACAGTGGAATCCCCAGGGGAAGGCCCAGAAGTCAGCTGTCCCCCCAAAATGGCCTCTTTTTTCTACTCAGGCCGCTTTAGGGGTGCTGGGTAAAGAGGGGTACAGCAAGCAGCTTCCAGGCTCCCAGCTACATGCTTTTGTGATCCCCTGAGCTCATGGATGAGGAGGAGGAGGGAGGGAGGAAGAACGGTATCAGATGAAATGGAACTAGGCAAGACAAAAGAGTGGTTACTAGCAAAAGAAAAAGAATTCTGTAAATGAAGATATGAATAGTTTTCATGTTTAAGCGAGAAATGCGAGAGGTATGAAATGAAGCAGAATTAAGAAAAAGCATTCTGCAGAGTGAATCAGAGAGATTTACAGCAGAATATCAGTTCCCTGTGCAGCTCAAGTCAAACATTGCTTTGCATTTGAAAGTCAGCTACACCGAGTGCTCTGAAGGATCCCCTCTGCTGTCCTTTGCCTACGGTAAAAACCAGACCAAACCACTTCAGGGCCTGATATGACTCTCTCCTACTGTAACTGAATTCCTCACAGGTATTAATCTCATACACCTCTGGGGTATGGAAGTATGTTCTTCCTTGGAGAATGAGGGGCAAAAGGCAGAAGGATGGGAGCAGCTTACACAAGGGAATCACTGGTAAGGCAGAAACCTGGATGTAGATCATCCAAGTTCCAAGCTAGCATCTGAACTTCCAGACACACCCTCTTCTCCCTCAAAATGTGAGAAAAGAAGAAATAAAACCAAAACCATACCACAGTGGTTTGAGTCATCTGAGAGTCCTGGCTGCAGCCTCCCACACAGCAATCACCGCACAATCTTGGCTGCTTTCACCGTTGCCATCTTACCTTTCCCTCTCAGGCTTTCTGTTGTGTTCTGACATAAACTGGGAGCTGCCTGAGGCAGAAGCTGTTTAAGCTTCCCCATTATTTTGCATGTAGCATGAAGCATCATGGGGTATCTTACAGGTTTTGACTCTGAACTGAGTTTTTGAGAGAGACTCAAATTCCTTAATGTCACTTGGGTCTGCCTTCTGAAGCTTTTCCACACCTAGGAGTAGCCAGCAGAAGCAGTGGAAGTGAGCAAGAGCCATCTGTGCACATTGCTCAGGTTTTACGATTTCTGCTCACTCTGAGATTTTTGGTATCAGGGAAATGATTTAGGCTGCAGGACATAGCTCTTGAAGGTAACAAGGATCTGGCTAGTGAGTCTGTCCTTAGGCTAGGCAAGCCTAAAAGACGTGCATGCAGCAGCTGCTGCTTTGTAGGAATGAGGCCCTGCAATTTTTTTTATTCGTACTGATGTCCGAAGGGTTGCTGTGAAGGATTTATGCAATAGATATGTGACTGTGTGTTCCTGTTCCACTGCTAGCTATTCCTCTGTGTCTCCTCTCTCTCTGCTCTTCAAGGCTTTGCTCTGAATAGAGTGATGCATACTGTTCCTGAGGAGTCTTGGGAGAGAATGTAGAGGGCATAGATTTGCAGATCTTCAAACATCTGTTTGTACTTACAGCACAAATATTCAGCTCACTACAGCACATAGCTGCCTGTAGCTTCAAGGCAAACGCAAATGCTAAGAGGTATTAAACACTCATAAACATAAACAAGATAGCCTGGAGCAGCTTATCAGTTAAGTGGTAATGGGTGGGGAAAGGCTCATTGTATATTTAAGGCCCAGGCATTTTCCCACTGATTTTTGCCATGTTAGTAATGGGCCAGGGAGAGGAAATCTCCCGCGTGTTTTAGCTGGGAAACACTGCTCAGGTCGGTCAGTCCTGACCCTCTCCTGCTGTGGTTCCTGCTTGCTGCTGCTGCACCAGGGTGCAAGGGCAGTCTCTGGCCAGACACCCTCTGAGTCAGGAGAGGAAAGACAACTGCTCACGCCAGCTCCATTCCTGACAGCCGAGCCACCACGACAGCGGGTTACCCCTGCAGCAGAACAGAGCTTACACTGAAGGATAAGGGACCTCCCTGGCAGCAGAGCCTTGCTAGCTGGCCATACAGGAGCATCAGGGGAAGGCTCTGGCCCCAGATTATTGGTTGGTTGGAAAACAAATGAGCAGACGAAGACACTGTCACCTGCTGTTGCTTGACACCACTCTGCCACAACAGGGTAGAGTGGCACAGAGGCACAGCAACACTTTTACCATTACCTGAGAGAAGGTATCATGATTAATCTGATAAAAGCTGGTGGCGTTTCAGTCCCCTCCACACCTCCTAGGTGAATGAGAAGAAAATTTGGCTGGCTTGAAGTCCCTATACAATTTTGTATTAGCATCAGATGACTGCCATTTCTGGTGTAAGAGGGGACAGAAACATGGGGCAGGATCTGTTAGGACTTGAGGCACGGAAGCAGAGCTGTTCTAGGTGGGCATAAACCATCATGGACAACATCTCAGTATCTCTAATTCACAGTCTTCTGTTTAGTCTAATCCCACCTCCTCGGAGATTTCAACTCAAATGCCACATGGAGCAGCTCTGCCCTGGACATATATTGTCTTCTGCCAACTCCACTGCAGGGACCGTAATCTTTGCCAGCAGAACAGTAAAAGCAGCTGGGTGGGTCACCTCTTCAGTCACCTCACCATCATTTGTTAAAGCTCATTTGTCAGAGCCCTAAATCACAACACAAACACTAGAAATCAGCCCAAAATGGATATGACTAGACCACAAGACCTGAAAATTCTCTAAAAACATGCGATCTAGTTCAACAAATAGTGTCTTCCCCAGGACAGATAATTTGGGTTCTCCAAGCAAAACAGTGTCAACAAGAAAAGCATTTTACACCAATGTTTTTGGCAGTATAGAAACATCCCTGTTTATTACACAGTACTTACTACAAGGGCAGAAGCTTCCAATGTAGATCCACATTCACTTTTGCATTTCTGGAGGTGAAGAGGGTTTCAGTCATGTTGAGCTAATGCGACTGAGCCAACAGGAATTAAAGCTATGCCCTTTTCTGCCTGTTGAGACACGGTGAAAGAAAGCAGCTACCTTAAATCAAAGGGTCCAGATTCAGGGAGGTGCTCCAGCTAGAAATCAGAAGGCAGTTTACAGATACTTTGATAACTTGAGCTTTTATCATTCCACAGGCCCCCAAGATCAGTTGATGAGGGCTGGGTAAGTTTCCTCATATGGTATTTGAAGGCAAAGACAATCTACATTTGCTTCCCACAGGCAAGCCCAGGCAGCTACAGCGTGTTATAAAAAGAGGAGATTAAATGCAAGTTTTGTAGCACTACTGTATGAAAAGATACAATCAGCTCTATCATTAGGAGCTTAGGAGTTAGGATTCTAAATCTGATTTGAGCACCTTTGAAGCACCAGTTTTGTCAAGAATATCCCATGCTTTGTCCTATCTTGAAAACTGAATTGTTTAGCTATTAAAAGAGATTAATGTAATCTCTCTGTCTATGAAATTGGATTTTGAAACTGTTTGCTTACTGTACTATCTCCAGTGTAGTGAACGAGACCTCTGCTGCTTTTCACGTTGCTATAATTACGGGTCACACCTTGTTTGAGCCCAGCGTGTGCTGGCATAGCCAGCGGGACAAAGTGCCTGGCAGGCTGCAGGAGGAGGCACGTAGCTGGCAGGGAGAGGGAAGCCTCGGCTCCACAGAGGCCACTGGTGATGTACCGTGTTGCTTTGGACCCCTCAGAGTGAGCAGGCCCAGGCAGAGGGGTATTGAGACGGCTGGGGCAGAGCATACGAGCTGGGAGCAAAGGCTGAGGGAGCTGGGTGGGTTTCGTCCAGACGCAGGGAGATGGAGGGCTGATCCAACAGCATGCTATTGCAAATCACACTTCCCTCAGGGGGAGACTGACAGACCCAAATCCATCCTGCAAGCAACAGATGGACAAATGAAGGGCAACAAACCCAGGCTTGGGAGAAGAGAATGGACATTAGGGGAAAACAGGCCCAGAGAGGGAGACACTGCATTCTCCATCCTTGGAGGCTTTCAAGACTTGGCTAGACAATGCCAAAGCTGACTTGATGTAGTGTGATAGTCCTGTGCTAAGCAGGAGCCTGAACAACCTTGGGCCTTCAGAGGACTCTTCCAACCAACATTTCTGTGTTTCTGTTCTTTTCCTAGCAAAGGAAATGAACACTCTTCAGCTCCATGGATACATGTCCTTTATGCTAACTAAGGAGCTGGTCCTGCAGTCTTCCTTCCAAGAAGCTAACAGTAAAGGTTAAGAAATCCTAGCCCCTCTCCACCCCCTCCTTCTCCCACAGGCAGCAGTGTGTTGTGCCTACCTCCAGTCTCTACTTTGCTGCAGAAACATGGTTTGTGGTCCTGTGAACATGGTCTAGCCATGAGTGTTGACAGTCCAGTCAGAACTAAATGGTAGAAGAGGAGATATTCCAGGGCAGGAGGCGATTGCTGCTGGGATTTCTGCTTGTCATCAACTAACCCAGACCATGTCTCCTTGCAGCAGGTTCTGTTCACTTGAGGATCCTGGCATAGTTACTTTATTGCTGCTTCCACCCATGCACACCACAGACACTTCAGCAGGCTCCTTTTCTGCTAACAGAGGGATCAGGAAGCATCCTCCGGCTGCCCGAAGCAATTTCTCTCTCTAGCCAGAGATCTGCAACTCCATGCCCCAATCTTTGCAGTGTTTGCTAGTCCTTTGCATCCTCTGGATGTCCTCTGCCGAGTTCCCCTCTCTTGGGAAAAGGAGACCTATTTGCTGAGTTTTTATTTACTCATCATGGCAGACAAGCTTCTGACAAGCCATCTCTCTGCAGTGCTCAGCCCTACGGCGCTGTCCTGCACGGGTAGTGGGTAAAAGTAAAAACAGAGAGTTTTAAAATGGTCATTCTTTCCTTTTTGCAGCAGATGAAAATCTAACTTTCTTTCTCTTTCCCAGAAGTAATCTTCACTGCTTGAGAAGCGCCCTGGCAGTAGCAAGGTTCTTGTTAATGACTGATTGCTGCAGAGCAGGGGATGATTTGGTGCTCTGGTACAGGGAGAAGGGCAGAAGAGAAAGAAGTCCAATGAGCAGGTGCCTGTAGCTGTTATGCTTCTCCTGATGTATCTGGCAGAGACTGCAGAAAGGGCTGGGTGACTAATGGAAGCGCTTGTGTAATATGGGGAGCCCCACACTCCAAAACACCACAGGCACAGACCATGTCATCACCAGCAACAAGCTATCCACCACTGGTGGAAGGGACAAAGAACCAGCATCTGTGTCCTCTGCTCTCAGACAGAAAAACAATCTTTTGTCTTCCTCTTTCTTTTGGACTTTGTAAACAGTTTTAGACTGTTTATATACAACTTGTTTTGTCCAGTTGGATGCATCTGGGTTACTTGTTCAGTCTCTTCTCTTCAGTTTTAAGCATCTCCTCATTAATTGCTGTTTCTTTGACCAAGCTTTACTTTTGCCTTCTGAATTCCATGATGAATCAACAGCACACACATACACAGCCCCAATACCACCCTCAATGCCTCCCAGGGCTCTGAGATGCCCTCAAAGCCAGATCCAAGCCTCAAAGTGAAGACATGGCACAAGAGTGCTGCCTCAGGGCTTCTCTCCACCCACGAGTGTTCTGGCAGCTGAGTGCCTGTTGCTAGCCTTTTCACCCCAAACTGTATTCAGCCCACGGTGACTTGCTCCCAGCAGCTCCGTTAGCTCTCCTCACCCGGCAGGCAGCAGCCCCACAACCTCTGCTCACTGTGCTACGTGCAGACAGGGCCACACATTCTGGGGAGCTCCGCAGCAGCAGTACATGGTGGCTATGATGAACCTAATTAAAACAGATTGAATGGAGGCAGAAGCAAAGGCAAAGATGGCATCACGGAAAGCTGACACAGCAGCTACAGTTCCCTCAGAGCTGCACTAGCACCAAACACTGCCCCTTGCTGAAATGTGCTGCCATGAGAAAGTCCATCTGCAGGTACCACATTTTCAAGTTTCAGGGAGACTGGCACCAAGCTCTGGGGGAAGCTGCTACATGTGTGGGGCTGTATGCGTGCTCTGGAGCTGAAGGAGTGCCTGGTAAGTGCTGGGAACTGACAGCATTTTATACGTACACACAGCTTTACACGGTCTTATTGGTATCTGAACGTTTGCTACTGCTTAAAAGGCAATCCAGTTCTGACCTACCTAAAGAGAGGATCTTGGGTATTGATTTTAAAGGCACATGGATAGGCTGGAATGCAATCATAGAATCATAGAATCATTTATGGATTGGAAAAGAGTTATAACAGCATTGAGTCCAACTATTAACCCAGCAGTTCCAAGTGCACCACTAAACGATGTCCCTCAGTGCCACAGCTACGTGTCTTAAATACCTCCAGGAATGGTGACTCCACCACCTCCCTAGGCAGCCTGTTCCAGTGCTTGACAATCCCTTTGGTGAACAAATTTTTCCAAGTATTCAGTGCAAAGATCCTTTTCCCCCTCTGAGAGAGGAGTGCCCCATCTGTCACCAGCAGTCCTGCTGCCATGTAAACTGACCCATGATCAAAATCCCCCAAATTCTGCAGGTGACACCAGGCTCAGAGGCAGGTATTGATCTGTCGTCTCTTCCTGTTTCTTACCTTATCATTCCCTGCAACTGGTAGGATGAGGGAGAACACTACCTGTGGTCCTGATCCCTTAACCTGTTGTCCCAAAGCCCTGAAGTGTCTCCTTATTGCCCTTGGACTTCCTGGTGCAACTTCATTGCTGCCTACCTGAAAATCAGTAGTGGAGAATAGTCCAAGGGCTGTGTGCAGGTAAGAAGCTTTGTCTTCACATCTTTAACCCATGCCCCAGAGAGGCAGCAGACTTCCCTCAGAAGTGTTCCAGACAGCATACTGGGCCTTCTGCTCCGTTCAGACAGGAGTCTCTCATGGCAGTGACCTGTCTCATTTTCTTCATGGAAGCAGTTTTGACATAGGCCAACTTAACCTTGGTGACATCCCCATGCAAGATGAGCCACTGTCCTCATCGCTCAGCTCTGCCAGCAGAGCCTTGTACCCACACCTGCTCCTGGCTCTACATGATATCATCCTACATCCTATCAGCCTATATCCATCCATTTTTTCTTGCAGTCAATTGCTTTGGAGCATGTATGTCTTGTTCCTTGTTGAGAGTCCAATGCAGCATGATCCTGGTTACGAGCATTTGCTCTCAGGGACTGTAACATTAACAAAATACCTGGTTATATTATTAATAAAAGCCACCCACATATCTATAGAATTATTAGTTAATACTGCTCTCTCTTTGGCTAGTGTAGCATAGCTAGGTTATAAAGACAGATTCATATTGATAATGCTTCCAGACCAAAGAGTTAGATCATATTTGCCATCAGCAATGTGTTGTTGAGAGGATAAACTGAAAACTCAGTAGTCACCAACCAACAACATTGCCTGAGCACCAGAAAACATGGAAAAGTTCTTGACTCTGGCCCAGTAGGACTGCCACTTAGATATTTTTGAAATTTAATTAAGCAAATGTCATCATTCCTAACACAAACCATCTTGCGGTGAGCATGCTTTTGAGTGCTCAAAGCAAAGCAGAAAGGAGCACTGGAACCCCGAGGAGTTAGGAATTATTCCCATATTAGGTACTATTTCCACAATGAAATGCGCTCCCAGTTTATCCATTTCCATTTCGCCAATTTATTGTATTTATGTACTAGGGATGCGTGTTTAGAATAAAACCTCATTTTTGTAGGTGCTACATGAACAAGTCGTGAGACAGTCCCTGTTCCTGCAGACTCCAGTGCAGTGCCACAGTGACCTGGAAGCAGAGGATAAAGGACATTGCCAATGGGGAGAATGTGCAAATTGATGTGTCCAGCAAAAAAACACATTCTTCAGAGGAGGAAAATATTTGCTTTTCAGGAGAAAATTGTACAGTGTGAAAGTGCACATGGGCTATGCAGACATCTCATTTATATTTAAGGGTGGGTGTAGTGCTTATGAAATGAGACAAATAAAAAGCCTGAGAAATTTCAGTCCTCTCCATCTAGAGAACAAATATATCAGGTTGTTCCACAGTGACCTGCCAAGCCTAAATTTAAAAGGATCTGGGAAGAAGAGGACAGTTCAGGCTCTGTACCCATCGCAGCTTGCTCTCTGTGTTCCCAATCCCATCAACAGCAGGATCTTCAGCACTGCCATCCCCCCATTCCTGGAAAAAGGGGCTAAGAGGACTAATACTTGCAGACTTCAGATGTGACAATAAATCCACCCACCGTCTGCAGTGATTTATAACAGCAACTTGCATTTTCCAAAGAGATTTTGGCATGGAGGAGCCTGAATGTAATTGTTAATGTGTGGAAGTCTCATGTAAATGAGTCTGTTTTGAAAACAGGGCTCAACCATGTAGCTAGAAAGCCATGAAGGACTTCAGGATATACCTCCACTGCACCGAGTGAAGGTGGTCTGCAGAGCCCAAGGTGCCCCCAGGGCTAGAATCAGCATAGCCAGGTTGGCCAAAGCCTGGCTGAACAAGCTTTGCTGTTTTGCTGCCGTGTAACCCAGCTCCTACCCCCACAGCACTCCTGCATGGCACTGCACAGCAGCACATGGTGGCACCAGCTGGAAACAGCTGCTGTGGGTGTGGTGTGGACACACCTGCAAGTGCTCACATCCCCCATCTATGCTGGGACCTCGGTCACTCCTCACTTCTCAGAGATGGCCTCAGGATCTGTTTCATAGGAGCTGGTAGGACCCAAAGGGGCAGGTGGGACACCCAAAATAGCTTTAAAATCAGTGGTGGGGTGGAAAGGCAGCTGAGAGAATGAGCAGCGGTGAGAACAGACGCTGGAATCTGAAGGTATAGGCAGCAGATTATTAATGAGGAGGCTTGTTTAGGTGTCTTGGTAATGTGGCAGTGAGAAACCTTGTTATTAATGCTTTCAGCAAAGAGTGCATATACAACATGCATTGTGAAATCTTGAAATCTTTGTACACAAATACAGTTAGCAGAAGAAGAAAAGAAAAACTTGGCCGTACTTCTGAACATGCTCTCTTCTGAAAAGAATGTCACAGCCAGAACAGGCCTGCTACATTCGACTCTCATGCACATGTCCTCATACCTGGCTTAATAATCATAATGAACTATGAGGGGAAAGTTAATAGCCTTCATTCCACATCTCTGAGGATAACAGTAAGAAGGAAGAGATTTCAAACGTTGGTAATGACTTGTAGAGCAGCACATTGCTTAAAACATTGACTATGAGCCAAGAAATACCCCTCAAGGCTGCAATCAAAACCAGTTTTTGGCTCTGAGCTGTGAACAGAAACTTTATTTGATCAACAGTGTTATTGCAACAGACTTGCTGTTGGGAGTCTGGAAGCTCATCTCTAATGTGGCACCCTCACTGCAGCTAAAGCTCCTGCATGGCAAAGCTCTGGGCTCATGCAACGCAGCTCTGGCTCACAGCTTCAGGTTAATCATGGTGACCACTGAGGAGAGTCTTGATGCTTCTCCCTTGGCTGGCATAGGAGTCTCTGTAACTTTTCATGGGGAAATAAGAGAGATCTGAGACTGGCAAAAATACTCCTCTCTGTCTTTGCAAGTAGTTGCTGATTTGGGAGAATGAAATCAGTTGAACTGTTGTTTGTGAAGAGCTTCAGCCTATTGCCCTCAGCAGCTGTACAAGTACAGGGGCAATCCCTGACCTACAGGCCTCGCCAGGCTAAGAAGAAAACAAATGTGTACGAGCCCCCCACCTGGCCAGAAAAAATACCCACCTGCCAGAGACTACTGGCAGGGAGAAAAGGAAGGAACTGAAAATTATTTTTTAACAGAGTTTCTCAGAAAATGACAGACCTTCTCAAAGTATTTCAGACTTTTTTTTTTTAATGTGAAAAGTAGAAATTTTAGTTGAAATCTGGAAAACTGAAGGTCTATTATTCCTATAAATATCTGCCATCAGAAATGTGTTTCCTGCTGGCATCACTAAGGAAAAAAAAAAGAGTTTTGAGAAGAGAGGTGGTTGTTAATAGCAGAAATTAATTTTCAACAAGAAACAACAAGCTATACTGATCCGAAAAAACCAAAGAATTATACTGACTGCTCATGAATACCACACACTGAACCCTATCCATCTAATTGCTCAGGGACCTATGGATAATTGGCATCTCCATGCTGACAGTTTGGTGATCTGGCAAAAGAGATCCCCAACTATGGGAATAAAATTAAAAAAAAAAATAATAAGAGGCTCCTGTTCAGCAAAAAGAAACCAGTAGTGCACAGAGACCTCACCCTGTGTCAGAGACACAAGAGGTCTGATGCAAACCAGACATGAGCTGCCTGAGATCCTCGGGAGTGAAGAAGGAATTTCAGACTAGCATGCCACAGGAGAGAGTCCTAGAGCCCAGAGAAGCAACTGGGTGCTCACACAAGCCATGCCCAAAAGGACCAGAATACAGAGAAACTAAACAAGCTAGAAACAAACATATTTTGGGGGTATGATGTATGCTGACTGACACCCAAACACTGGAACAGCTGGCCCAGAGAAGTGGATGTCCATCACTGGAAATGCTAAAAGTCAGGTTGGATGATCCAGTGAAAGATGTCCCTGCCCACAGCAGTGGGAGTGGACCAGACGATCTTTGAAGGTCTCCTCCAACCCAAACAAAATTATTATTTTTATGACTTCTTACTGCAGCACAGAAAGCCTAAAATTTTCTGGTTCTGACAGTCTGAACTACCATTAACAAAGTGCCTTTTCCAAATACCATTTTTTTCAAACAGAAGAGCACAAACATCTCTGTATTTTTCCCCAAAGAATGGGGCAACTCAAGGAGTTTGCAATGAGTTTTAGAAACTGTGACCTTCTTATTCAAATCCAGGCAATCTGAAAAGAGGGGATGATCAATTGTTGTGTTCCAAGATTTACCTTTCCAACAAGAGGGAAGGTAAGAGTGGCAAAGTACAGAAGAGGGGAAACACAGGGAAAGGGAAAAGCAAGCATGTGTCCAGTGTTGCCTTCAGGCTTTGTGTTTGACAGAAACAAAACAAGACATCTATAGGAAAATAGAATGTTTTTCTGTATGGGGGAGATTGTATGACTGTTACACCCGATTCCTATTTCAAAAACCATGCAGTGTCTCCATTGCTTGGTGATGACTGCAGGTAAAAGCACCTACAGCAATTTAACACCAGTGAGCGCTGGAGAGAGAGTGGAGGGGACACCCCAGGCTGCAGGAACAACTGCATGAGCAGTTAAAGCCCATAAGGAAGGTTAGTACCTACTACTGTGAACAAAAAGCTCCTTTGTAAGTAAAAGCAAATCCCAAGAAGAGTGTTGCATCAGTTGGAAGCACACAGGAATTTGGGACAAACTGGGGAGATCTCCAATGTTGCCACTTGTATCTTGTGTCTTCTGCCTCAATATACCAGACAGGTATCTAAACACAACCCTGTGCCATGTGCTCCAGGATGGCTCTGCTTGAGTAGGGAGGTTGGACCAGATGCCCCACTGTGGTCCCTTCCAACCTGACCCATCCCGTGATCCTGTGGTACTCAGGAATTACCACCGAGGTAGACACAGGCATTTCACGCTCCTTGTGCTTCCTTGACAGGGTGTTGAGGACCAAGGGTACAGCACTGCTTCCCACTCCGTGTAACCACGGACCTGTGGCTGGACTCCAGGTTTGTAAATATGACACCTGAGATCAGGTGCTGGCCTGGTCCCCGGCCAACTCCAGCAGCAGAGCACTGCATAGGTATCTCAAAGGCTTCCTCAAAGGCAGTCACTGACGCAGAGGCTCCCCCCGTTATTCACAGGAACTACCGAGACCTGAGAAGCGGCTGGGACATGGCCCAGTGCATTGCACACTGGTCACAGAGAGACACCATGAGCAGGGTCACAGTTATTCCTACCCCCTCAGGAAAAGGGTGTCCCCATGCTCTCCTTACACAGGCTCTGCGTGGCCCCCTTGATCCCCTAGAGTTCCTGCTGGCCAAGGAGGGAAAGGGACCCGATGACAACACTGTGGCTCCCTAGCATGGGTAACATTTGATCATTCAGGAGAGCTGGGAACAAAAATTAGGCTTGAAGCAAACAGCCTCATCCCATCCAGCCACGCAACATGACTCAACAGATCCACACAGGCAGGGCTGTGCAGGCTGTGAGCGGAAACCAAACACAGAGCATGCAGCAGGCTGGCAAGCTGGGCCTTTTTTTTTTTTTTTNTGGTGGAGTCTTATCCTTCTCTTGTATTTAAGTAACACTTCCAAGAGGAAGAAAGGCTGAAAGAAACTACTGACTTACCATGGGGGCCTCTCACCAAGATCTGCAGTGCAGCTAAGAGGGATTTTGCCTGTTTTCCTAAAAATGTGTACAACTGGTGCCTTTGCAAAAGGACAGAGAGAAGGAGCCACGCGTGCAGGGAGAAGGCTGAGACAGGCAGGATACCCTGTGGCAGAGAGAAGCTCCTCAGCTTGTGTAACTTGCCAGGGTAGAGAATTGCTCTGACAAGTTACACAGGCTTATACAGCAGCTATGAATTTGATCCTATAAAAAAACAAGTATCAACAACTTAATCACATGCCTGGGTCACATGGAAGCAAGGACAACACGCAGTAGCAAATGTTGACTTTTTTTTTCTTTTTTTTTTGGAGTGTGTTTGTTTTTTAACATAAAGTGGGAGTGAGGAGTGAAATTTGGGTGGGGCTTTCTACTATTCACTGGGAAGAAATAGAACGTGTTTGCAACAGCTCCTGCCTTGTTTTGCTCTCCCTCAAGAGCACGGGGCTCTCCAGGCTCTGCCGGGCTGGTAACACCGCAGTTTTTCCAGGACTCACAGGCCGAGGTTGTTCTGCAGCCCGGAGGAGCCCTCATACTGTCTGACTGAGCCGAGCTAGCGTGGGCTAAGGGCAGGAGCTTTGGCTGAGAGCCTGGCACAGCCGTGAGCGGCTGGCAGCAGCGCTTGGCAGCGCTGTGTTTGGAAAGAGATGACGGTATGCAGAGTGGGCGATGTCGGGATCACGGCCCGCGGAGGGACGCGGGGAGGAAGGCCGCGCAGGGCAGCTGCGCGCCCGGGAACCTGAGTCATGGGGATGCAGCGCGCCTGTGCGGTGCTGCGGCCCTCCGGAGCCGGCTGCAGCCGGGAGCACGGGCCTGCCGAGGCGGCTCGCAGCTGACGGGGCTCCCTCCCATCGACACCTGCCTCTTCCCAGCAGCGCTGGGAGAGAAGTGCTGGCTGGCACGCGTGTGCCGCAGGCAGGCCTCCCCGGGGACCGGCCTCTCGCCCGCAGCTCTGCGTCAGACCCAGACGCTCGCCGCCTGGCCAGATTTTACTGGTCACTGGGGGTTATTTTTTTCCACAGACACACGTCAAAATCATCTTGTCTGAAAGCGTCTCAAAGTGAAACAGTTTGTTTTAACTCACAGAAACCTCTGGGTTTCATACTGTTCTATCTCCACCTCTCTTCAGAGACCCCAGAGACTCAAATCAACCAACAAACCACTTTTTTTTTCTTTCTTTCCTTTTTTTTTTTTTCTTTTTCAGTTTTCAAACGAAAACCGTGTCTTTTCTTTACCTACTTCTGTCATGCAATATCCAGTTCCAGATCTGCAGGTCTCACACTTGCGGTCCATTTCCAACAATCCTGTTCAGACTGGGCATGGATTTTTGCAATGGGCCAAAGTAACAGCAGGTCGGCCAATGTTCTACCTGCCCCATCCATCACAGGGAGTGCAGCAAACCAGCCCTCCCTGAGCTTTGCTGTCTTACACCGTGAGGGCTTTCTGTAGGTGCAGCTATTTTGGCGGAGCTTTACTGATGAATCTCATGTGCGCACGTGTAAAACAGCCCAAGTGTGCATATCTGAAGCTGGGAGAGCTGCGTGGAGCCAGGCTTCTGCCTCCTCACACCGCAACTCACACAGCTCGGCCAGCGACCAGCTGTGGGGCATGCTTGGCTCAGTTCTTTCCTTTTAACTCCTCTGGTACAATTAAAGCAGCGTAGACTCAAATGTGGCTGCAGTGATGCTGCTATAAAAATACAGGAAGGGAAACTAGATTTAACAGAGCATGACCCTTCACACTTGCATAACTGTTCACACTGATAGTTGTACCAGCATCAATCTCCTTGTGAAAATGTAAATTATATCCCCAGCTGAAAGTCCTGCACAGACACAGACACTGTGGGCAGATAAGACCCATGTGCTACTCAGTGGGAACAGTTTGTGTCTTGCAAAGTATCCTTCTGGTTTAGAGGAGCCAGAAATATAAAGGAGAATATTTGCTTGCTTTTCTTTTAAAAATAGCTTGTTCTAAGGAATGTCTTTCTCAACCACCAGAGAATACAAGATGGAAGGGATACAGGACCTAATAACCCACCTGGAAATACTTTGTTCGGAAAAGCAGTTCAGCCAGTTTGGAGATTGTGCCAAAGAATTATCAGACAGGCCTTGCTTGATATGATTTGGGTTTGTGGCAGCTTTTACAGCCCAGCAGGATTTCCCAAAGCTGAGGTGCTTTTAAGCTGCCCATGTATGTGCCTGGCCCTTATTGCAGTCCTGGCTTTTGGCCAAAGTGATTTCTGTTTGTGAGGGAGTGAACAAGTGAGGATCAGTACAACTTGGAAGGAGCTCAGTTCTTGCTCGATGAGAACTCTGGAGACACAGAATGGGACAAAACAAGCACAGAAATGTATCACAGTGTGGGAGCTGATAAGGAGATGGCATGCTCCTGCAAATTTCAGCTATTTAGGACATGGTCTGCAGGCTGTAGGACAACTCTTATGCAGGAGTAGGTGAACCTGGATGCAGAAGAATGAGAGGTTCTCAGTGAGATCTGTGTGTATCTCCCAGTCTGATGAAATCGCACGTCACCGGATCTGTATTCTGATAATGGAGGGGTGGCTTCTCCACAGCTGTGATTCTGCTCCTCATCCTGCGTGGCCATGAGTGACCACACAGCCTCAGGAGCAGCAGCACAGTGTTAAAAGTTGTGAGTTTTCAGAAGTCGACAGCAGAGCCTCTGCTGCACTCCCTTCAAGAGGAGGGAAAAGCAGTTCAATGGAAAGGTAAAGGTGGGACACTCCGTAACCCTTCTTGCCCCCACAAGTATTTTTTCAAGGTGCAAAAGGACTTCTAATGAAACGATCCCACCTCCTGAAGGACAGAACAAATGACCTCTGACATCCATGAGGCACCCCAGGTAGCATCTCCAAGTGAAAATTTATGGGTTTTTTAGGAATCTTATTTTGGGGTGAGGAGAAGGAGAGGAGGAAAGAAGAAAAGTAAGTTCCATGGAAAGCTGCCATTCTTCATTGAATCTAAAATAGAACTTCTTGGAAGTTTACCAACCAGGCATTTTTGTGTGGAAAACACTAACTGTGCAGATTGGGCACTGTCCAAGTTAAAATACACACCAGTACTGGATGGGAATAGTGTTAGGGGTCTAGATGTGTTCACTCTGAAATACCTGCCAAAGAGTCCCTGCTATGGCAAGACATGGGACCTCACAACAGCTGTTATTCTTCTACAGCACGTTATAGGTCTGGCTTTGGGTCTCCAGCTGTGCATCCTCAGGGTTTCTGGGAGGTGTGAGTGAGTTCTGGAGTGTAGCTTGCCCTTTACAG
Organism: Mohoua ochrocephala; assembly: GCA_013398855.1. Taxonomy (NCBI): domain Eukaryota; kingdom Metazoa; phylum Chordata; class Aves; order Passeriformes; family Acanthizidae; genus Mohoua; species Mohoua ochrocephala. Next base: position 18,963 of record VZTA01017300.1, read on the forward strand.
TCAGTGGAGATTCAGTCAGTTCACTAACTGGAGTCCCGGGAGTTTGTTTGGTTTTTTTATTCTGAGTTTGTCACCTGCACTTGGAGAGATGACTTATGCCCAGCACCGCACTTGCAGCAGGGGAATGGGAGAGAAGGGATGTTGGAGTGTGGTTTTTCAGGAGTGGGAACAGGACTGTTTTGTTCAGTCCAAGTGTCTTTTTTTGAAGAATAAATCCATGTCTAGCATGAATCAAGGCACAGAAGGAGCAGGAAGCAAGCTGGGAAACTGGACATCCCCTGGACTGTGTTGGAATTTGTCATTTGCTAGAATTTAAGGATTTTTACATTGATATCTACTAGGGTTGGTGTTTCACACAATATCGATGCTTGCCATGAGTCTTTGGGCTTTGGATGAGGACAGGGAATGGGAGCACAGTTTTCAGCTTGGGAGGTTTCCTCCTCCCACTGAAAAGACCCAGACTTAACCTTGCCATGCAACTGATCTCATGCATGGTAATGAGAATTTTGAGGTTTTTTCCTAGACCTCTTCAAACTCTTCCTCTTTCTTCAGAGCTTGCTATGATAGTATCGGAGCACCCACCTTTTCCATCTGCTTCTCTGCAAACACCTGCCCATGCAGCTCCTCTGTGCTTCACCTTGAGCTGAGTGTGATGCTGTTCTTGGTGAGTCAAATCCAACGAGGCATCGAGATGATCTGACTTGTGCCTAGGGAAGGCATGGTGCTGAAACTCTTCTTTGGTTCTGCACCATGGGAATACCCTTTATCCGAATGGGTTTGTGCTCCCCTGCTCCAGCTGTCCCCAGTCTCGCATTGTCACCCTTGGAGGTACACACTTCGTGTACCTCAGCAAGCAGGGCATTGCCACCTGGGGCTGCTCTGAGAATACCTGATTGTTGTGCTGTAGTTTGGTGGGAGAAGCCTGTGTTCGTATTCTTGCCTGGGGCGCAGCATATCTCTCGAGCAGGACTTGTATTTCTGGTTTCTTCACAACACCAACTTTATCAGCCAGACGAAAGCTGAACTCTGGCTTTTCCGAAGAGGGTCACAACAAGTTTGGCTACAGCCTTGTGCCAGTTAGCTGGGACTGCACAGAACACAGCCACTGGTTCAAGCAGTCTCTCCCTCATGAACACGTAGAGCACCTCAGTATCCTCTCGCTTCTCTACTTTCATGCTCCAGTTGCTCACAATGATGCCAGAAACGGGACAGGATGCAGTAGAGCCAGTGTGTACATGTCTGTGTATGTACCTGTGTATGAAAGGTGGGATAGGCATAGTTCTTGCTTTTGTATAGTGTAAAGCTAGCATTCTTGCTGGTGGTAACTTCCAAAGGGTAAAGAGAAGGCACAGCAGAGCTGATCCTGCATGATGTCATCACTGATGGGGCAGGAGAACTGGCCTCAGTTACACTCTTAGCAGATCAAAGCTGCATTCCCTGGTGGAAGCCAAGCGAAAGGTTATGTGCCTGTTTGGCAGCCTGTCATTTAGATAGGGATGAGCTCAAGACTAACCCAGAAGCTAATGAGAGGGAGGAGACTGGGAATGTATTGAAAAATGCCCTGAGAAGAGAGGCAGATGACACCGAGGAGCCAAGCCTGTCTCTCTGTCCAGGTACTGAAGTACTCAAGCTTGCAAGGACAGGGAGTCATGGGATCTGTGCTGGAATACAGGCACCTCTCCTGCAGAGAGGGCAGATGCTGCGCTAGGTCAGGAGACTCTCATGGAGAGTGGCTGAGTGCTGGGAGAAGGATGGAAGGTTTTCAAGGAGTAGTACAACCCGTAGCTCTGAGCGGCAGGGTCTGGCATGAAAGTGTGAGCAGACTGGGGTTTTAGTTGCTCTGGAAGAGCTAGAACATAACAGCTGAGCAGAAAAGTTAAACTAAGTGTTTTTTATCCACTGAGAAAAGACTGGAAGGTGGCGGCTGACCCTTGGGAGTAGGGTAAGTGAGCCAGAGAGCAGCAGTGTTAAGGGGGTGGAGGTGCTATTGATGCACTCTCTCAAGGCTGGGCATGTGCTCCCTTGTGTCTGTGTCTAAACTTAGGGAGCTGATTCTCTCTTCTTTTTTTTAAGGCTGGCAACTTATGCTAGTGTAAGCAGATCTGTCTCAATGTTGTGGTGATGGCAAAGGAGTTTTTTGAGAAATGGGGAATAGGAAAGGTTTGTGAAGTGGCCCATGCATTTCTGAGGTGCGAGGATAAGTAAGAGGCAGCTGGGAGCAGGCGTTACGGCTTTGGGATCCCTGGGCGGGTAAAAGGTTGGGAGGACATCAGTGGGGTCTTGAAAGGTTCTTGGCAGGTAGCTCTGGGTGAGGGAGGCATCTGTACAAGGTGGTCTTGCCACGCTGCAGAGGCAGAGATGACCAAGCAACCTGAGCTTGGTGTGAAGTGAGGCATAACAGGATAGTGGGGAGATAGTCTGGCACATGCCTACACAACTCCCAAACCGGCCAACTCCATATTCCTCAAGGGACTTACTGTAATTCAAAGGAGGATTATTTACTAAGATCACCTTTTTTTTTTCCTTTTTAAAAGAAAAATCGGTGCTTCATCAAAAGACAGTGTAAAGCAAACGAACAAAATAAAGTTGCAGTGCCAGGAAGTACAGACCAACCCCACATCCCATGAGAACTAACCTGCTTGTAGCTTTGCATCCAAAAATATTAGTCCATTTATTGCCCATTAAAAATTCCCTTTGTCTCTTCTCAGTTGTGGTGCATGCTTGAGATCTTAAAGATGGCACTGTCAGTCCTTAAAGCAATATTTGACATCAGTTTACTCATTAACTTTCAAATGCAGGACACTGAAAACCTTTTCCTAAGGGCATCTTTGTGTTCTGTTTGAGAGAGTTACTGTTGTTTTCCCACCTCCCCTGAAGGGTTGTTTACAATACCATCTCTCCCTTTTAATCCTCTTTTCCTTTCATGTCTAACAAACAGCGTTAAACAGAACGCGGGGGAAAAAGCAGATCTCACACATTATAATTATCTATAGTTAACTGAAGAAATGCTTCACAATTAGAGGTCTCATTTCGTACATTAATGCTCAAGAAGGTTTTTCCTATGTTTTTCCAGATAAAACCTCTGTTCTTTCAAGCTCGAGGTTTGTATGTATAGTAACTCAGATAAAGGGTTTCTTGAGTTGATGTGCACTCTGTGCAGAGACTGAGCTGCCACAAACAGGATTTTCCTTATGAGATCCTGTGCAGAGGGATGTCTTGAGATGTGCGCACAGGAATGTGAGCAGTACCCAGATGTTGAGCCATGACAGAAAGCATTACATTTCAAAACTGGCTGTTGTTTCTGCTGGTTATTTTTACACTTTCCCTTAATTTCTCTAGCTGTTTTTGCCCTGTGTCTGAGCACTTTAAGACTGTGAATATATTTATAGTCACAATTCTTCTGTGAGGTGGTGTGGAACTCCACATCATACAGATCTGAGAGGCTATCGTTTGATGAGCACTTCTTTCAGCAGCAGCACCAACATAAGCATCCCCTGATTTCCCCTTCCCCTCTCCCACCACTCACTCACCCCTCAGCTGTGCCAGTTTCTGTGCTGTGTGGGAAACAAATCACAGAACACATCCAGGTTAAAAATAGCTGGAAAAGAGAGAGAGAGAGAGAAATGAATTCCAGAACCTGGACTAGTATTCTATATGTACATCCAAAGCTGATACAACAGCACCTTTTTAGCTCAGATTCCATCTGTCTGTCCAGTTCCATCACTAATTTGTACCTGATTTCACATAGGACCGAAAGGTAGAAATTTCAAAAGCTACTGATTTCCTCTCTAAATTTTGTGCAGAATGATTGCTGTGTGAGGGGTGGGGACCTCAGTTAAAGAAATGCAGCCAGCAGTCACCTGGCTAGTGAGTATGAGCACGCTGGCTGGCCATGTAGGCATTAGCTGGTCAGCCAGCATATATGGACCTGAAAAATGTCTTGGAGCATATAGTGAGGGAAGAGTGGGGCTTGTTGCAGCCATTTTATTTTAGGAGGAGGGGAGAGAAGGGAAGTGACTATGAAGCAGTGGTCAGAGACCCACGAGAAACCAAGAGCCACTAGTTCCACTGCTCACAAAGCAATTTGTTTCAAAAAGGCCTGAAATTCCATAAAATAAGACCTCTTCTGCACGTGAGCCTGTAAATCAAGTGAGCCTGTAAATCATACAGTTTGGGAGGAAGCTGAGAGCTCGGCCTCCCATTCCTGTTTAGACTTCAGCAACCACTTCTGCTTTTAGCACTCCAAGCACCAGTGGAAACTACAGATACCGATTTCTTTCCCATACTCAAATGTCACTTAAAGCCCTTGTTTCTCCTGAATAACTCTTTTAAGCACTTGCTTCATCTCTCTTCTTACCTGCCTCCTTTCTAATCTACAACAGCTTGCCAAGAGCTCTGCTCCATTCACTTCTTTCGTATCCTTCATGCCTCCTCTCTGACCAATGAATGGCCTCAAATTTGGTACAGGGCAGTACACAAAATATTCAGTGAATTGTACCTGAAAATGATGATTATTTTGGTGCAAATCAAAACTGGCTCATCCTGCCCACCCCTTCTCAGGGAGAAGAGGCCTTGGATCTCCTCACTGCTTTTGCTGACCCGCAGAGGGGACTGGGCGGGATGGGAGCCACAGGGTGGAACAGTAGCCATGAGACACCCTGTGAGCCATGGCTGTAGTCCATGGACATAAATGGAAGGGTCTTTGTGTTCCTGTTCTGAGGTGTCTTTTCAGCGTCTGGTTGAATGTGCAGGATGCAAGCGGAGCTGTGAGGCTGCTCGCCTCTCTTCTTGGGACGGGAGTAGTGGGCTGTGTCTGTGTCAGAAGCACACACTGTCTATGGCAGGGGAGCTTTCATCAGAACAAGTCTCTGATAGAAACCGGGTCTATTCCTACCATTTGTGGGTTTCCTGCATAAGAGAAATTATCATCGCCATAGACAGGTCTTGGGTTTCTCCAGGTGGGAAACTGGAAGTTTTGGGCAGTTGAGGATTTTCCTGGTGTGGGTAATCCCTGGGTGGCAATAATCCAGTGTATTGGGCTGTGTGCCATCCCTGCTGCAGACACCCAGGAACAGTACTGGGAGTTGCACCCAGTGCGATCTGTTTGCAGATACTCCAGTCGCACCACAGGTATGGAGCGAGGTGTGATGGGAAAGGCCTGAGAAGACTCCCAGGGAATCTGCCTGCCTTAATTCCCTTGTCATTGCATACCTCTGGGTCTGCTCCAGTCTGCACGCTGGGGGAGCTGCTAGAGCTCAGCTCAGCTCCTGCAAGAGAAGCGTCTTCATAGACTCTCCTAGCACTGATTCCACTTCCGGAACTAGTTTCTGTAGGGAATTTTCTTTCCCCAAATGGAAGAATGTAGCCATTTTGCAAGGTGCCACCAGGGACCTGTAAAGGAGATCTAAAGCAGAAGCCAGGGCTGCCTTGCTGGAAGGGAGCACTAGAAGGTCCCATCCTCACCAGACACAGGAGCATGGGAGGTGCTGGTGAATCTTTACCAACACGGAGCAGCCTCATGCAGAGCGGAGCGGCCCTTACATCGCTGTATGTGATGTTAGAATCTTGCTTTATCCTTGGGTAACTACAGAATTTGGGGAAGTGGTGGCAGGGGAGAGTGATCAGAAAGCTGGCAGAAATTGTGTAATTGGTGTATCAAAGGTCTTTTTACTCTCCTCCAGTCACATTTTAACAGTACCCTATTTTATTCTACGTGTCAGTAAACAACAAAATTGTTACTGATAAAACTTGCCTTAAGCAACAAGACACATGCGAACAATAAAGCACTAAGAACCACATTTTCAAAAGTGTGTGTGCAGAAATGTCTATTGTACAATGTATAAGCAGCATGTGGTCTGGATGTGGCAAGCAGCAATGGGAGAGGAAAAGGGGAACAGATGGAACCTGTACATGAGTGACAAGAGCGGACGTAGGCTCAGATCAAGTTTTGTACTGTGCAGAGGCTGAGCTTTTGAAAAGCCTTAAATAACAACCACATTTTAAGGAGGACTGCGCTAATGGGGCATGCAGATAAGCGCGCCAAATGGTGCAACTGCAGAGCACACAGCACTGCAGACAGTGATATATACAGAGCATATGAAAAGTTCGGTCTGACACGCCAGCCGTGCGTACAATCAAAGGTGTGCACATTTTAGAAACATCAGCCTCCCCGAAACCTCAATGACTTAGCAATAAAACATCAGGAAACGATAAGTCAGGGTCAGAAAGGTCTGAGAATTCCACACAGCTGAAATAAAGATTGAGCAAGAGGAATTAGCATCAAGAAATCAGATTCAGATGTTCAAAGCTGATTGTCTGAACCAAGTTAATATAATGCACCATGTGTCACTTCAAAACGTTCGGATCGTGCAGCTGGGAAGCCCTTCCCATGATTGTGAAATGCAGCAGCTCGCTGTATCTGAGAAGGCTGGGATGGCCATGTCTGCCTGGACACGAGCAGGCTATAAATGATGAATTGGGACTGCAGCCTGTACTGTCCCAGTCCAGTTTCACCAGTTCCCTGAACCACTAGCACAGAAAACAAGCCCTGCAGCAATGCCATATGAAGATCTTACCTTCACATATTCTGGACTTGCTCTCTGTCTCTATTCATTTCCCCATGGACTGAAAATGCTCACACTTTTTTTTCCAACTGTGAAGCACTCTGATGATTAGCACCCCTCGCTCTCTTACTTTCATCCTATTTAAAAGAACCTCTATTCATCTACCCAGTCTTTTCAAGGAAAATTATCCTCTCTCTGTCCATTCTACCAAGTCTAGAGTTCACGACTGTAGAAAATTACGTTTTCAAACTGTCAGTACTATGGGACAGTCACATTTTCACTCATCCTCACACATGCACCAAAGGGAGCCTTTACCCATATGACTGCACAACAACCGCCTGTGTGGGACTCTAAGTCTGCAAAACTTGCACACTTTCACCACTCATTTTTTTATTCTCAGATGGATTTATATCAATACACAGCTACGCATGTATTGTGTATGCTCCTTCAGCCTTGCAAAGTAATCCAAGAATCCAGCACTGCGCACCTGAAAACCACACCTCGCAGGAAAATGAGAATTCCGTAGGTATGAGGGGTTTGCAGAATGGCAACTTGTTTGTTTTGTGGATTTGTGAAATTATATAGCTGGTGGGAGTGGCTCTTTCCTAGGACAAGGTCACAGGTCACACACTCATCAGTCCTTGGGTGAGAAACTCATTAATTGGAGATCAGCATAAATTCTGTACTCCTCCATGCACTGTTCATGGTGACCAGGTCTGGATTGGGGTGATGGTGTACACACAGAAATATTTGACAATACAGGTATTAGGCTCTCATAACATAGATCTTTTCCCCTGCTCTATTCACATGCATTTTCATGGCAGCTGGACATGCATTATAGAGTTTTAGCTATGGGCTAAAACTCTCTGGTACATTTCTAGTGAAGCCAAAGACAAATGTGACACTGTGATTTATGCTGTGAACAAAACAGACCAGGGCACGTTCTCTCCCCCATCAACAAGTGGCACAGCAGAGCTTTTATACATGGCAAGCTCCTCTCCCACAGCCACCTCCAAGCAAAAAAGGGTGGCCAGCCTAAGGAACAGCATCTCAGGGAGGGCTCAGAGGCAATAGGCAGAGCTGTGCCAAGGAATGCTGGAGTATGGGCCCTCTCCTGGGGCAGATACAGCCAAGACAAAGTAATTTCTTTCACTCTATCTCCAGCACTTGCTGGTTTCAGAAGACTCTGCGTAAAATTCAGCATCTTCTGTCACTTGAAGCTGAAGTGCACAGTCTGGGTTTTACGCCCATGCTATGGGAAGTTAGTTGGGGTTTGCTCTGTTGCTGACAGCTTGAAATTTCCATTTGCAGCTCCTTCCTGTTTCCTTTTCAGACATGCATCATACAAACCCAGAGAGGCTGCACAGATGTACCAAAGCAGTGAGAAGAGAGGACATTCCTTACCACAATGAAGCTTTTCGTGTGCCTAGTCAACACTGAAGCCGTAGAGGCAGACCTGGGCAGGCACTTCCCATACCCACATCCTGCAGATACATACCTTGGTGCTGATGGCTACCTGAAGTCCACATCTGCAGCTCCCATCCCACCTGGGATGCCACTTGGCATACTCAGCCATCAGAACTTAGGGACTGGGAACCATGCTGGGGCATTTTTTGTATTTAAAACTTGCAGCACTGCTGCTCCCTGAAAGTTGGGTCATTTACTGCTAGTAGTGAAAGGGACTGTGTGCATGCTGGGGTGGCATACATCCCATGTGTTCCCAGCATGGGATGGGACCTCTAGGAGACATCACTTGTGTATATATATATATATACACACCAAACACATTCCTGATTTCATATGTAGGCCACATGGGAAGGCAGAACTTGCTGCCTGGAGCCCATACCTGCCCACAAGCCCCCCAGTCCTGAGATCCCCATGCCATATGGCACCTTTCTATGTCTGGGGATCTCCTAGCCATACAGCACCTCACCATGCCTGGCAGGGAGAGCTGATGGAGCCCATGGCACTGTCCCACCTTGCTGCAGCTATGCACTAGAGCTTTGGTTGTCTCTGGTGTCTCTTCGCCTCACCCCTTCAGCACAGAGAGTGAGTGGGGCCAACCACATTGTGAGGAGCAGGAGATGACGTATCTGAAACAAGGGAGGAATTTTAACCCCCTTTGCTTTCCCTTTGTCCCACCCGTATTGCACCTGCCATTAGAATGACCAAAAATATCCAGTGACATCATTCATCACCCATAGAAAAGCACAAAGCAGGCAAATTCCCCATGGAAATTTCCCGAGGAAACAGGCTTTCTAGGCTCTCAATGCCTGGAAAAACATCCCTGACTGGTTCCTTCTCTCCCAGACATTTTATCAGGAACTGAAGCTCACTGAATCAGTGATTCACTCCCCACTCAGCACTGGCTGACTGCATTTTGCGTGCCTTGGGATGAGAGCCATGTTATTCTTTGCTTGGGTCCAGGACACCTCGGATACGTGCTAGAATAACTCTGGCTTGTTACAATGAAGATTATTCCAAATTTCCTGGGAGAGGCATCTTCATGCACTGCCTTTTTTTATAGGGGACTTCAGCAGGGTCCACCCAAACCACCAGATCAACAACACAAAGAAATCAATAAACACCTTAGCATGGTGCTTCCCTTGCCTAGGTTTGTATCAAGCTTGTTTACAGCCAGCAGGCCGGGAGAAAAATGTCATTTATAGTATGTGCTGTGGCACTGCTCGCCTGAATTTTAGGAGTCAGCAACTTTGATAAACTCTTGACGCAGCTTGCAGACACAGTTAAGAATGTCTCGTCCGCCTACTGCAGGAAGCTGGTCAGTGTATCAAAGATCAAAGTTGCTTACACCAAAGCAAGCTGGTTACATACAACTACAAATGCTTGGGTTTGGATGCAGGATTTTCATGTATTGGTCTCTAAATTTGACCATAAACCACTTGAATCAATTAAAAAAACCCCAAACACTTGTTGCAGCACCACCCAGATTACTCACAGGCTAATCCTCCTGTTGCAGGGGCAAGATGTCCTGTTATCAAGATGTTTGATATGACTTTGAAAAGATGAGTTTATTGAAAATTGTATTAGAGACTTATTTTGAGAACGTAATGACCTGAAGTGGCTGTGCTTTAAAAGGGCTAACAATAGTGTATGTGACCTGAAATGGGCATATATTGCAGGGAAGTCACTTCCCTCTGCTACACATACAGCATCTGCAGAACAGGCAAATACTTATCAGGAACTGAAGCTCATTGAATTCGTTAATTGTTTCAAAAAATAAACGAAGAGATGTTTTTTTAATATATCTCAAAAAAACCACAAAGGTAGTCAGGACCTTTTCAGAAGTTGTTCCTGGAATAAGTGTCCCTGGGATAAAACACAGCTAGGAATTACTGTTAAACTTTTGGTCAGCTCTGGCAGTTTTGATGCAAACCTGACTGCTGCTGGAGTCACTGCTGCAGGACTGCAGTGGGAGGAAAGACTGGCAAGGGAATTCAAGCTTGCATGTCTGCCCTCTCTTCTCCTCTCTTCTCCTCTCTTCTCCTCTCTTCTCCTCTCTTCTCCGCTCCACTACAGAATAAGAAATCAGAGAAAAGACAAGCCTGTTTTTAAAATTGTTTTGGTGGCTCTAGTGGGCTCTCGCACACAAACAGGATTCAGGAACATTTTTGGTTGATTTCCTTTCAATTCTGCATCCCTGCTCTGTTCTGGTTTACTGTTCTTCAGCTCCCTGTACAAACAGGATCTTTCCTCAACAATGTTCTGCCACATCATCTTCCTTCCTTTGTATACAGGCTGCTCCTGCCTGTTACACACCATGCGGCTTCCTAAGGCACCTCGTTTCTCAATGCTAGCAAAAACAGGAACCAAAAGCAAAGCAGCAATAAAACGCTAAATTCTCACCGCAGTTAAAAATGAAATCTTGAAAGTTTCCGATTCAAGATGACTTTTCTGTTAACGGATTATTTTTCTAGTTTAGTGCTCTGCAGTACACATGCAAATGAGGTGCTTGTAGTATTTATCAGATTCAAATGCCTCTCCAGTGCGGTTTGCAACACTGACCCATGCTTTTCCTCCTTTTTTTTGGGTGTTGAAAAGTGAACCCCACTGAGCAGAGTGCGCATTGCTTCACCGATCCCCTCTTTTCTCCCATCTTGTAAGGCTTTGCTGTCGGATTTTTTGCTCCAGGGAGGTTCAACAGCATGTGTGCAGGGACAAGAGAAAACCACAGGCTGCAGTACATATTGCACAAATGCTGGTATTATTCTGAGGCCTGAAGAAACAAGGAAGGAAGCTTGAGGCTGGTGGTTTGGCAGGTGTGAGGCCTTTTTCACACAGACATCTGTTTTAAGTGGTAGCTCTGGGCTCGGGGACGAGCAGGGAACGCCTGTCACTCCCACCCCTTCTCTGTGGCACGGCACAAGGGGGTTTGGGCTCCCGATGAAGCGATGTCAACTCCTTGCTCAATCTGTGCTTCGAGACTCTGCTCTCCTGTATTTGTGGGGCAGGGCTGCAGAGTGAGGCGGTTCCTCCCTGCAAACTGCCTGACACAGAGATGCTGCTGCTGCTGCTGCCACACCAGAACGCACAAAATGGATGGGGTTAGAGTACAAAATGGGTGAACAGCAACATGTGCTCAAGATCAACAAGACCAACAAGCTCCATGCAAGGACCTGATGAAAACCATTCGGATGCTACCACATACCCCACACCAAAGTGAACTTTTCTAATCCCACTAGATTATTTCTAGTGTTTTGGGCAACCCTGCTAGTGATCCCATTACATTTTGGAGTAGACTGCTTCATTTGGCAGGATGTTACAGCACACTCTCTGTGATGCCTTGTACTATATTTGAAGGAATTCATTAGTGTTTGATGGTTAATTATCTATGCAATAACATATCTGGGATTCCACCTTAGAAATAATCTAGAAAGAAACTGCAGTTTTTAGGGCTGGATCCTGCTCTACTAAACACATGTGTAGAGAGGAAAAAAAGGGTTTGCATAATATCCTCCCCGGCAGGGATTCTTTGGGACAAGTTAGTGTTGAGCCACATTGTTATTTTAAATGACAATAGGTTCTTTCTCCTGTAGTTCACGGCCAACTTTAATGAACATTTAGCAACTTCATTATCTTTAAGACTGCTACTCCTCTGTTACAGATTGCTGACATTGGTCAGTGAATTCAGAAATTACTGGGGGAAGGGCAGAAAAGCAGAGACTGAGATATATGTATACAGCTGCCCTCATTTCCATAAGAAATCAAGCTGAAGCCATTTCAAGGTGAGGGACTGTGGTTAATCCCTCCCAACACACTCATTAATGCATCTCATAACAAGTCTCCTTGTCCACCGACAAGGAGAGTCAATCAAGCACCACTTTAGTCTGGGCAGGAGAAAGGCTACAGTTTCATGGGAACTGCTGGGTTTTATGGCTTCTTCAGTGGTTTTAAGCTGAGCTGTGCTGTGCTGTGCCTTTATTCAGAACTGAGCAAGGCGTAGGTGATGTGATGGGAGAACTCGGCTCCTGTCTTTGCTTCGTGTCGCGCTTGACGTAGTTAAATCTGCTGATGTCAACACTAGAATGGGCAAAATCCTGGCAAAATGAAAGGCTATGTAGTATTTTGACATTCTTGAAAAGGAAGGCAGAATTCCTGACTTGAAGCATCCTTCTGCCATGCTTAACATGGTCTCCAGAACCACCATGTCATCTGTGGTGCTCACTTGTGAGGAGCACCATTGAAACACTCACAGAAATCTAATAAACTTCAGAGTTGGACTGCAAGAAAAAAATATTTTGTCCTGAGGATTAAAAGAAAAATAAGAAAAGCAAGCCACACACAAGGAAGCCTGATGTTCCAGCTTTGGTATTATAACTTTTTTTTTCTTTTTCATATCTGACAAATATCAGCATGACAGCAAACAGAACCCTTCTAGTTCACATGGCGGCACAGCTTAACTGTGCTGGTAAGTGGTGAATTGGCTCTTTGCTCTAGCGTGGCCCTAAATAGTACCATTAACATGTGGTTATAGTCAGAGAGCACATTTGGTAGGAAGTGACACCTTGTTACTTCCCAGATTATCTGCTCTCTGTGGGGTAAATATTTTAAGCATCGTGCCGGCTTTTAGCAGCAACATCCCTATTACAGTAAATGGCATCTGAGTGAGGGTAAATCCAAGCACGCAGTGCTGGGACAGCACACCTATAAATCTTCTGTGTCTTACGCTCTGTGCTTTATTCGCTGACAAAAGACAAGTGTTTGCTGCCTTTGTAAGGTTCCTAAAGCACAAAGGGAGGGTGTGTGCTCGGCATTACTTCCTGTAGCTCCGGCTGCTGCCTACAGCACGACAGCCCGAAGCAGGAAGGACACAGGGATTCCTCAGCTCCACAGCGCAGGCTGCAGCCACACCAACGGCAGGAATGTGGCTTTCAAGGGCCAAGGAGTTTAGTTCACTCTGGGCCGCAGTTACACGGTGATAAAGTTCGTTTTGAAACAGCATCTACCTTTAAGCCAGGAAGTATTTTAGGCAACAGATACCTTACAGGCCTCTTCAAGCTTACTGAGTATGTATTAAGCAATTTTTGTGTAAATTTTGTCTTCTGCTCATATCAATCCCATCACAGTAGTGGTTGATAAGTGCCCCAGTTTACACAACAGCAAAGGCTGGGAAAGGCCCTTTCCTTCGGGTAGCTACCTTAAAACAAATAACTGGAGTTTGAAAAAAAGAGCCTGCTGTCTCCAGTAGGCATCGTTTCATGGTTTAATACGATAAATGTAGCCTACATGTGCACGATATGTCTGGCAGCGTTCTTTGTTACTTCACTAGATGGCGTGTGGTGGTGCCTGGCAGGGGGGAGAGAAGGGAGAAGAATCAATTCAGTGTGTAACTGGCTGCACTGCACTCCTGCCTCTGATGTGCCTTTAACAATGTGGGTCTACGAGCTAATGTTTCAAGGGTGAGAACTGAATTTCCTGCTGAAACTTTTGCCTGAAGAGTACTCTTATATCAGCAGTGGGGCAAGAAGAGGTGGGGCAAGTGGTGGAAAAGAGGTTTATTAGGCCAGCCTGTTTCCCAGGCAAAACATGCTTTCAGAGACGTAAGTTCTTCAAATCTAAAACAGGCCTGAAGAAGAGCTTATGTGTGTGCTTACTACAACATGGTCAGCTGGTAGACCTTATCTCTTTCTATAAATTCTGTCATGCTTATAGCCTCACACCATCACTGCTGCTACGCTACTGTAAAAACGTCCAAAACTTTGTGTGGTTCTTCAAAAGGCAAGCCATGAGGTTAATTTGTGCTCTCACTTTCCCTGGTGTATACCCTGGCATAGCTGTCCTCTTTTGTTCTTCTATTAACTATTTATGCCTCCCACTTTGCAAAGGAACAAGACCCAGCTCTGCCCTGAGGCACTTCCTCTAGTGGGATGACACAAAATCACCCTCGCAGGGCACTCACAGTGCACGTGCAGTAAGAATCTGCTCTTGTCTTGCTTGGGAAAATAGGCATTAAATCTTCAAGGCCTCAGACATGAATTGCAGAAGTGGCTGGATCCATTAAGGATGTTCCAGGCTCCCTAACACAAACACTGACAGTGAAGCTCTCCATGGTGAGGTTTGTTGGTGAGCACGCCTGCTCTCTCGGCAGCACGGGGGCTGTGCGGTTTCACAACTGGCCTAAGCTGACCTACAGCTGGCTCCAGCCAAAAGGCAGCTCTCCCCCTCTGCTGACTCTTGTGCTCCTTTGGCTGTAGGGTCTGCGGTGCCAGGGGCTGATTGGTCGCAGTGCAATCCTCCCCTCCTGTTTTTTTCCCTTTTGGTAGGGTTAATTTTCAGTTGGCTCAGTTTGCTGAACTGGCCAACTGGTTGGGTGGACACTGGAGCTGGCCCAAGGAGATGGCCAGGGGTGCCGAGCTGGAAAGTGCAAGACTGGCCTTTCTGCCACCATTGTGGGCTGAGCCATCGGGAGTCAGAGGGCTGTGTGCCGCAGCTTCTGCAGTGCCTGCAAAATGCTACCCCATGCCTACCCCAAATGCTGTGGGAGGTCAGGACAGGCCACTGCCTTAGGATGGGATGCAAACATTCCTCTGCTCCTTTGAATACAGAGAAAAGGGGTTTAAAACCCATCTGTTCAAGAATGGTACCATGAGGAAAACATCTGATATACATGCAAGTGGGGTTTTCCTGTGGTATTTAGGCCTGAGGTGTTTACTGTTTTACCATCCAGCTCTGCACCCAAGCTGCAAATGTGTTCAGTGCAACCCCTGCACTGGATTTAACACCTGCTGCACCATGGCTACAGCTACAACACCGGCTTACACCCTGGCTGAATCAGCGGCCAGTGCCACGCCATGGGCAACACTCTCTCCAAAGAACAAAACTATGTCCAAAATCAAGTGTCTTTCTCTGTTGTTCGTGGCTGGTGGCTGTTGCTGATGGGAGAGTGTATTTGGTAGGTGCCTGGCTTGGGGGAGAGCATCTGGTGAAGTGGCAGTGCTGCAGCTGTGCGGGGAGCTGTGCAGAAAAGGACCCAGTGCTCACACTGATTAGGGAAAACAGGGGCAAATACTGGCAACCAGCTGAACAAGGGGCCCCTAGGCATTCCCTGAAGAGAGAACTCATTCTTCCCTTGTGAGTCAGGTTTGTGTGGCCCCTGTAAGATGAAGCTACAGAGCAAGACAAGTTCTGCCAGGGTTAAGCCACTGCAGCCTCTCCACTAACCTTCCCCTGAAGCAAAAGATGTTAATGGGAGAGGAAAACCGGGGTCATTGGATGGCTTATAATCAGGTCTGTAGGAGAGGCAAGTTGCTACTTTCTTCTGAGGCAACTTTCTTCCGTATTTCCACAAAATGCACCTCCTTAGATCAGCTCACTCAGCTACCTCACTCAGCCTCAAAGTGCAGTTGTTTTAGCTAACTCATTTGGTTCACATTTCCCCAAGCTATCACTCAAACGTAGTAAGTTGAAACATCTGGATGAACCCAGAAAAAACTGCAAGAGATGTCCTTACTTTATTCCAAATAGCCTATGCTTTGAAAATCACTGTACGTGCAACACTTCTCTGCACATAGCCACCATTATCCCCTCAGCTCAGGCTCCTGGTTCAGGGTCCCACTCTGCTGTTCCTTCACTCTGTCCCGATAGTCTCCCAGGGTTAAAACCTGTCTTACTGTCAGTATATTGTGTTTGAATTACAGAATTGTTCATATATGTCTCTCCCTCTAGTAAGCTTACATCAAAGAGTAAAGATCCTCGTAAGGAAGAACTGTTTGGGCTATAGAGAAATGCTGCCAACTACTGTAACAGGAAAACATTACAGCTCCCTTTTGCCCCAAAAATAACATTTTCTTGCTGTGGGTAAATAGCTATTTCAGTTCTTCTGGGAGCAATAATCCTGGCCCTCTCTTTCTCCAAAGGCAGCGTGCAGTCCTCCATCCTATAGAGAAGCTCATTTCCACAAGGCATGTCCAGACAGCATTGGCATCTGCCTAGGAGTGGGGATAGTAGAGGATGAGAAGAATGGCAGGGAGGGATGCTCCAAGGAAGTTGCTCATGCATATGACAGAAGCTGAAAAAGCATTCCTCACCAGAACAGCACTCAAAGGACTTCATCTGGGCTCTCCTCTGCCTGGGAAGGGATCTCACTTGGTTTCTTTCCCCCTCTACTCCATACCCTGGAACCTGTAATTCTGAAAGTGAGTCAGTGTCTACAGAGACACCGGTGCCTGTGTTCCATGCAGTGCCATCTCATTTCTGCACCTTGAGGCAAGTCCCCTTGCCTCTGCCATGTCCTTGCCTAGGTTTAATGTATCTGCTGCTCAGGAAGGCCACAGAGCCATCAACTGTGTGTTCAGAGCACCTAGTGAACAACAGTTCACTGGGATTAGCAGGGATTTCCAAGTACAAGATAAAATAATTGTAAACCAAGGAAAGTAATGATGTTTATCAAACGCAGTTATACCACAAAGAGCAGACAAACAGATACCAAAATCAGAAGTTAGTCCTCCAGATATTAGTCTGATTTTAGTTGGTGCGAGTTTTTCCCTGAGGACCTCTTTCCTCACCAAAATGCACAGGTCTTGATCTTCCTGACATTATTGAGGTGTCAACCTGTAGTAATTTCCAAGCAGCTATTCAAGTTCCGTTAGTATTGATCTAATTTGAGATGAACACTGTCCTCATTAGGCTTTACTCTGCTTCCCGCCCCACTGTTCATCAGTGAAGGGTTGGCTGAGATAACACCTGAGAAACAATGCTGGTGCTTAGAGCAAAAAAATCAGGACAAGTGAATCCAATCCCAGCTCTGCCACTGACAAGAGACAAATCCATGTCCCTTTTGTTTTAACTTTTCCTATCTGTAATGGGAGTAATACTGATATCTCTTAGGGCAGAGGCACAACTGCTTGTTTGAAGAACACTTTGAGATGGTGCAGCTTGGTGAGATCTCAACAAGGGTACAAAGTGCTGCTGGTGCTTCTAAAGTGTGCGATGTGTGTCCTAAACCAACCCTTCCTGATCTGACACTTCACACATCTGATCCCCTATCACATCTCTACAATAAAAAAGCTATGATTTGGGTGAATTGTTTATCAAATATGCAACTTTGAAATGAAAAGACTTTCAAGGGTCTGCTTGTTTTAAAATCACTGCATACTGCAGATCTGAGCTAACCTGAGAAAAGCAAATATATGGCCACAAGAAGAGGTCATTGAAGACGCTCCAGCCCTTCTATAGGTTTGCATCATGTTGGTGTAATGTAGCCCAGATCTTTAGGGTTTCTGAAGGCCAAGAAGCTGTGTAAGGTCTTTTGATCCTGACAGCAGCATGAACAAGTAGTTACGTAACTGACAAGCTAGTCACATCTTGGTAGGCATAAAAGCATTTATTTTCTTGTCACCTAGCAATATGACAACAGATTATACCTGCTTCTTGCAAGCCTTGCTGCAATACGTGCTTTGTCTGTGAATGCTCATCCAGCAACAAAGGGTGTACTGCAGAAGGGCACATGGCTCTGGATTCCTACCATAGGGCCCTGACTCTGGGGCTGCAGACTGTCCTGTCAGCAACAAACTCATTTAAGATGTACCCACCTCCCTTCATAGTCCAGGCTGTGCCTTTCCATGGTTAGCTGAACCCGACCTCCATCACGCTCCTTCTCCTCTGCACCACTTCAGCAAAGTGACAGGATCTCCAGCACAAAGCAGGTCAGGCCTGGGCTGGGTGTATTGGCACAGGTCCTCAGCACTGTCTCCTCTTCAGCATCATGAGGTGCCACGCAGTGTGCACGGATCCTTATCACTGATATGGCAGTGACCACGGAGCACTTCCACACAGGTCCTGGACGTGGGGTCCTGGGCATAAGGTCCAATTCCCCCTCTCTTGCAGATGTGACTGCCTTTATCCTAGGTCTTCTGGATCTATAGAAAGCATGTATCATGCTCCTAGCAGACAATGCTGAAGCAGGAAATGCCTTTAATATATATCTGGCCTTGCACCACGCCATAGCAGAGTCACAGCTGTCTGCAGCACACTGAGATACACGTGTCCTCTGCTCATCCAGAACTGCCCCACGTTGTTTCTGCACATTACAGCTCAGCCTCTCCAGGGAACACTGTGTTTGCTGTTACATTTGCACACCAGCCAGCACTTTGCTCCCTGGTTTATGAATGGTGTGTCCAGAAATTGGCTGCTATGCTGGTGCCTTTCAGAGAAGATAATGCTGTCCTTTTCCCTGCTGTTTATCGTAACCCTAATTTCTGACAAACAAAAGAGATGAATTCTTGGCAATTTACCAATAATCAAGCACAGGGTGAGCAAGATGGCTTTACAATATATATAGCCCTGTGGGTAGGGCTCAATAAAGCCCTCTGATACTGGGTAGCTCACTCGCACCAGGCCCTTAGACTGATGAATAGTGATAACAGCAGCAAACCTTGTCTGCCCTGCAAATTGCAGACAGAGATAATAAAACTTCCAAACCAGCAGCACAACAACAGCATGGGAAGCCTATGACATTAAATACATGAAAGGGATGCCTTGGGACTATGAGAAGAAATTGAGTACCTTTAGCACAGAATGGGTAATCCTCAGGGGACTATTTAAAACTCATTGACTCGTTATGCCTACGCATAGCTTTGTCAGTCAACAGAGACGTCAACAGTTTGTGCAGGTGGAGTTTACTCAGGTACAGAAGAGCAGAGCAAGACTCTCTTTTTTGATCAGTTGCCTGGCTCTGCCCTTGGAACAGAAATCCTTCAGAGATCTCTTGGGGTTTCTTTTGTCATTTGATGGGTTTGCCTCTGACATATGAAATCATATGAGTGGAGCTGAATGGCTGAGGCGGGGTGGTAATACCAGATGCAGGCAAGAAGTGCGTGGCAGGCTTCATTTCACGCCAGAGACATAACCCACAGCATGCTCCCTCTACCTGCAGTGCAGCCCAGGATCCAGGTGGAGAACTTGAGTGATCTGCTCCTCAGCTGCCTTACACACGCAGAGCTCAGGACTGTGAACCGCACTGCCCTGCGGGTGCCCAAGAGACGGATTGGGCTGGTATTACTCTGCATGTAAAGCATCCTGGCCCTTCCTCACACTGCACCTCTTCCTTCCCCCCACCAGCCTCCTTAATTTCCATTCTGTGGTGTCCCACATCCCTCTCTCCGTACTGATAGCCATTCCTCAGCCCCCAGACCTGGCTGGAGGGGTGATATAAGACAGGGCTGTCAGCATAATGCAGAGGAATGGTAGCAAGTAAGGGAAAAGCCTACAACAAGGTAAATGTTGCACCCTCTAGCCCTCTTGTTACTGTTGGGGCATAAATTGAACTGTTCCAGTTAATTCATCTTAGTCCTAGATACATGTTGCGTGGAGGCAACAGCAGAGGCCTGAAAACAGCAGAGAAACCTGTAACACACAGCCTGCACTGGGGTGATGCCAGTTATGTGGGTAGAGTTCACTGAACAAATGTTGATGTTTAAGCGGTAGGTGTCCATTTGGGAGTTAGTCACCTTAGGATGCCGTTTTAAGTCAGAGAGAAATAGACACTTTTGGCATAAGATAGAAATTTACACTCAGTTGAGCTCAATTGTGCTTCGTGAGCTCCTGCTGCTCCCCGCTGATAATACATGGAGTCAGGCATAGCCAGCTCCCAGGTGAACGCCTGCGCGACGCACACCAAGTGACAGGTGAGATAAATCACATTCTGTACGGCCGCGTTTTGACACGGGGATGCTACACGCTATGGGGCTGCAGAGGGGGGCTTTGTAGGGTGCCTGGTGGAGCACGCGCTGGCACGTAACCGCAGAGGCCAGGGAGCCACATTCAGAGGAACAGAGGCACAGTGACAGACACAGCAAAACCCTTCGGGAACGTGGCTGCCGAAGCAACCATGACTTCATTAGACTTGCTCAAGATGCCCTCTAGCCTAGACCTTTCACCTCATTTAATGGTTTCTTGGCCTCAATCCCTTATAATTCTGAAATGAAAAAAAAATCTCCTTTGACTCCTGTTTTCAAGCCAGGACTGTTTGATTTGGAACGCTGCATTGAAGTCTGTGTTACTGATTGATTTCAGGTTTATTATATTTTCCCCTTTGAAAAATGCTACAGTAAAAAAAACCCACTTTGTCGTTTTTCATGTAACCCCCCCCTCCTTTTTTTTTTTTCAATCTTAGCAAATGCTCAGTCTTTTCCACTTCAATAGCTTGAAATTCTCCCCTGGGAGCCCTAAGCTCTTTAAATATTTTTAGGTTGCCAGATTTCTTATGTTCTCTCTCCAGGAAGCCAATTTTGTTTCTAAGCTCTTGAGAGTAGTCCAGCTTCATCTTTTGCGCACTCACTGCATCACAATAAAATGCTGCCTAATTGCTGCCTCAGCCGAGTCCCAAAGGTGCTGGAGTTTGTCTCTAGGCTACAGTTGTGGACAATAAACTCTTCTCAGACTGGAGTTAAGCCTTTTTATTATTTAAATCTGAGTCATGTAAAATTAGTTTACTAGCAAGTTACCCACAAAGATCTAGTATGGAAAGAAACTCCCACATATTGTTTTCCAACACAATGAGAGAATGATCAGATATAAAGATTTGCAAGTGGCTTGTAATACAAGATGTGTATAGAATCACCACCATTTAATTTTGCCAAAAAGACATGAAAATGTTTCTGTGAGCCTAGAAGTTACTTTCAGACCTCGTCTGTTTGGTGTTCTTTACCTTCAAACTGAAACTGGTGGTATGAAAAACTTTCTTTTTTCCTCTAGCTTATCCATGACCTGAAATACCTATGAAAGAGGAAAGGCAGCTGAAGATAACAAATGCCAGATGGGCAAGAGCTTTCTGTTCTCAGTCTAGCACCACAGCAAGAGGATTTAGTGATCATTTTGCTTGAAAATAAACAAGAATATACTAAGACCAGCCACCCAGGCTGCACCCCCATCAAATTTGAGAAGACCCCTGTAGCAAGGGACAAATGGACAGTACAGGGAGTGAGAATGAACACATACTCTCTTTCTCATCAGGACCGTATTCATCTATCCTCAATAGCAGAAGACATCTGTATAAGGCATTTTCTCTCTTTGTGTTCCTTTTTGTAATCTGTATTTTAAAGTGTTTGTATTTCTGTTGTACAATATGGCTTCTGATGAAAGTGCATACTCCACAGACAATATATAAAGAGACTTAATGATCATTGTTTTGAGACTCTAATTCCTTAAGACAACAGTTTCTTTGGATGCATCTGGTGCTGTATGCCCAAATCCACAGTCTTAATTAAGCGAAAATGAAGCTGAAAGAGATTGCTAGATTTTTCTCAAAATGGTTAGACTGTCCTTTAATTAAAAAGGTCAGACATGATAACAGAGACCTGACATGGTTTTTTGTGGTGGTGTCAGCAACACATTTGCAACCTGGGACACTCATGAGCAAGGACAGCACACATCCAGGTCAGGGCAAGCCTGTCCAAAGGACAGTTCGTAGGGCTCCTTTTGTCAGCACAGAGAGCGTGCAGGCAGATGCAGGGATCTGCAGTGACTGCGAGGGAGACTGTTAACCACACACCACACTCTCACTGTGCAGACACCCCCTCCTGCTGCTGGGGTCTCTCATTCCTCACTTCTTGAGGGGGAAATGGCAGGCACGGTGTGGCAGGGATGGTGTGACAGAACCTCCATTACTGACAGCGACACAGAAGATGGGAAGGATGCACAGGTCTGAAGTCGACTTTGGCAGGCAGCAGCTAGAAAAGCTAGGACGCAATTTCAGCCTCATTCAGATCAATGGGAACTTTGCCACTGATGTCAGGGGAATGAAGACTCCGCTCTACATGTCTGCCTGTAATCTGAGAACATGTATTCTGCACATCCTGGAGACTCAGTGAAAACCAGACCCCACAGAGTTCACCTTAGATTCACTGTCTCAAATAAAACTACGTGGATTCTTTGTGCCCCTTTTAGTTATCTGTAAAACAAGTATGATAATGCTTTGAGCGCTAAACAATACAATGTGTGTAGGAAGACAGTATCTTTTATTAGGCCAACTGAAATAGTTGGGGAAAAACAGACAAGCTTTGAGGCTTGTCTGAAATGCTTTGAGATGCTCTGATGAAAGGTGTTTGAGCTGTGCAAGGGATCATTAAATTACATTCTTCCTCTCTCTGGAAATCATTTAGTGATATTTCAAAGGAAAGATGCTGTACAGAAATAACTGATTTCTATTGCAAGTGCTGTCTGGAGCTAAATATCTTCCTTCCTCTCTCTTTATGAACTAATCTAAAGAAAAATATGTTTTAAATTAGCATGTTAAGAACAATTTTGTGGTATAATGTATCGTTCTGTGAAATGTTCTGTGTGAAGCGTAACTCACAAGATCCTTAAGCATATTTTAGTACCCTCAAACAAAATGGCTGGATTTCTGTTGAACAGTTTGTGGAAATTATGAAGGTATCGCTGTAAAGAAATTAGAAAGCATGGAAAATCAGTGAAAATTGCAAGTGAAAAAAAAAAAGGCAGATATGAGTCAAAACCTACATTACGCTCGTAAACACGGGCTAACAAGCCCCCAGACTGTCACTTCTGAGTGTGGACATCGTGCCTTGGAAAGCTGCGAACCAGCTCGTGTCCATGGAAGTGTCAAACAACCAAACACTTAACCCTCTCCTCTCTCCGGTTTACCAGGAAGGAGCTGGGAGTGCTCACTTGAAAATAGCCAGGGCTGAGAGACCAACAGCAGGATGTTGTCACAGCCATGAATGCAGCAAGACAGATCAGTGCTATCACTGACACTGAGGTTACTGGGGGCCGTGAAGGGGTAGGGGAGGGAAGGTTTAACTGTATATAAATCCTACTAATATCACCTCGCTAGTACTGTACTTCAGTGTCAAGGCACAAATGATGTCAAGAAGAAAGAAAACTGGGGGCAGGGGAATCTTTAAATACGTGAAAAGTACTTGTGAAAAAGGATGAAATAAACTTGTTTATGTCTATTAGAACAAGAAGCAGTAGGGATAAATTGCAGCAAAGGAGATTTACATCAAACCGCTAGACAACAGCCCAGGATTAAGGAAAATTAAGCATTGATATAGAGTGCCTAGAGAAATGGTGAAACTTTCATCACTGGAACATAAAAAAAAAAAAGGCTTAAATAAACATCATCAAAAGTTTCACTACGGATGATCGTTCACTGAAGCAGAGAAGACGTGGAGATTCATCTGAGAAAGGTTACAATGTGTGACCAGGTCTTCCTGGATGTTCTTTTTCCCCCAGGAAAGATGTTGTTGCAGATTTTCTGTTTGTGTGAGATTTGGAGATGCAGTCCTCTGAAAATATTTGTCTAAGAGAGGAGGGACCATTTATCTTCTGAAGTCCCTGTTCCTCTCCACTGATCACAGATGCAGTCACAGATGACTGGCTTAGTATGGACACCTACTTATTGAATCTGCAAAGTGAGATGAGACAATTACCATCCTTAATGACAAATTGTGTCCTTTCTAATATATTCCTAAATATAACACTCAAATCTCCATTACTCATTCCAACTATAATTACTTGTTGTGCACGTATGAGGTGGCACCCATAACACATAATCATAATGTTATTTATTGTCCTGCATTAGTAATTTAGCACATTATATTTAGATGCCATATGGCCTGATGAAAATGTAATAAAGGCTTCCTATGCAGTGAATAGAAAGGTCCTAGACAACAATTAATATACTCTATTCCACTTTTGCACTGCACTTCTACTAAGAATATCACTGAAGTGTAGGCTATCTCAGGAAGGAAAATTTTGTGTTTAAATCTAAGACCCAGCCAGAGCTCTGCTGAGTTGCAGGTAGAGCTACTAACTAGGAATGCAAGTGCCTTTATTTCAGCAGTCTGAAAGAATAATGTGCTTTCGATATATGGTATTAACCACTTGTGTTTCCAAAATCTGCATACAGTAACACATGTGCTCAGCTAATCTGTATGAATGTGTGTGTCTCTATTGGACTCATCCCACCACAGGACTAACACTGGGCACTTAGGAAATGTCACCACTATGCCCCACGCTGAGGTCAAGGGAGGAAGCCTGAGCACCCAACTGTCCCCTCTGCTGAATTGCAGCTTTCTCCTTCAGGACCTCTTCAGGTACATCCCATGCTTTCAAGACAAGGCATGGATCTCCAGTAGTTCACTCTCGAGATTCCCCCCAGATGGCAGTAAGGCCAAGAACATTATATTTGGCTCCCCCAGACCCTTGTTGTCTTCCAGCACTATTCCTGCAGGTTCCTCACTGGGCAGAGATGGACACCACGGGGTACATACGCATGGGATCCAGGGTACAGAGCTGTGTGGCGTGGACAGAGCAGTCTGGAGTAGCCCTACGCATCCTGGGTGTGCATCAGCACCCACCACTGAGCCTTGGGATGGAAAACTGCTCTGTCTCCTGTGTGGATACAGACCTTGCAGACACTTGCAAATAATGGCATAGGTTGTCTGCCCAAATCAGCCAGCACTGCACTGAACAGTGGTGCTGAAGACTGCTTTCATCAGGTAGAAAGGTCCCAAGGACTGCCTCTGTAGGAGGGGGATTTTTTGGTATCTCATCAAAACAGAAACCTAGAATAAAAATGATAAAAGGTGACAAGGAGAAAGAGCACAGGACCACCTTCCCCATCCTGAGAAATCCGTAGAATATTATTATCCTGTGCACTTGGAACAACTTCTTTTAATAACCTTTGTTCTTCTTTTGTAACCTGTAATTATGGAAACCTCAGTTTTTCATCTTTTTATGCACAAGTACCCTCATCATACATGTATTTCTACACTGTAAAAGGATGTGAAGACTTAAGGCTCTTGTATTGATTTTGGCTGGGATAAAGTTAATTTTCTTCACAGTAGCTGGTGCGGGGCTGTGTTTTGGATTTGTGCTGGAGACAGTAATAACATGGGGATGTTTTGGTTGCTGCTGAGCAAGGCTTACACAGGGTCAAGGCCTTTTCTGCCTCTCATCCCACCCTGCCAGCGATGGGCTGGGGGTGCACATGGAGTTGGGAGGGGACACAGCAGGGACAGCTGACCCCAGCTGACCAAAGGAATATCCCAGACCATGTCGTGTCATACTCAGCATATAAAGCTGGAGGAAGAAGGGGAGCTGTTCAGAGCGATGATGTTGATCTTCCCAAGTAATCATTAAATGTGATGGAGCCTGGCTTTCCTGGGAGACGGCTGAACACCTGCCTGCCTGTGGGAAGCTGTGAATGAATTCCTTAATTTTCTTTCCTTGCTTGTGTGGCTCATGCATTACCTATTAAACTGTCTTTATCTCGGCCCATGGGTTTTCTCACTTTTACCTTTCTGATTCTCCCATCCCACTGGCCAGGGAGTGAGTGAGCAGCTGTGTGGGGCTGAGCTGCCTACTGGGGTTAAGCCACAACAGGCTCATTTTGTAACTTCATTACATTTAAAAAGGCATCAAACATGAAAATTAAATGCAACACTTCCCCTCCTTTTTTTTTTCTTTCTTTTAAGGTGACATGAAAAATTATTTGAATGAGGAAATGCATACAGGAAGACAACAGCATATATAGGTTTAACTCCAGCTTAGCATATAGAAGTTAGCGTCAGCTGTGCTTCCTTGTGGATTTTAGCTTCTTCCTTACTTGATTCTTTAGGAATGTTTTCATTCTTACTTGCACGGAGAAGGACCAGAAAGAGGTGAGTACTTCAGCTAAAAGAAGCAATAAGGTAGGTCAAGCTATGGAAGGTCACAGATAAATATAATTAAACAATCTCTTCACAGGTTATTAAGATGCCTACTTGATGACTGCTGAACTTTAAAAAGCAGCACAAGATGCCATGCAAAACTATTAAAATCTACTAATAGTTCTCTCACCTCATTGTGCTTGTGGCTAGCATTCCTAATACATGCTTGTTTTAAAAGAATACTGTTTTATAACAGGATAGTTAATTCCGTAACAACATGAAATACCTTAACTGCCAGAGACTGCAAAAGTGTCCCGGTGGCGGACACCAGTAGCACCAAGTCTGTCTGAACTGGAATGAGTTTTAATAATCAGAAAATGAAGCTTTAGTGACATACTAGCAGCTGAGCCTGGGTGGTTTTAGAGGTCAGCACACAGGGCAGTTGAACCTCGCTTGTCGTAGTCAGCAGTGCTCTGTGTCCAAGGAGCAGCTGCTCAGCCTGGAGGTGGGATTCAGCTGCCCAAATGTAGGTATTTCATATCTGAGTATCTCTTATGGGTCAAATAAAGCATCATCTAAAAGGCCAGATTTTCCATTGATTTTGGAAAGGATTTAAGACAACTAGTTTATGAGCAGATGCCTGCACTGTAAACCATTAAAGGTAGGTACATTGCATCCAGCATGTCTGTTGAAACATTAGCAGCCCTTGGCTGATGGGTGGGGAACTTCTTAAGCTACTCCAACTTGA
The DNA here is from genome assembly GCA_013398855.1 of Mohoua ochrocephala. NCBI lineage: Eukaryota > Metazoa > Chordata > Aves > Passeriformes > Acanthizidae > Mohoua > Mohoua ochrocephala. The sequence continues at coordinate 45,407 of VZTA01017300.1, forward strand.
CTGCAGCTGCTCTATGCTAGTGGCAACACCATGCTTCTGGGCTTATTTATAAAGTTTGGCATACCTTTTCGTGGTACGTTTGTAAATCCTATAAATAATTCTGTTTAAATTATGGCCACTTTTTACACAGATAACAGAGATACATAGCTAGATTATATCTTTCTTACAGTGATGCAAACCATAATAAACTTCCATGACATTTTTGAAACTGTAATGGTATAAAAATCATGTGCTTGAACAGAACGATGCTTAGATACAAGACTCAATCTCCTCAACTTACATCTTAAAGTTAAACATATCTTTTTCTTGGTGGCACACTTGGCAAATAGGTCCCCGAGGTCAACAGTGCATTTCTGTCCCTTGCTAAAGCTCATCCCTTCCTCAGACCTGTTTACAAGGTCAGGCAATAAAGAAAATCACAGACATGACCTAGGTTGAAAGTTACACCTTCTTTTGCAGGGTTCCTTTCAACCCACATGATTTCACCAACCTAGCTGGCAGTACCACCACACCAACCCATGTACTAGCCCAAGAGACAGAGTGATATGTAAAGTAGAAGGCAAGAACGAGTGCTGAGGGGTGGAGACCAGGTAAGTCAGTTTAGTTGCCGAGGAAAAGATGCAAAGAATAGCGCAGAAAAGCATTCAAAGTTGAAGAGGCTCCTCTAGATGATAATTCAGAGCAGAAGCCTAACTAACAGTCTGAACTGCTCTCTGGAGGAGCCTCTCTCACTCCTTCAACTATGCAAGGCATCTAGGGAGACAAGCCTCCTAATTTAGGCATCTAAGTTAGATGTTTAAACGTAGGCAGTGAATATTCCCCCTGAGAATGTGAATGGGATGTTATAATAGTTTAAAACACGTTTCACCGAAGCTGTGATACCAATGTCTGTTCTTTTATGAGATACTGTTCTTTGTGCCACCGATCCTCTACTGACACAACCATGTTTCTCATTTATTAGATAAATGAACAACAGTAACAGAATGCACATTGTTCAGTGACGGTCCAAATTTTGAAGTTAAAAAAAGATTCCCAATTTTACTCTCAAAATATGAACCAGATTAAGCTGTTCACATGGAAACCACTGCAAATTCCCAGTAGTAATTGTTTTAGGGGACCAGAAAGGGAAAAGAGATTCTTCACAATGATCACCAGCATATATTTAACTTTATTGCTCTCCTCAAACATTTTTTCATAATTTTTCAGTTAGGAACTTTGATCTGTAATTACATCTTGTCTACATTGCTCCTATCTACTCAGAACTTTTTACATATTCGGTGATGGGGGTTTCAGAAGTTATCAATACACGACAGAAGTTGTGAAGCTGTTCTTTCAGTGCAGATGCATGGCTTACCTCCTGCCCTGCAAAATCTTGATACCTAGGCACGCACCAGAACACCAATTTTCAGGGCATCTTTCTCCAGTGTAAACTCATTGCCATTGATCACAGCACTATTCAAATGACTATTTGAGGCAGTTGTGGAAGGAATGCTCTTTAAATGTAGCTGTCTTTTCTCCTGGATGAATATGTTTACAGGAGTGGATTGTTAAGACCAATTCATTTTCTAGTGTCTCACACTGTGGAACTGGAACTAACGTGCCTAAGAAATCAAAAATGCTGGGCAAGCCATGAATATGTATTAGACTGTGCTTTGTTTATTCTAGTGGTTTGGGCATCTACACAGTGTGTGCAAAAAGCTGCCCAACAGCTCTCTTATTTGAAACCGCCACTGCAAAGTCAGAAAAACATCCATGGGGAAATGAGAATAATATATACCAGCATGACTTAAAATTAATGGCCGTGCCTGAGTTAATGGGCTCAACTGATGTAACTGGTTCAAACTATCAAAGCTTACTATCCTATGGTGTTGTATCCATTTCCACTTAGCCCTCATCCCTTCAAGAGACCTGCCAATGGATCATACACAGTATTGCAACTTGTGCACAGAAGTAGGTGCTGCGGGTATCCTTAAGTGGGGAGCTGCTGGTCATTTTACACAGGCACGCCGGGCAGCTTTTTGCCAGATGAAATCTACAACAGCCAAGTTCTGCCTGCCTTGTGCTCAGCAGAAGCACCAGCTGAGCGTATCTTTTCTACTGTGCTACTTACTACAAAACTAAAAGGAACTTGGGTAGACCTCCATCCTTTTGCAAATGTAGTAGAAACAGGCCAGTGAGGTTCAAACTTATTGCAGTGGGACAGACAGTGCAACCCCAGAATGCCACATCTTTAGAAAAACAGCTTATAATTCACACTCTACCGTGAAAGAGTTGTACCACCAAACAAAAGCACATCACGAGAGATTTTCTCTCAGCTGTCAACCCCAGCAGACAGATTAAGGGAACTTTGCCACTTGATACTGTCTAGTGGTCTGCCACAAGACTGAGATGGTGTAAATAAACTTTCTTTCCTGGTCTAGGTTTTCACTTCACAGTTGCTGACACAGCTCCTTGGGTGTGACTTTACTTTCTCTGAGGTTGCTGTCCAAGTCTTCCTCTCTCTTTGTTTTGACTGCTGTAAGCTACTTTCTTATTCCTTCTCCAAAAAGTAATACTCCAACATAGGCAAAATGCATGTTAAGTATACAGATAAAAGAAACACAATATCCTAGTTCCTGTTTATTTTTCTAATTTCTTCCACAGACTCAAAGCAGAACAGATGGAGGTTTTTTCAGTGTACTGTGGGCTTGCTTCTACCCATCTCAAAGATCTGTCCTCTCTTCCACCTGTGCTTTCCATTAATGTGACCCTGGTCTGTTCTTCATCATTTTAATCAACCTACTCAAAACTGCCATGACAGCTTTCCCTCTCTGTGGCTCTAACAATGCAACACATTGGGTGGGACTCCTGTCACCTACCTTTAGACATCTGCAGTGCAAACAGTTATATTTGTGTTGATCAGATAAGTCTGCTATAAGCACTGGAAAAAAATTAAGCACATTCAGGGCACAATCCACCTTGGTCAAAGCAGGAATTGTATCCCCAAAGTCTTAACTCAGAGGCAAAGGTCTACAAGACAGATGTCTCCATTGACCAGATAAATAAAAACACCCTTGTCTATTCTTCCTCTCACCTTCTGGCTTAATTGAAACCCCGTTTGAAAATCAACTGCTTTCCCTTACACTGTTCTCTATTAACAATTCACAGCACTTCGAGATGTGCCTTGTGGGAAGGATGTTGACTAAATCTTTCTCAAGGTTCACACTCTGAGGTTCTTGCCTAGGAGAGAAATTGGTGGATGTGTCATACTGGTAAACATCATTCCATAAAAAATATCTACGCAGAAGAACAATTACTATGTGTGTATGAAAATTAACAGTCTACTGATGCCTTTACTGACTTGTGCATAACTTCCCTTGGAAGGTTAACGGCCATGAATATGTAACATGCACCTTCTTCTCCCTACTGCTTCCCTATTGTTTTTCACTTTTCATTATCACGGCATTTCTCCATACAGCCTGAAAGACCTTTGGTAAAGAGTTATGTTTGCATGTGAGCATTAAAGCTTATTATGAAGGCACAATAATTCCTGTAGTCTAGTTAAATATAATTGCAAGGGGAAGGGAAGAGAGAAGGAGAGGGCAGTTCATAATTCATAGACTTCTCACATGATTTCAACCTTCTCCTTGCAGAACTTTGTGGGTGGGAGGAGGTTACAAATGAAGTTCTCTGCTACTTTGTGCTAAAAGCCTGTGCCAGCCCTCTAGTCAATGGAATTTATGTAATGATAACCAAATCAATTCAGAAACCAGTTTTGTTAATCTGACAAACCCTAAGAGTGCACAGCTTTAAACTTCTCTGACAGTGTCTGCAATTACTCTAGCTGAAGAGACACTTCTGAACCAAATCTAATGTTCATGGCAAAAGAGTTACATTAATTTATATCAGCTTCTGATTGAACCGACTAGAATAAATCAGAGCGAGCGGGCACACAATCAGCTCTGCTGGCAGATTTGCAGATTGCTGGAAAGGGGCATGATAAGTCTCTGGGGTCTGGCTGTGAGTAATGCTCTCCTCCACCAACACAGCTGGATCCTGCCTAACCACAGTCGCTGACACCCGCCAACATCATGTCTTATCCAGAACTGCTAGGTTTATAGCCTCTATCAAAAAATACAAAGTTGTAATCTATGAGAATACACTCAGAGTAGAACAAGCTTCAGTGGCTTAAGGTGTCACCTCCCTTCCCATCAATCTCCTTCCTCCTCTTTGCCTGAGATTACTGCCTCACAGCAGAGTCGGTGGAATGAGACACACACACACACACGTCCCAGCTGCTTCAACACAAGGTCCAGCAAATTAGCCTAAACTGCTCGTAAAATGACTTTAACATCATATTTTGCATTAAAATGGTTTAGAAACATTAGTGTTTTCCAATCCAGGGACTGCTGTGGAGGCAGGAACCTTCAGTAAGGTCAGGGAAAGCAGTATTTTTTGCAGCAGTCCAGCCAGATTTGCTCAAATTTGACCCAGCAATAGGAAAGACTATGAAATTTCGCACTTATAGTTATCATTCTTCTGCCTTATTAGCAGGTTTATGAACTTCTGATTGTCTGGCTGGACTAGAAGACCTTCTGAGGTCCCCTCCAACATGAATTACCCTATCTACCTAGCGTGCATGGCCAGGAACCTGAAGAGACAGACGGTTCTTCCTGGTAACACAGTCACTTAGCATATCTTGGCAAACTGTGGAGACCCGTGCTTACCAAACTTTCCCTCAGAGGGGTCAAAATAGGTTGACACTGGTGTTGAGCAACTGCTTTTCAAAAGGGAGGTCAGCTCTACTACGGGGACCCTCTGCGACTAGGAAGCAGCCCCGCTCGACTCAATGGTTACTAAAAAAAGGGATGGAGAAAATAAACCCCAACCAGACAAATAGAGATTATGCCCAAGTAACCAAGCTTCTCTGTGTCACAATTTCCTAGCTGGGGGATACAATCCTCAGACAAAGCAGTTAACATGTTGCCTAATGTGATAAGAGGTACATAGTCTCGTGGGAAGGAATATTATGGAAGTGCTGGGACAAGGCTGCTTATCATCTGCTCTCCCCTAGGAATGCTGAAATCTGTAAGGTCTGCACAGCATCTCTGTTTTTGGGTATGTGAAAAAACAGCAGGAATTGATGTCATGGGCAGGCAAGTTCGAAGAAATCTGGAAAAGGGGGAAGCCAGAGTTGCAGCTGTTATGAATTCATCACGATTTTGGCCCCGGGTTCCAAAATCCTCACAAAGACATAAGAATCTCCACATGATTTTGAGGGAAGCAAGATCTGTAGATATATGAGTGACACATTCACGCACGCTGTATTGTTTAAGAGGCATACTGAGCTTTTAGTTTCAATCCCTGCTCTTTCACTTGTGTCAGTTAGCATTTCTGAGAACCTTGCTGTGAGACACAACCTCATGCTGCTACCTTAAAGCAACTACAACAGAAATTTTCCGGAGAAATCACGTACCACTGTCAGGTGTGATCACAAGATCATCGTCACTGGGACACTCTCAGAGCTGTCACAAGGCAGTTCCAGCTGCAAGGGCTCACTGCAGTGGTGCAGCTGCACACGGAAATACAGCTCGGATCCGCTGGGATTTCAATGGGCTGCTCCTGCCTCCACATCTCCTCTGCCTTCCTTGTGCCTGCGGCAGCTCTACAGACTCAGCTAATTCGGGAACTTGGTCCAGCTGAACTCGGTTAATTTTTTGGAGGAGCATAACTAGCTCTCCACCAGATCAGATCCCAGGCTTGCCTTGCCAGATGGCATCATCAGTGTTACTGCGGTGTAAATAACAAACAGGAAGGCATGGCCATGATCAGAGAGGAATGCAGGACTGCCCCTTTTGGTGGCAATACAGACACAGGCTGGCTTGCATTAACTGTGAAATTACATCTTTAGAAAGGTTTATAACTGCATGGCTCCCCTCGCAGGACACCAGGCTGCTCGTATTAACCGTGAGCTGCACGCTTCAGAAACACTAGGGAACTTTCACCCTCGGGAGATGACACGAACTGGGTGGTGCCGCCTTGTGAGGCTGCCTGCGATCACCAAATACCACTTTGGTCCAGGAACAGGGCAAATCCCTAAAAATGTTCCTTTACTGTACTATAAAAGCGTATTAAACTGCTGTAGCAAAGGTGGTCCAGTGCCCTTCTGCGTGCCCATACAGGACAAACGTATGCTCTGCCTTTCCTAGACACTCCCACAGCCGAGGTGGAGGCAGATGAGGTTTGCATTCAGAGTGTGAATGAGCTCTGATGTGAATTCAGAGCTCTTCTCGGTGGTTCCAGCTACAAGGACAAGACGCAAGGGCAGAAAGCGATGCACAGGAAGTTCCAGCTGAACATGAGGAAGAACTTCTTTACTGTGCAATGACCGCGCACTGGAACAGATTGACCAGAGAGGCTGTGGAGCCTCCCTCGCTGGAGCTATTCAAGAAGTGTCTGGACGCAACCCTGTGCCATGCGCTCCAGGACGGCCCTGCTCGAGCAGGGAGTTTGGACCGGATGACCCCCTGTGGTCCCTTCCAGCCTGACGCATCCTGTGACTGTATTTTCAGCCTCCCCGACCCGAGCACTGGCGCAGCGCAGCGCAGAGCGCGGCCGGCGCTCAGCGGCCAGCCCGGGCGCTTGCCTCCGGCACTCCCTCCCTCCTGCCCGGCCGGGCACTGCGCCGCTCCAGCTCCCGCAGCGAGCGGGACGCTCTCCGCCCGCCTCCGCCCGGGATGCTCAGC
>VZTA01017300.1:52855-171554 GCA_013398855.1 Mohoua ochrocephala
GGGCGGTGCGGCGGCAGAGGGGAGGTGCGGCGGCAGAGGAGAGGTGCGGGGCAGGGTAGTGAATGGGGGGTGGGTGCGGGAGAAACACGGGTGAGTCTCTGCGGCGAGGGGAGGATGGGCTGGGGGGCGTCTGGATGCCAGTGGGGGAGAGAAAGAATACAAGGAAAGGGGCACACGGGAACATAGGTGGATGGGTGGAAGGGGAGAGACGTGCTGGAGGAGGAGTGGTGGAGCAGATGGACGGAGAGGGCTGAGCAGAAGGCAGAGCAGAGCCGGGGCTGGGAATGGGTGCGAAGGAGGCAGTGGTCAGAGGGAGCCCTGGAAAGTTTCCCCAACCAGTTTGCGTTTATAGTTTCCAGTTTCCCGTCTCCTACCACGCTTAGGCTCTGTTGAGCTTGTTGCACTAGGTGGTCCAGACACAGTGTTACTTTTTAAAAATTATTTTGCTACATTTCTATTTTTTCCCCTGAAATTTCTGTCGTGATGTCAATATTGACATTTGTCCCTTTTCTCTCTCCATTTCCTCTGCTGACAGTTCTAGTGTTATTCTTTATCTTGTGTTCTCCAACAGCCATGAGGGGGAATAAAATTACAGTTTCTCTACATATCATACTTAAAATTCATGTGTTTGTGATTGGTATATAAGGGGGTGTCATTTTTTTCTTCCTGAAAATCTGTATCTTAAAAGCATTAGTGCATTAGCACTCCCTTGGATATGAATATTGAATGTCTATTCCTACTACAGTTTCACATTTCACAGAGATGGGTTTCTTTCCAATGGATGCTTGAATTTTATTGCAGCTGCAGATTGTTGAGCAGTTTCTTTTTTCTTCCTTTCCCCCCCCACCCCTATGTCAGCTATATCCTAGACAGGCTTTGGCTTCTTGCAGCTCCTGGTACTTGCCAGACTGCAGAAGTGAACATTGCAGCTGCAGCCTGCTTCCAGGGTGTTTGGGTTTTGAGCAGGTAACGGGGAGAAATGGATCCTGCGCTGACCTAATCCAAATCAAAAGCCAAAAAAGTAAATGGAGTACAAGAAAACAATAATAGACCTTTATCTGTTTTTCTGTGCAATTATTAAAAAAAAAAAAAAAGCTGATTCTTTTGGGGATGAGCTGAGAAATCTGAAGACTTGATGTCTGTAGCACTAACAGCAATATGCATATAAATGTGTATTTAACAAAATATATACTATTCTACTTAAATAATACATATTCTTAGTCCTAAAGAGCCAATTCTTTGAAGTTCAGAGCGGAATTCAAAAGGTGGAAAAGTATTCAGCCCAAGCTTCTGACCTTATGGGTCAGGGTTATAAACACATGTGCGAGTGTATTAAACTTGCAATTATTCATGGAAGGCTTATCTGGGTTGCAGATTGGCTGAGCTGGGAATGTGGCAGGAGCAGCACTGAGTCTTTGTGAAGCCGGCTGGAGTCTGGTGGGGCTCACGGGCTGCAGTGCGGGGGGACCATGGGTGTGCTGTACCCAGGGCCAGGTGTAGGAGGAGTTTCACTGCCTTTGTTGGCACAGAGCCCGACCTAAGATAGGTGCTGAACCCCGGCTGGCTCTGCGCAGAGCCGTCTTGGGAGTCTGTGGTGGCATGTTTGCTCTACCAGAAGTGCTTACACACATGATATGCAGAGCCGCAAGTGGCTCCGCAAAGGGCCAGAGGGATCATTGACTTGAGCCAGGTTCCACTTTGTTGAGCTCCAGACAGACCCTGCAGAATCCTTCGGGTGTTTGGGTCCTGCATCCTGTCAGAGGAGGGGTTGACCGATCTACCTCAGGGCTGGTCCCACCTGAACACGGGCTTGGGTTTGATTTGATACTAATGCCAGAAGCCGTGGAGGCTGTGCTGGAGAGGAGAGAGATGTGTGGAGCCAGCCTGGGTCCAGCAGGGCTAAGATGGAACAGACGCTTGCAAGCGTCTCACTGCCTGACCCGTGTGCGTACGGAGTTACGCTCCCCAGAGTGCCCCACAGCATTTGTTTTAGCTCTTTTCGTTACCCAGCCTTGCTGATGAACACCTCATTACCCCAAATAATGGTGATGTGACCATATGGATGTGTCTGAAGCTGGTGTATGAGGTGCCTGGAGAAGGATATGGTTCACAGTCAGTTTTAGGAATAGCACAGCCGTCTCTGATTCTCCTTTCTACTTCTTCAGAAAACTGTACTTCAAAGGCTCTGCAAATGGCTATTTCATTCTCCAGGATGCTTTCTGTTTGGTTCACCAGACTAATGGAATATCTAGTTTAATCTCTAAATTAATCTTTAATTAAAACACTGACCGTCTATTTAGTGTTTCCTTATGTGTTTACTTTTAACTTGCAGTAAATGTCTTTACTTCATTTGAAGATTTTTTTTTTTCACTTGCATTCAAAGTAACTCTGTTTCAAGTTAAGTCTCAGAAGAATGCACACAAAAATAGTTTGAGGCTTGCATGCATGCTTCTTCCCACTTCCATACACATTTCCCCATTAACTCCATATCTGCTATTACAGAACAGAGTTTCGGTGCAAAGAGGCCAAAAACCAGTTAGCAAAAGCAGCTGACTGAATTGAGAGATCCCTTGGTGCTGGGTTTCCTGGACCACGGTATGTGTGTGTGTGTTATCTGGCACGTGTGCCACTTTGAAGAATGACATTACCTGCTGCAACCCCGACGCTGCTGCTGCTGCTGCTGTAGCCAGTCTTGTCACTGCTAATGCACACAGCAAAAGGCAAAAACAGCACTGGCATAGCACATTTCTCATCTTTGATTGATGTACATGTAGTTTAAATTCAAAGCTGCTGGAACTGAGCCATGTCCTTACTTACAGATACGTTTTTAGCAGGAGTTGTGATCCTGTGAGGTCATGATCGTTAGTTTCCACACCAGTCCATGGGACCACAGCTGCATGTTTAAACAAAGCCGTGTTAACAGGGAAAGATGGATTTGGCTATGGAACTTGGCAAACCTTCTGTTTGTTTGTCTTTTAGCTGACAATGATCAGTTAAAATGTTGTTTTTGTCATGCAAACGTAATGCCTGATAACTGTCTGCAGCATCAGCGATTGCTTCTGAACAGGGACGGTTAATTATTATAAATGAAGATCAGTTGTTCTGCACCCAACACCAAAACAAAAGAGATAATCTTTGTAATAAAGCAGGAAAGACTTATTTAATTTCTTTTAATGATTGCATTATTTAATAACTTATTAAAAATCAAATAAAATGCATCAAGCACATGAAAAAAATACAGTCTGTATTTCAGTCAGAAATAGACTTCTGTAGGCTTCTAGTAAGAATCACATGTCATGCAGGGAAAAACACTTTTTTTGTTCCTCTGACAATGTTCCAGTTAGTGTTGCTGTTTATGCTTTTTCAGATAAAGCATTGTCATATTGTTACATGTCTCTATTTTAACAACTTTCAAGTTTGAAGAGAAGACTGCAAATCGGATCATTGTGCTATTTTAAGTGAAGACATAATTGAGGGAGAGGGAGCTGTTTGAAACTGGTCAAAGCTGGCTTACAAAACCAATATGGCCTTAACCGAAGATAGGCAGGTTTCAATTAACTGCAATGAAAAGCTTCCAAGCAGGAAGAGGAATTTGAGGAAAAAACAACTTTGGTTTATTGCTTAAACTCTGATAATGGAAATGGGTACACATGAAAAGTAGATAAATCCAAAAATCAAAACCTCTTGACACTGGAATTCTCTTCCTTGCTTTGCTCTGTGTGGCAATTATCCTGTTCTGGGATTGTGCAGTGGCGGAGAGTCATCCTGGCTCTGCCTTGTAGAAGTGGAAACTGTACAGTCACACCTCAGTCATAAGCACTGCGTTCAGAAGATGGTGCCTAAGAGTGTGACTCTCTGTCTTGTGACATTATTCGTAACTCTTACATCGCATTGTGGGATGGCCGAAATCGTGCACGGCTGATTTACAGAAAACGAGAAACAGAATTAGTAACCAATCTTCATCAGCGTATGTCCAGGCCTTTCCAGATGTTTCAGTTGTCCAGTCAGCAGTACTGCAGGGCTGCTATGACGTGAGAGCATATGTCCAGCAGTCTCAGGGAGCTGCGGGATGTTTTTGTTTTGCCTGGGTAAAATTTTGATCAGAGAAAAACATATGTCCAGAAAAATCCAGGTATGCTATAGCCCTCTCAGTGAGGAATTAACAGCTGATTTGGGGAAAAGTCTGGTTAGTAGGTATCAAATTAGGCTTGATGTGACTATTGAAACAATGAGAATAAAGCAAAAGTGTGTAACAGCTCGTTTAATGAGAGTCATCCATCCTGTGCAAGAGCCAAGGGCTCGTGGAGAAAATGGGATGCAGTTGTGTCACTGGTTGTGTCAAAACACATGCATAAAAGAGACGTGTAAAGACAGCAGATGCCTTCCATTTTGGCACTTGCAGAGTGAGTGTTCGGGATCAAGCAAGAGGAAAAGCCCTGGTGCAGACCCCGTCTACAGGGGAGGGCATTTGCTGCCTCTGGTAACACCGTGGTGAGATAACGCTGAGAGAGATGGGTGGAAGGGGGTCAGTCCCGTGTCCATTCCCGCTGGTGTTGCACGCAAGTTTGGAATAGTGTGCTAAGCAAGCTGTTCCCCTTTGCCTGTCATTCACACAGTCACCGTATCTGCCCGTGGATACGTTTTGTGTTTGTATAATGCTTTAATGTTAAAGTAGAGACTGTCTTTTAGATCTTGCTCAATTGTGCATTGCTTTAGTTCTGGGAGAGAAATTCTTTTCTGACCCCAGATAGGGATCAGCTCAGCTTATGCTCCAAAGAATAGAGATTAATATCCCCTGTGACCTTTTAGCCTAGCTGCTGCAGGGTTTTTAACAAGTGGGCTTAAGACCCCATGTGTGGCAGCTATGCCGACATGAATGTCTGTAATGTCTCTTCTTGTCAATGATCTGTGAACTAAGGAATCTCCAAGGATATCTTGATGTGCAGTGGAGCTGTTACGGTCTAGTGCAGGAGAGAAGCACACAATGATAGAAAGAAAAGCTGGTGTCACAAGTAATGTGTAAGTTGTTCTAAATGTACTTGACAACAGTTGTCCCTGGCTGTATATTTACTTAAAAGATGTGGCTGTGGTATGGTAGGAAAATTAAATATCTAAACAAAGCCCTAAGCAACAAACAACAAAATGCTCTATTTATAATTTCTGGTTCCTTGGACATTTCTGATGTTGTATGAACTCCATCATACAATGTAGAACAGATTGTAAAGAGTAAGTACATAACACGAAAAAACCCTCATCTAGTTCTAGTTACTTCTCCCTCCCTCCCCATCTCTGACACTGAAGAGTGTGATGTCCAGAAAACAACACAGGAAGTAGTTCTTTCCTAAGAATAATTTTTCCTTGGTTTTGCACTCATTTGTTTTGATTTGCTTTGGTTATTCTGAAGTAACATTACCATCACTGGTGTGTGTATGAGGCTTGTAGTTTGTTTAAACCATTTTTAGCCTTAGTTTTAAGTAACAGTAGAATCTCAGAGAACTGCCTGGGATTCCAGGAAAGCACTGATTTAGGACTGAGGCCTACAGCTACTGTTTCAAATATGGCTCAGGTACATGGGCGACGTTATATTCACCTTTACAGGCTATATGACCTGCTTTGGTGTCTAGGGTAGGTGATAAGTAAAAACTGAAGTGCCTTAATCCATGAGGAAGATCCAGGGGCTTTTGTCAGCTTAGCTCTGGAGGCAGTGACTGCTCAGTAGGTGCATAGGTGTACATCCACCAGCCTCCCATGCTCCAAGTTTCAGTGCCTGTCAATGTTTTATAAGCTCTCCAGTGTGACACACCAGGCATCAAGCTCATGCTTAAGCTTTGGCATCACCAGCATGAGGCTAGAAGCCCCCAAACTCTTGGTGGCCGGAGGAAATGGGAGAGTCTTGTTTGGTTTGCTCCTGCAATTTTAAAACCATGTAAATTTTTCTGCGTCCTGCTTCTCAGCTTCCTTGTCCAACCACTGTCCCGAAGTGGGCACATGCTTGCATGGCTCCTATGGCTTGCCTCCTGCCTGTGGATTGACCCAGCTTCCATCACAGACAGAGACGAGGAGGTTGTCTCCTCTGGTGAGCAGGGGACTTTTCTGGAATTAAGGGGAGTTGGATATAAGCATCAGCCCTCTTAAGGCAAAAGGCAGTTAAATATGCCCAGAGGGCGGGAACTAGCTGTACTAAAGAGGCAGGAGAGGTTGTAAAGCAAGTATGTGTTCTGTTTAATGGATTTCTAGGAATTGAATTCAGCAGTTCCTTAAAAAGGTTTTATTTACTCTCTTTCACTACATATGGGGAAAACCCCCAGAGATTTGAGGAATGTTTTCCTTAATGGCGACAGGCTGGTTGTGAAGCAGATCCTGACCTGGATGTGTTTGAAGACAGGTCAATGGATTCTGCCCCAGATGGTGTTCTGTTCATTTATAAGTTGACTCATGAGATGTGAATGGGTTATAACCTATCCTCAGTTCCTATCATTTTATCCATTTCCAGTGCAATGTGAATGACATCACTTTTTTTTCCTATTAATTATGAAAATTAAATAGTCTTAGTTGCTGCCGATCTAGATCTCGGTAATGATGTGTCCTGCCTATGTCAGGAAACAAAATTAGAGTTGGCGGCCTTTCCACCTTAGATTTTCTCTTGCCCAATAGTTTACAACAGGCAGTGGAAATGATGTTGATGCTGAAATGTGCAGCACAGCATGAGGACAAGTAAAGCCCCAGTATGTCCTGCTGTGCTTGGTGGAGTGTCAGCTGTGAGGTAGCAGCATGTTCTTGCCATCAAAGTCTTCAGCCACGTGCAAGCTGTGTGACCTGTGGGCTTAAGTGAGGGTGGCAGGTTTCCATGGCTTTGTTGCAGGGAGCAGGAGTGACAAGGTGGTGGAGCAGACCTGGTGTGCAGCTGCAGGCAGCAGTTAGGACCATCGGTTTGGCACCTTTGGGAGGTGGAGTGTGTTTGCCCGGGGCAGAATGAATGTCATGTGGATATCTGTTTAAATTGTCAGGGGTTTGAATTTTGCTAAGCACAAGGGAACACAAAGGCATAAGACACGTCCTCCTTAATGCCATCTTGCTCTTGTCTTGTCTGTTTGTAAACCCTACTAGCATTATTATAACCCACTAGGACATAAAATGTTGCTTCTCCCTGTTCTGGCTTCTGTCTGCTACCACCTGTTCCTTCTGTGTGCACCCCTGTACCATGGGCTGTTTTCAGCTGTGCAGCCTGAACTGTGTTTGTATTCCTCCTTCCTGGTTTCCTCCTTCCTGGTTTCTTCTCCACCTCCTTGGTCTTGCCAAACCCTTGATGCAGCCAGTGGACCCCCCTCCAGAGCTGACCTCCTCCCTCTTGGTCAATGCAACTCTGCATTGCACAGCTATGAATTGCAATTTTTTATTTTTCATTTCCAGAGGTTTAAATCTGGGTGAATGTCAGGGACCCCCCTGCCTCCCACTGAATCAGAGAACAAGGGAAAGGAACTGATGCTCTTTTTGTGTGGTGAGGACCTAAACTTTGGGGCACATGAGATTCAGATAAAAGGGCAGGCACTGCTTCAGTCTTGAACCTTAAATACAAACCTAGCTGCACAACAGAGCTGAAGTCTGAATGTCTGGGTTATTGCCTCCTTGAAGGGTTACTTGGAAAAGCTGGGCTATGGGTTTGCCTTAAAGTCATGCTGCAATTGGAGGACATGGGGAAGGTTGTACTTTGGGAGTCACTGTTCTAAGGAATGTTAAATTTGGATTGCTAACTCTGCCATAAATCCCAAAGTGACATGTTAAATTTAATGAAAAAATTCAAGTCAGCATGTGGATGTTGGAGTACTTTGAAAGAATATTTAAACAGAATGAGGCTCTCAACTTTGTCTATGGTAAAGCAGTCATTCAACCATATCATAATCTCATTAGGGTGAGGGCTCTTGAAAGTGTGAAGTGCAGACATCCCTGATGCTGGTTGGCACATTTAGGCACGTGTGTAATACAACAGTATAAAAAGCAATTTAATGCCTCGTGTGATTTGTGATTCATGGCTGATGGCTGCTAATATATTGTGGTGATCTACAAATTAAAGTTTAGTTTGTTAGGTTCAGTGTGGGCAGGGCATTTAATTTTCTTGCATTAATTTAACAGGATTGGGGCCAAAGGCAGCAAAGAAGTTGTTTTTTATCACTATGAAAGAGTTATGATTCATGATCTGAAACCTTAGGCCAGTAAAGAGATACTCCAGACATAAATGGTTGTAGAAGAGCAGGACTGGATGGGAACGGCATCGGAAAGACACAATTCAGCTGTGGAGAGAAATAACAAAACTAAAGTGTCACTGACTGAATTATTCTACAGCATGTAAAATTCATTTTTCTGGTGATTATGTTCTCTTTTAGATTTCTGAGTGAAGATGAATTTAGCAGAGATTTGTGATAATGCCAAAAAAGGAAGAGAATATGCACTCCTTGGGAATTATGACTCTTCTATGGTATATTACCAGGGTGTCATCCAGCAAATCCAGAGACATTGCCAGTCAATCAGAGATCCAGCAATTAAGGGCAAATGGCAACAGGTAGGGA
Source organism: Mohoua ochrocephala (assembly GCA_013398855.1). Classification (NCBI taxonomy): domain Eukaryota; kingdom Metazoa; phylum Chordata; class Aves; order Passeriformes; family Acanthizidae; genus Mohoua; species Mohoua ochrocephala. The sequence goes on from VZTA01017300.1 coordinate 61,420, forward strand.
GAAATAACCTTGCCCCTGTTCTATTACTTGATATTTGAAAACCACACTATACTTCCCAAACCTTATAAGATGTACATAAGACTTACATTTCAGTGGTGTTTGCAACATTTGTTGTACAATATTTTGTTGATATTTATGGGAAAATATTTTTTGTGGTGTGTTCAAAAGGAATTCTGTTGTTCTAAATGAATCAATTCTTTTGTTGTTTTCACTTAGGATGTCTGTCTAATTCTTGGTCTGTTTGTGTGTGCATACTGTCTGTGATTGCATACTTCTGAAAAAATTAAGGACTTCCTTTTGGCCTTGTATCTTTTGGTCATCTAATGTCCAGTAAGGTAAAACCTGAGTGGGTGGGTTAGCATCTCTAGAATGTTGTCTGAGTAGCAGCTAACTGTATGACTATAGTGTACAAATTTGGATCAGGTTTCTCAAACTGCAAGTCATACTCTTAGCCCGAGTCTTGCACACATCCATCTCCCTGCTAAACAGAGCACTGTAGAAGCCATGGAAGTAATCTGCAGGTGACATGTAAGAACCCCCAAGGATACCTATTTGTTACTTTCAGTATTTAAGTCTTCCTTGCATTTTTTGGCCCCATTTTTCGTGGTACAAAATGTGTTCCATAAACATAAAAAAGGAGGAAAACCATATAAAGATGATTTTTAGAATAAAGAATTCATGTTGCATAAAGACTATGTTTTGAAAGAATAACGTATCTCCTATAAAAGATACAATTTTGCAGTAGGTAGCTAAAGAGATGATTTCAATAAGAATTTTTCTAAATATCATATATTTAAATGATATCACTTAAAAACAGAAGCAAATGTTCCTTTTTATTGCAGCAGATGATTTGTTTATGGGTTTGTGTTTGAAACTTCTGACACTAACCTAGAGTATTTTGTGCACTGATAAGTACAACACTGCTAACAATCACTTTGTAATAACAGCACTATTCATAGGTGTTTATCACAGAACTGTAGAAGTCTGTTCATGAAGAGCTTGTCTGCAAAGCATGTGTGTGTACATGCAGCAGAGATAGTACCTAATTTTCCTGGTAATGTAGTAAGCTGGATAGGAGACAGTCACATTCAAGTACTTGTATTCAAGCTTTTTCCCACCCCAGGACGTGCTGATACAAGGTGTTCATGCCCAGTGCACGTCCTTAGTTCCTGCCAAACTTGTAGCTGGTGTGAAGGTAGAGCATGAAGCTTTCCTCATTCTGCAGCTGCATTGGACCACTGCATTGTCTTCGCATCTAGTATTTAGTGTTTCCTCTGATGACATTGATTCTCTCAATAAACTTTTAACAGCTCTTGTGTTGTGAAGGTCACTCAAGTCTCGTGTTATTGTGTGTTGTTTGAACTGCTTCAGAGAAGCCTGTGCATCATGGAATGTGTGCTGCCCACTGGAGACAAACCTCAAGTACAAAAGGACCATTAACACAGTTCCCAGGATTATTCCTTGGGGAAGGCAGCTGTCTCTCTAGCAGTGGATCTGAAGTTGGCACCTTCTCAGAAATTACTCCCTTTAGGCAAAAGAAGAATGGCCCCTGACCATGTCACAGAAATGCTTTAGAGATCTGTCCCAAATACGATCTGCAGCAGGTGGGGTAGCGTCTGTCACGCTGTGCGCTCGTGTTAATTCTGAAACCTCCCAACACAGTAGTGGCAGATGAGCTTTGTCAGAATATTGCTTTGCTGTTACTGGTGCCAGTCTTGGCTCAGGGACAAACGCCAAAAAGTATGAAGTGTGACTGAAAAAAAAATGAAGGGCTTCATCCCTAGGTTGTTTGCCTTCTCATTTGTTTATGGGAACAAAATGATACAGCCCAAAAGCAAACAATGCAGCCCTGGAACTGCTAGCTTTTCCATACCAGAACCTGAATGTATTGGTGAGACCTATAGAGATAGATAGACCTGCTTCTTAACCCCTCTTTATAAATAATTGTTGTGCTTTCTCACTCCTTGAGACAGACTAGGAGGGAGCCTGATGATGTGGATGTTAGCACAACTTTCCAGCTCCAGCAGCAGCTACATCCAAACTGTCAGTCACAGTCAAGGAGCTGTCTTGACAGACAACCCGTTCTGAAAAAAATTTAACCAAGAAGTTGGATCACAAGTAACATTCATTCACGATATTGAAGTAATATCTAGATATTAATTTTAGATCTTTCTCATTAAAGAGTTATGCTATACACATTATGTAAGTTTAGCAAAATTCTGGTCAAACCCACTTGGTACCAGTACTGTGCAGAAGCAAAATATTCCCATACCAGTGTGGTCCTTGCAAGTGGCTTGAGAAGCAAAGCAACCCTTAGGTCATGGTTAAGGGGGTTGATGCAGTTGATTTTTACCTGAAATTCTGTCTCCTCTAGCGTATGGAACTAGCCTGTTCTTCAGGTTCTTCAGCTTCTCCATCATCTGAGGAATCTGGAGGGGATAATACCACTGGTACCTTGTGGAGGTGGGGTTTAGCAATCACTAACACTGTGTGGGTAGAGCTTTTACTCTTGAATGTCCATGTAGGTAAGTGCTCAAAGGAGAAGATTGTTACTTAAACCAGTTCTTCTCTGGGATGTACTGTCTGCATACACGTTCACAATCTTGAACCTTCTGAAGGATTCGTGGAATGCTGAGTGTCAGTATGAAGCATCCCCTTCCTTTCTGCACGTTTGTGTGCAGCTCACTAACAGGGTGTTTGTCCTGCTGGTACTTCTGAGGCAGTGAACTCAGTTTCGTGTGCTTGTGGACATGTTCCCTTGTGAAACAAAAATGTTCATTTGAGGAACATCTCAAAGAATAGTTCCAGCTGTGGCTGTGCAGCTGGCCAGCTCACATCTCTTACATGCAGCATTGTTCTTCCTATTTGGTCTCTTCTCAGCGGTGGGTGCTCCATCCTGAATAGGTACCTCATGCCTGGTGGATCTGTTTTGTTGTCTTGTGTACGACAGAGGATTTTTCCAGCAGTTTATTGAGCAATGTAGAAGCATGAGTGAACCAGAAGTAGTTGGGATTTTGGGTCAGATTCCCAAATGCTCTTGATCTACCTCTCTTTGCTTCCGTGTCATTGTTTTCAAATTTCTACAGGTTGGTCTAGACAGAATGATATTCTGTGCAAGTATTTGTTGGGCTGTATTTCATGTCACACAGACAGGTTCAGCTTTGCAGCTGGACTTCTTGATTACAAGGATTCCTCTCGCTTGGAGCTGATGGTTAGGATGAGGAGGAATATGAACATGTTAACATCTTCTCCTCTGGGAACAACTGACTGGCTCAGTTACGCTTGATGCAATACTGCTTCTGGGAATTCAAAATCAGTGCTGACCAGGGAAGAGGGATTTTGTTACTAGTCTGGGACACCCTGCAGAACTCAAACAGGGCAAAAGATGCATGCTGAGGATCCACCAAAGCAGAGACATGACAGCATAAGAATTCCTGTGACTTCATGGAAAATTCACAGCCATTGATCATCTCTTGACTGGCTTGTCTTGCGGGTATCAAGGGTGACCTGCTCTTGAGACCCATCCTTGTTTTGCATCCAGGGAGTTCCCAGCTTGCTCTCGGGTTGGCTGCGTGTAGCTCCATTCTTATCTTCATCCGTAGGCCTCCTGAGCTCACTTGAAAAAGGAGAAGTTACTTTATTGTGCTTTGAAGTTACTTTATTGTGCTTTGAGGTTTGGCTGACAGGTGGGCATATTCATTCATGTAAATGCAGGCTGGGACTGGAAAGATTCAAAACCAGAAGCAACGCATCTTTACCAAAACTAAAAGGTAGGTTTAGTCTCATGACCGCTACTGTGAACTTTACTTGTGTTGACATTCCCCCTGTTTATTCTGAGAGAGTTTCTTGGCTGTTGCAGTGTTTTTACTAGACAGCTGGCTTGTAGGAAAGCGCTGCTCCAGTGACAGTTCAGCAGCTGCAGAATGACAGCAGAGCGTGCCCCCGGGAGATAGCGCTGGCTCACGACAAGGCCAGCGGCTGTCGAGCAAAACCTGCTGCGTGTTAGAGCCATGTGCTCCGTGTTGCACAAGAGCTGAGAGCACAGGGGCCTCCGCTGGAGCTCAGGCAGGAGTTCAGCGATTCCCCGAGTGCTTGGAGCAGCCAGCAAGGCACCCTGACCAGCTATGGTCACTGGTTGCAGGTGATTAGGTGCACTCTATTCCTGCTTCAAGAATAAAGGATGAATTCTTACTTTTATTATTTCAAACACATTTCGATCGATCTATGCTTTTGTTGCTTTTGCTTCATGCCTGTTTCATTAACGTTTAGTAGGTTACTTTGTGATTAATTAAGAAACATTCTGTGGGTAACTCATGAATAGATGTCATTATAGGAGCTATAGCTTCATGGGATCAGGCAGGGTTGCAGGGCATCTGTTTTGGATATGATTTAGGGACTTATTATTTTCACTTTTTAAAAAATGGAACTTGTTGAATAACTAACACTAATTGCAGGCAGTAATTTCAGGTTTGGAAAACACTTTTAGAAAAACTTGATCAGTTTTTCTTCAGCATGACAGAATAAAAAAAAAAAAACCCATACATTATTTGTATTTATGATGGTACAAATACCCACACTTATTGCCATGAGTATAGAAGTGAAAGCTCTAGCATAGCAAATAAAAGCTGGTGATGGAAAAGGTACAACAGTTGCCAGATTATGAAATACAGAGGTATTCCCTGAAATGAGTTTTGTAACTACCGCTAAGAAAGAGTGAACTCAATTCTTGTTCACTGTGTTTTATACCCATATGATAAGATGTGTTTTCTGCTTGGTTACTGGAAATTCTTGGGGTTGGCATGTCAAAACAAAGCTGTGGAGCCATCCCGTGGGCTGAAAGGCTTTTTATTGGGCCTTTCAACATCACCAGTGCCCACGATGCTGCTTCTGTGGAGGAGGTGATGTGGCTGGTAGGGGCGGCTGCTGTACCAGAGCCTGGCTCTGGGGACCAGGCAGCTTCACACGGTAGCTGAATCCAGCTAACATCCTGACATGCCTAGAGAGGCCAAGCTCTTCTTCACCTTGTCTTCCTTCCATCTGCTCCAGCTTCTCTCCCTCCTCTGCCCCTGTCATTTTTTTTTCCTGAGATTCACCTGATCGCAGGATGCTGTGCATGTGCGGCTTGCTAACCCAGCAGAAGTGTCCTTTATTTTCTTTTTATCCTCCTAGGCCAATTCTTTTGCCATTTTACCATCCTGTCTTACTGTATTGAGATGCCAGAATTGAATCTGGAAGAGCAGGGGCAGGATGTGGCTGGGGAGAAGAAGTGAAGGGAGCTGCTCCTGTCTGGCAGTGGTGAGCTGCTAACTTGGCCCACACTGTCTCTTGAAACTGCTTAAACATAAGTAACCTAAAAGCTTTCTTCAGGCTCTCTAAAACCTGAGCTGGAGCCTCCTGAGGGTTCTGGCACATAAGGAAGGGGGTGTGTGATGGGGGGCAAAGAGACTGGGTGAGTCTAAACCAGTGATTTTTCCATTTGCAGCCTTCCTATGTTGCTTCAGAGTAGCCCTGATCGCTCAACAGCACTGCTCAGTCAACTTCATAATTATGGCACAGCCTTTTTTGGCTCATCTCTGTGTTGTTTCTCAACTGCAAGAAAGTCTTTCTGCACCTGTTTCATCTGACTCGGTTTCTTTAAGGCCTCTAGGAGTTTATTGCTGGTTTTCCTTTGTGGTCTACACACTGAGGATTCCTTGTTGGTTGATTTTCCAGGTATTGACTGAGAAATAGGGTGCGTATTTCAGAGTTTGGTCTGCTCAGGTCTGGCTAAGAGATGGCTGCCAGATGTTCGTCTGTTTTCGTCTTCCAAAGCATCAAATGGTCACTTTCCCTCAGTTTTCAGATACCATCCTCCTTGCTGGTCCGGTGAGGTGAATGACAGCACGCTGGCTGTCAGTGCTAGAAAATTGTTTTCCACCAGTTTCTCTGCAGTGTTGGAAGGCTGATAGAAGGAATCCTGTCAGTACTCTTGGAGCACTGGAGTAGGAAGGGGCTGTCTCTTGTGGAGTGGTGCCCTAGAGGATTTATGCTGTATCATTCCTTTGTACCTCACAGCAGCTGTTTGGCTGGATTTATTTTTGGACAGGAGGGATGTGTGTGAAGACAGTTAGAAGGAACCAAGTTAGTAATCAATCACATTTGTAGCTCGGCTGGAAGCTCTCGCATTGGGGAATGAGTCCACTGATTGTGTGATGAGAAAGCAAGGAGAGCAAAGCAGGGCAGGAATAATCCTGCCTGAGCTGGATGTCTCGTGTCTCTGGAAGGGCATAGTTACCCCATCTGGAATGAGCAAGAAGGCTGCTTTGCCCTGTGAAATGATCAAGATCTTCCTGTACTTAAGGGTCTTTTTGTACAGGTGTACATAAAGCTTCTGGTAAAGTAAATGCAGTGTTGCAACATCTGTGCAGGGCCTTGGGGATTTACCCTTCTCTTTCCCTCTGTCCATATCAGTATCTTGCTGATGACAGTCACATATATTAATAAAACCATGGAAACTTTCAAGTTGGAAGGAACTCATAAGGATCATTGAGTTCAATGCCCTGCTCCCACAGCACTATCCATTTTAATGATTTGGCCAGTTTTATAACTAGGACATCAGAGACTGTAATCAGAGATCTTTTATGCCAGAATAGGACCAAATTACTGTAGGTCTGCCAACAGCACCTTTACTAGTGTGAGAGTATGCGTGCATACGTGTCAACATGCACACATAAATCCAAGCATCAGCACATGTAATGGAAGAGTGATCCCTGCGTTAGCAGTCATGTCTGGTTGGGACATTAAGAAGCAGGAAGATGAACTCAACAGAGATTCAATTGTTTATGCTGCTCTTAAAGGTCTATTATCAGCCTGATGGGTCTGGGGTTTGTGAATAGAAAGGCTTGGGAGTCCCTGCCTTTGAGGGTAGCATATGTTCTTGAGGTACTTTCTATGTTTGTTTGGTTCTTTTTAAAGTTTAAATGGTAATGATTTTTAAATAACGTATGTATTTCTCAAGGTCCGACAAGAACTAGTTGAAGAATATGAACAAGTTAAGAGCATTGTCAACACTTTAGAGAGTTTTAAAATGGACAGACCTCCAGATATCTCTGTATCCTGTCAAGATGAGCCTTTTAGAGATCCAGCTGTTTGGCCTCCTCCTGTTCCAGCTGAACACAGGTAATGAGAGGCTCAAGCAGCGCGGGTGGAATAAAGTTGGGTCACCATAATTTTGTATTTGTTTTTGAATGCTTTTGTAACATGAAAATCACATTTAATTTACACATTTACTACGTTTAATCTAGTCACTTGTAATAAAGAGTAAATCTAATTCATTGGGGAAAAAGTATTTAAACTACAGTCAGATTTATTGCTGACATTCTAAAGAGAGTCACTCCTTTATTCTGGGAGGAGTAACTAAGTGCCTGGAGCTAGAGTCTGCTGCACAGGTAAGTGAGCTTTTGGTGAGAGCTGATGTTCTCATGTGCAAGGAGAAAACTTCCATTTCAAATTATTTAAGCAAAAGAATTAATTGAAGACTGAGGAGTCTGGAAGGAGCTAGAACTGAAGGATCTTGAAGGACATGGTGGTTAGAAATCACTCCCTAGCGACAGATAATTCAACCTATGTTTAATCCCTTGGTTAGTTTAATTGCTAAAAATGTTCTCTTACACATGGTATATCTCTTCTGTAACCATATTTAAGGTAACTTCAGTTAGCTAATAGATTTCTTAAAATAGATGCTTGTGCATTTTCTGAAATCCCTATTTTCAGCCTAACAGAGCTTGTTGGAAAAAGATCCAGTTTACAGACAAGAATAACATTTATCATGCCAACATTTTTCTAACATAAGAGCACAGAATTTTAACGTGTGTATACTCACATAAGCAAAGGAGCAAAGTAAAATGAGAGATCTTGGTTAACGGAAAGAAATGCCAAGTTTATTTATTACTTTCTGTGCTTCATGATTATCAAAAAGATCTTTGCTTTTCAAAAAAAACCTCTAAGAATGTAAGTGTAAAATAATATTAATGCTGATTACTTTTGTGAGTGGTAGAAATAACTCAAGATTTTCTATGGTAATGCTATGTAAAGTTCAAGATGTATTTATTCTTGTATTTTCCTTAGTGATAAAGCCCCAATAGTTCGTCTGCTTCTTTTAAGCTGAAATGTAAATCTTGTGCAAATAAGCAAGGAAACTTAGCCACTGTTCTATGCTGTTAAGTTTGAAGAAAATGCATGAAAAGCAAAATGTTGCTTTTGTATCCAGCAGTGTGTTTAAGAATATACTCTTTTCAAGCCATATTCCAGGAAAATGTTTTTGGAGTTAAATTCTGAGTTACTCAAAGCAAGAATCAGTACAAGATTTAATAGTGGACACTTATTAAATTTGGGTGACATTCCTGGCTGTTTATTTTAGTTCTGTATTTCAAATTCAACCCCTAGAGAAAAATGACAATGACACCTTGCCTTAAAAGCAAATTCTTTCTCCTCACTCTACTGCTGAGTACTCTTTGACACTGTGGGTGATGTACACAAATAGAGGTGGTGGCAGTTCGGCTCTGTTTGCTTTTGCGGCAATTTTTATGTTTTGACATTTTCACACAGGGGAATGAAGTCAGAGGTAGGCGGATTGTTTAAAATCCTCCCTCTTTTGTTTTGGGGCCTGTCAAAGCTTTTAGCCACCTTTTTTTTTTATTTCTCCATTTTTAAAATTTTTATTTTACCAGGAATGTCATCTGTGTGTGTAGAATTTGTGCATGTGAATGTAACCTAATATGGTTTATGTATTAGAATATTCTCCTGGTTTGGAGAATCTTCAAACTTCAATTTGAAGGCTTTTACTAAATTGTTTCCTCTTTTGTTACATGGGTGTTGGTTTGTTGTAAGATTGATTAGGAGTACTGATCTGATAATGTTGTTAATTTTTTCTTTTGTGTTTTTTCTTCTTACTTTATGTGTCAGAACCGGAAGTAATGGTTTTGGATTTGCAGATACAGGGAAATAAGGCTTAGGCAGCTTTAGTTATAATATACTGAGGCAATTACTGAAATATTAGAATCCTTCCTTCTTAGTGTTGCTCCTTTTTTCGCTGTTTTTAGCATGTTTTTGTTGTGGTTGCTTGTTGTTAGGGCTCCACCTCAGATAAAACGTCCCAACCGAGATGGAAAATCCCTGAAGAAAGACTCCCCAGGACTGCAGCCCCGCGGACCCGCGGGCAGAGCACACGTGGTGTCCAAGGGGGAGAAGTCTTCAGGCAGCCGTGAAAGGGAATCCAGAGCTAGAGGAAGAGATGACAAGGTAAGAAGTGGGAAAGGACTTGGCAGGGAGGAGGTGGGATGCAGCAGGTGGCAAAGGAAGGCACTCTTCGTCATTTAATACAGGTGATAAAAAGTCACAATAATCCCATGCAGGAAAATTTAGTGCTTCTTCCCCCCCCCACCATGATTAAAGCATATATTGTGGTGATATTTATTAATAATTACACCAAATTAAGAAAAGTTCTGTTTGCTCTGTCTTGATGTGAGATTTTTTGAGGGAGGGAAGCATAATGTTGCTGAGAGTTTCTTACTTTTTGAGTGAAGACCGTGGGCTTATCTCTCATCTCTAAGTGTCATTCAGACATAAAGCCCCTTCTCCTCCTTTTCCCCCATGTTTGGTGGTTTTTTTCCTAAAAGGAATCCAATTCAGGTCTTTTGTAAAGATATTAATGTAAAAAGTGCAAAAGTGAGACCAGTGGCCTTCTCTAGACTTTAAGCATTATGAATGGAGTTCCACAGTACCTTGCCTCTGCCATACCATAGTATAATTTAGGTGTGCCTGGGAGACCAGAACAGTTCCGTAAATGCAGTGATACTAGGTAAATCTGTGCCAAATTATTTGAAGTTACATATTTGAAAATGATATGAGGGAGATGTATTAAAAGCAAGCTCTTAGCAACTTCCATTTTCTTTGGTTTATGAAAAGGGTTTTGTATTTATTACAGTGTTTAGAAAGAAGCTTCTTGGAACTGTTTTGTTTTAAAAGTAAAAGCAATGAATTAAGTTAGACTAAGTTGGAGATACTTTTTTCTGAAGATCCATGAAGAAGAAGCAGTGCTGAAGTGAAAGAAAAGGAGAAACGGTGATTCACTATAAAGTGGTGATGTCAAAGACAGGACTGTTTTGTGGCTGGAAAAAAATGTCAGTATGTAAATCGCTGTTTCTGAGACACTTGTGTTTTTAAGTTTAACTGTGGAGTTAGTGCCAGGAACCCAAGGACTCTGTGGTATTAGTTATACAAGCTGAGACTGTACTGAAGTGGCATTACTTTCCTGACAGACAAAGGTAAGAGACACACCTTCCTATGGGGGCAGACAGCATTGTACAGTTCTTGATAGATGAATAAGAAAATATTTAGGCCAGTTTCCTTCCAAATAGATTTGGAAGGTTAGACCCTTCGTGACCTTTCTATCACCATTCTTGACAGCTTAGGAATAACTCAAAGATATGGTTTTTCCATCATAAATTGTTTTCTGATACACAGGAAAAGTATTAAGTAATCCTAGCCCTTATTACCACCAGAAGGTAGGGCCAGGCACATTTTCAGCAGTGCCACTGAGTGACTGTACAGATCAAGCATTTTAGAAATCTCTCTACCCTGGATCAGTAAGATTTAAAATAACAAGTGTGCCTCCTGCAAGCTATAAAAATCTCGTGAAGATCTGTGAAATTATTTAAAGTTTTGCCAGCTATATGGGGAATTGGAGTCATGGTGTGTGACAGGTTCACCAGATGTGCTTGTGTAAGGCAGCCTTCAAAGTCTTAGCTCTAATGAGGGTGAACTCTGCTCTCCAAGCTTTCCGGTGATGAGCATTATAGGGCTTTACTATAAGGAGCCTACAACAACATGACTTGTATAATACTTGTCTCTGGGAATAATGTGATTAGCAACACTACTGCTGTGAGGTGCAGGAAAAGTCATGAAGGTGTCCCATTTAATATGGTACATTTTAAAAGCTGCTCTTATCTGAATAAATTGGTCACTAGGTGGCAGAAGGAAAATATGTCTACTCCTCAAAAAATTCCGGTACATGTGCTCTTGTATTCCCCTTTGTCTAGCTACTTGGTGGTTATTCTAGTTCCTTTGTCTGGGGTATGTAACTGAAAATCACCCCAGGTTGCAAATCCTCATGGGCTGTATAATGGTTCTTGTAAGGGATCCATGATTGGCTTTTGAGAGCGGTTTTGAATGAAAGAGGAAGCAGCCAGGTGTGGGAAGTGAAAGGAGTTAATGCAACTTCTTATATTTTGCACACAGGCATGAAAACTGGTTTACCTTTCCTTTCAGTTTTATCCTTTCTTAGTTTACAGATGTTTGTTCTTCAGTTTCTGAGCTTGAACCATCAAGCAGCTTTCCTCTGTAGCCTGGTATGTCGAATCAAAGAGATTTGGTAACTCGTCATGCTCAGTTAAAAACAATAGGGCAAAACTGAAGCTTCAAATTAAGTAACCAAGTATCTTTTCTCCTACTAAATGTTTCAGCTCTGTAGTTTTTGGGTTTGGGTGCTTGGATAGGACTGCATAGAACATGTAAAGAACTATCCATTTCCTAAGATGTTGAGTGCAGTGTAATAGATTGCATGCTGTCCTGGCTATAATACCACAACGTAATGCCTTTTTTTTTTTCAAGGTAAATATAAGTACAGTATGTATGTTTCAGAAGTGCTTTGCCTCACTTGAAACAAATGCCTTCTTTCACTGTTTCTCCTCTCTGGACCATAACATCTTTTCATTCTGACAGTAACCATCTTGGGATAAGTAATTTTAACCTGACTATGCCAATAAAATTACCTTTTTTAGTGCTCTATAAAATAATTTTGAACTAAAATCACCAGATGGTGTCTATCCACTAAATCCTTACGTGTCCATTTTTGTTCTAAAATACTGCTTTCAAGTGTTTCTTCCTTCTTAGTTCCACTGGCAATTATTAGGCTTGTTCTCAGGGTACCTTTTGCTGGAGATTCTGTTTAATAGATCAGTTTAAAGAGGCAGCATGAATGCTACCTGTATGTCTTTTAGAAATTGCATAATACCATATCTAAGCACTGGAACACTTTTTTAGGAGTACTCTTTAGATTACTTTACATTGTCAGTGGATAAGGAGAGTAAATATTATGAAGGATATGAAACAGCCAAGGGCTGCGTAGCCATATCAGTGAAGTGAATATTAACATCAGTGAAGCTATGACTTTAAAAAGTAATTATTTTTGCTTGATTATTCTCCTGTGCATCACCAAATGTGAGACAAGATGAGATGAGATGAGATAGTTGCATTTAGGTGAAAGCATAGACCTCCATGCATTGGGACTGGAAGGCTGCATAATCTCCATCTGAAAACACTGAAAGAACTGGTTGGTGAAATTGGGCTCCAGGGGCTGGGACCACAGATTTACAGTAAAATTTACTTGGTCTGCTGCTGTCACATGCGAATGGTGAGTTGTGTTGACAATGCCTCTATTGAGAAGGGGAAAGGAAAAGTGATCCAGGCAACTGGAGTTGTTAACTTTGTCTTAACAGTATACTATGTTTTACAAGAAATTTGGAGTGGATGAAAAGCTAAAGACTTGGAACTAACTGAAAAGTGGAATAGAGTGAAATACGGTTTCTTAAGCAAAGGTGTTGCCTCTGCCAGGACTTTCTTTAGAGTTCTAGTTAATGCCTTGTAGAAAGAAATTAATCTACCTGGATACCACATGGGAAGCAATTTGTTAATCTAGTGTGTGGTGTAGAGGAATTGTAAAGTGGGATTAGGCAGCAAGGGGAAAGTAAACAAGCGGTACTGAAAGGAGAAGCAGCAGCCAACTGGCAAATCATTTCTGACTCTTGTTTTAGATTTAAATTAGTATTTTTGTGCCAATTTAACTTGGCACAAAGAAGAGGCATGCACTGACTGAATTTGCTGATGACACCAAGTTGGGACCATCACCAGAAGAGGCAAATGAGGCTGTTGTACAGGAAGAATTGGATGACTCTGTGCTGGAGTCATGGAAATGGGATAATGTTCAGCGGTGCAGAGCAGCAGGCTGTGTACTTGGAGACTATAAAAAGAATTTCTGCTAGAAGCTGGGAGCTCAGCGGTAGAGGAGAAGACGGATTTTGATGTATCAGCAGAAACTGGATCAGGCTGAACTTCCGTTTGGTGCATTACCTTTTCCTGGTGGTGATGGGAAGGGCTGGCTGCTGGGGTGAGGCACGGTCAGGTGCCACCTTTGGCTTTGGCAGCGAGGGGTGGAGAGTGCACGTGGCAGTTGTTATCCAGCATTTGTATGCAGTGGGAAGAACCTGCAAGAAAGTAAGGTGTCTTTGGGGTCCAGTGCTGATCATTACAGCCCTCAGGGTTATTCTATGTGACTAATCTGCCTGAAGTTGCCTTTGAGGGGGCAGTATGATAGTGCTATGGATGTGAATGTAAACGAAATCACAGGCCCAGTTTGTTGAGGTGTTCCCAGCAGAGAGAAGAGATACCTGTGCCATTATAGGAGGATCTGGTAAGAAAACAGCTGTAGTATTTTGTGTATGACCATGCTCAAGAAAGATATGTTAACATTAGGAGGGAGAGAAAAAAAAGGGTTGCCAAGGTGAGTGGGTAATTATGTTCAGCTTATGTTCCGAAAGGAGACTTACTTGGTTTGGTAAATGAAGGGAGAGCACAAGCATGATGCAAGTATATCGGGGTGGTGGACACACTGAGGAGCGAACTGCTGAAACTAGTGCACAAACTTCATACAAGAGCAGAAATAACATCAATTTTGGAAATAAGGGTTTTGATCCAGTGAGTTAGTGCAGGTTTAATAGCTCTTCCTGACAGAAAGCACAGATTTCTAAATGTTTAAGACAGATATTGGTTGCCTGAAATTATGTGATGGGAGTGCCAAGGGTGGGAGTAGTCCTTTGCAGCCCTGTATACCTATCTGTTGGCATCCCTTCTTAGAGAGAAGCCATCACAGCAACTTTATTTAAGGCTATTTTGTGAAAGTAATACCCGAAAAAGAGATGACTGGAAAAATTATGCTCACTCCTACTGCCTAGTTTCAGGTGACATTTTAAAAAAATCATTTCTAGTCTACGTTCATTTACCTGCTGACTGAGGATTGCAGGTTGGACCAATTTGGGACCAGCATTAAAAATCTTATTACTTGTGAGAACTACAACTACTTTAAATCTTGGTTTAATTCCGGAACTGGGGAGGAAAAAAAAATTAACAACAACAAAAATTAACAAAAAAAAAAATCAGTGTCACTACAATGACAGCCGAGGTGATGCTGAGAGCACGTCTCCTCGCTGGCCGCCCTTCTCCATCCTTCCGCTGGCGAGACGTGCCGCCGGGGCAGGAGAGCCAGCAATCGCTAGCACGGCACGTCCCGCAGGAGCAGGGATCGGGGCCGGGATCGGGGCCGTGCTGCCGCCCCGCGGTTGTGCCGGGGCTGCCGGCGCGATCCCGGCCCCGGGCGCTCCTTCCCCCTTGGATTCCTGTTTTGCTCCGCTTGGCTGAGCTGCGTCACGGGCGCGGCGAGCGGGCGGTGCGCGATCTGCCGGCCGGGCCCCGGAGTGCTGCAGCGAGCCGCCCTCCCTGCTCTGCTCCTGCTCCTGCTCCTGCTCCTGCTCCTGCTCCTTAAGGCCTGCCTTAACTCGGTTTCACTCAGGAAAAAACACAAAACAAAGCCCAACCCCAGCAAAACAAAGCAATTGTTCTGTGATGTGCAGAAAAATTTTTTCTGCTAGGAAGGCCAGTTCATTGCAGAACAAGAGGAGTATGTAACAGACAGCAAATACCTTTCATTTCATTGTCTTGTTTTGTTTTTGTGGGTTTTTTTGTGGGGGTTTTTTGCTGGGGTTTTTTTTTTGTAATGGTTACATTTGGATTCCATTTTATCTCTCCTGAAATCTTGAAAACTCTGCAGGGCGTCTTTCTCCGTTTCCTTTTTACACACCAGACAATTACGTTTTTTTACACCAGCTTTTTTTCCTTAGACACAACTCTAAGCTTCGTTTCCATTGCAAAAAGCTGAGTTAGGAGTACTAAACAACACAAGAGTTCGCTTGGAAGCAAGAAATGAAAGTAGTGGGAAGATAAACTACTGCCTCACAGGCGTCGTGGGCAAACGGCAACTGGGAGGGATGTAATCGCTACCTTTTTGTTTTTCCACTGCGAGGTTATTTGTGTGTCTCCAGCTGCCTCTCAGCCCGCCTTCGTCTAGGATGCTTTTGTCCAGCCAGCTGGGATTCTTTAACTTGCTGCTGATAGTGTTTGGAAGCTGAGTTAAGAGTCCCAAAGTAGCTCCCTACTCAGCCCCCTCCGCTAAACCAGCGCAGCTGCTTTTCAGGCACCCTGAACGCTGGGAGGGATGCGATTTCCTTCAGAACTGAGAGGGGAGGAGCGTGAGCCCTGATGCTTCAAAGGGAAAACGTTACTTCACCCCCATAAGCTGAACGGCATTGTGGAAGTATTAACCAGAAACTCTGGGCCTTCGGGGCAGAGGCAGAGTGTGGCTTGGTCACTGAAGTAGCACTGGTGTGCTGCAAAAATGATTGTAGTCTAAGAAGCCTGGGTGTCTCCGGAGCTTCTTTAGGGCTTCTGGTGCAGCCCTTACATAAACATGACCTTTTAAAAGCATTTTAATTGTTCATGGAGCTGGCCTGCGAATGAGAGGGGTGACTTAGATGGTTTGTAGTTGAGGAAAGCAGGTATTGCTGGGCAGGAAGGCTTTAATGAAACGAAGGGAGAGAATCTTGGTTTTCCTCCATCAAAGACAGTGTGTATGACAGCTTTCCTGTTCCTTTTCAGTGATGATAGTGTCAGATGTTTACTTCTGACAGGTAGAATGGCAAGTGTAGCGTCTTCAAAATGTGCTTTGGTTGCCTTGGTCTTCAGCTAGGACTTAATGTAGCTTTAAGTCGTGACACAGCCACTTTTGCTCTGTTCATGAATGCTGTTCCGGCATTCATGCCTTCAGTTGGCGCGGAAGTGTCTCAGTTGTGTAATGTTCTTATGAGCCTGTATGATTTTCACTTCTAGGGAAAGAAAATACCCCAGGAATTTGGTGATGGGGAAATTCCAAAATTTGATGGAGCAGGTTACGACAAAGACCTGATCGAGGCTCTTGAGAGAGACATTGTATCAAGGAATCCAAGCATTCATTGGTATGAGGATTTTCTCAACTCAAATGTTTTTGCTAGTGTGGAAAAGGAGCAAAATTACCTGTCTTCAAACTCCTAAAGTAGGGAGACAACATAATCTTCTACAAATAGGCAAAAATGAGATATTTTGCTTTAACAGTTTATTAATTTGAATAAAGTTAAGCTTTTGTTGCTAATTGATATTACGTGCAGTACATCCATTACAGATGCTGCTGAAATGAACGTATGCGCCAGAGATCTTTAAAGATACTGCTTTGGTGTTCACATTGTCCAAAACAATTTTTAATTAAGCAGCTCTGGGTAACTTGAGTTGAAAAGAATTTTTTCCTTGTCCTCCAAAAGTGGATTCAATTTTAGGTCACAGTATGATAGGAGTGCTCTCATGAGGCGTATGCTTGCATGCGAAAAGAAATGGTACTAGGTGAAAAGCTTTTCTATTTTTCTTGTATAAAAATAGAAGAAATGTAGTTGTATGAGAATCTTATACAAGTTTCTTCATCTTGCACAGGGATGACATCGCGGATTTGGAAGAAGCCAAGAAATTATTAAGAGAAGCTGTTGTTCTTCCAATGTGGATGCCTGATTTTTTCAAAGGGATCAGAAGACCTTGGAAGGTGAGAATTTACGTGGTGTTTTAGTACATGGCAAGCTATATGTGTCTCCTACTGTGATGTGTGGATGCCTGCAGCAGAAGGCTGAAAAGGTAAATGGGAAAGATCATGAATTTGTTCATGAAATCCTCTCATAATCATTCATGTAAAAGGCACAGAAAGAAACAGCTGCAAGTGTATGTGGCCCTTACAGTGAACAGTATTTTCTGTTTATTTACTCACTTATAGCTTGTTGATATTATAATACTTCCTATATGCCAACCTGCAGATGTGAGCACGCAGGTTATGTTGACTGAAGCAGAAATGCTCAATAGACAGCTCTACGTAGGATTGTGGTGGCCAGTTATCATCACTTCCCAGGAGAAAGCAGTCCTTGGACTGTTTTGTTCCAAATTTTTCAATTGTCTCTCGCTCAGACTGCGAACTGCAGCCTGAGGTACAAGGAAGCAAGGAAAGAGGGGGCCAGTCTGGTGATTTAGCTTTGCAATTACATTTGCAGCTGGGCATAGTTGCAGCTGGAGTGAGAAGTTCAGAGTAGGAGAAGGAGTTGCAAGCTGGGCAACAGGAAGGATATAGGGCTGAACCAGGCTGATTGACCAGAAGTGAGTCCAGTCTGGGCCTGGCTTAGAGCTAAGAAGGAACAGGAGGGAGGAGTTTGGCGAACATTTCTGTAAACAGCAAACAAAATTATCTTGCTTCTGATGTGGGATGGATTGATGCTTGTTTGGGGAATAACTGGTCACAACACAAGGTCTTTTTGGTTACTGAGAAGCATTGCTGGGGAAAAGAGGCTATTGCAGATTGTCTGTTATTCTGAGTGTGGAAGGCGGTGGTGTGTGTAGGGAATGCTCTGTACGTGAGTACTTTCCTGTGCACGCTGGTTCAGCAGCAGGTATCGGGTCTTGCTCTACTGACACTTGTCCTGTCTTTTCCTGATTGGTCCTTGTGCTTCCCTGGCTTATACTTAGGTCAGACCCAGCAGGAGCCGGGAGGTTGCTGCTTGAGAGCTGTTCAGGGAGGTTTTAGTGAGTTGCACGGAGGGAACCCAAACACAGTCAGCGCAAATCTAGCGCCAGGCTATGGGGCCTTTGGAGTTTAGAGGGCTTGTGGTCAGTACCAGTGGCCTTGCGGTTAACCTTAAGGTTAACTGACCTGTCAGCTTGGACAGAGCCTAGATGTTGTGGGTTACATGTGCAGGGTGAGATTTTAGTGTGTTTTGAACAGCTGAATCTCTCTCTTCTCTTCATGGCTGAGAGGAAGTTGATCCACACACTTATTATAGACTATGAGGGCCCCATCTCTGTAGTGTTCAAAAACTTCTAATGGAGTCAATATCTGCTCTGCTTTTTTCCCCTGTTACCATGCATGGAGGATGTAGTGGCCATCTGTCTTTAAGGCAGGTATCTCAGCAGACTGCAGAAAATATGAAAATTGCCACTGGCCTTGTATCCAAGTGTTGTGGCAATGGATAAAGGAGCAACAGCTTGGTCCTCTAAAGAGTTACAATCTCCCTCTCTTTGCGTGAGACCACCTTTTCCTACTGAGCAGTGTCACCTCTGAAAACCAGGTGCTTGTAGACATGGAAAAAAATTTCTATGCTTATTTCCTCTCTTCAGTCTGAAATGCAAATTGATTTCTGACAAGGCTATGAAGAGTCTTCATTGTTAGCCTTTTCCCTGGTGACTTGTGAAGCTGTAACTCTCATGAATTTATTTTTCACACAGAACAGCATGTATTT
The DNA here is from genome assembly GCA_013398855.1 of Mohoua ochrocephala. Classification (NCBI taxonomy): domain Eukaryota; kingdom Metazoa; phylum Chordata; class Aves; order Passeriformes; family Acanthizidae; genus Mohoua; species Mohoua ochrocephala. The sequence goes on from VZTA01017300.1 coordinate 79,926, forward strand.
TCCCTACTGTTGACCTCTGACTGTGCTATAAGGATGAGAAGTATTGAAGGGAAGGCTGTTTCTTGCAGTAATCAGTGTAGCAGCAGGCATTTGTTGAGCCTAGGATTTCAGGACAATAATTCAGGGAAAAAGGCAGCCAAAGCTGGTTTTGGATGTTCAGACTCCCCTGAGAACAATTCCCAAGACAGCCCTCACAGTTTGTGCCTGTATTCAGAGGATGGTGCCTTGTCTGAAGGAGCCAGCTGTCTTCCCTGATTCAACACAGGTGCTGTGTAGTTGCAGCCACGGGTTTCTGAGTGTCCATGGGTTTGCTCTTTCTGTTTCTCTGAACTGTTTTGTGCCAAGAAAGCCTGGTTGCTCACCGTGCTTCCCACTGCTCTGCTAGTGATTGTTACAACAACAAGAAGTAACCCTGCAGTGATTTCATCAAAACGCTTACTCCCTGCGGTGCATTTCAGCTTCTTATTGGAATACTTTGGATTAACAGAGCCTTAGAGGAAGAATAAAGAAGTCTTTGTGTTTTCAAGGATTTTAAATAGTAAGTGGCAGCCTCCTAGTTTGCAGAAAGAGCAACTTGATCCTATGTGTTTCTGTGTGCAGCCATGCACGCCTTGTTTTGCTGCGAACTCAAGTTCTTTTTTTTTCTTTTTTAACTGATATTTCTATTGTCTCTACCCCAGAGAGCTTGATTTTCCCCTGGCTTTACAGCCGGTGTGGCTGCTTTGCATCTTTGCTGTACACACGTATAATGCCACCGGTATCACGTGCAAGGTAGCGCTTCCTGTAATACTTAGCAGGAGGTGCAAAGCAAGGGGCTTCAGTTTTGGCAGTGAACAGCATGTGTACTCGAAGCCAGGATTTGACCTTCCGGAATAATGGAGAATTGAACCAATATCCAAAAAATGTCCTTACTTCCCTGTATCACCAGGTCCTGCACTAAACACAGTTTATCAAACACCTACTTTGAATATGATTTGAATTGCGGCGAAGCTTTTTTAAAATATTAAATGGATACATTTGAAGCTCAGAGAGAACACTAAGTCATCTCTGACCTGCATATTACAGGCAGGGTAATTTTCACCCAGTCACTCCAGGGTTGTATTTGCAATATTGTTATAATATCAGTATAACTGTGCAGCATCTCAAATCTGAATGTCTGAGTGTTCACGGGGAGAAAAGAGAGTCCATTTATTTTTTATGCTTGCTGCTCTGGAGCTTAGGAAACCTTGAGCAGCCTGAGGAGTGACTTCGGACTGTTAGCTGTAGAGATGGCGTGTGAACATTTCTGACTTAATTTACCGATGAATGTATGTTGAGCTTGCATTAGCTAAGTATTAAATGGCAATAAAGGTATTAAGAGTTAATGGAAAATGGAGTACAGAGAGGCTATTGCTTTTGAATGGTACATTTTTGAATAATTGCGTTCCCGGTTGATTTGTTTTTATAGATCTCTTCCATGTCATTCTTTGTGCTTTTTGAAGTAAATTTTTGTGAGGAACAGATGAAATCTAATTTGCTATATGGCTTGCATTTAACAGATATTTTATTGCTGTGGCATTTTATGTAAGTTATTAATTGCAAAGCACATTATGATGTGCAATTCTAACTCTAGCTAATTTGATTACCCTTGCAATACAGTACAGTTTTAGGAAACTCTTGTTAGCATGTAATAAGATCTTGCAGTTGAGAGGGGAAAAAAAACCCCAAGCTGCTTGAGCACTACGTTTTCACTGATTTACTTAAAATCACAGGGCCCTGTTCTAGTACTGTGCAGAACATGGAACAGTGTTTTGTCCTTCTCCAGCGCTGCTGCTGAAAGGGTTGGAAAGACTACCCATAAAGATGGCTGTATTTAGCAGTATTATCCAGAACGATTAACCCCTCTCAGTGACATGATCTTAACGTGGGTTCTGAGAGCATGGTGTGTAAAGCCAAAAACCCGTTTGTGTAATGATGGGCAAATGTGCTGAACTGCAGACTTGTGTGCTCCTTTCTTTCTTTCAGAGACCACAGATGGAAAGATAGTCTGATGATGTGGATACCAACCTGGGACTTAACAATTGTTTCTAGTTTAAAGCTTTCTGAATAATCACTGAAGTTGAGATTAGGCTTTTGTGGGGCTAAGCAGTAGTCCACATGAGCCACAGTTGCTTATCTGTAATATTGGAAAAGCAGTGCAGTCCAGTCATCCAACAGCGTGATGAGGATGGTGTTTCATCCAGGAATTGCTAAGATGCAGTAGCGTGCAGTATTTGTGGGAATATTGAGACAGGGAGATTAGGCAAAAACCAAACTGATGTATTCAGTGAATGCTCTCATGCAAATGTCAGCATCAACCAGATTCATACATATTGTCACTATGTTTTGGGAAAATGTTTTTCTGTAAAAAAGTGCTCTACTGAGAGAACACAGCTTACTGTGAAAGTATTTTGGTTTCTATGGAACTTTCTTCGTGAAGGGGACTTTGTTCACAAAAAAAGAATTTACTGTCTTCATTTGCCTGTGCAGCCCCTTGTGATCTGGGAAAAGCCTATGTTCAAGTCTAGACTCTGTTTGATTCTGAGCAAGGCTGTAAATCTCTTGTCCATTTCCTAGGTGTTAGGTGCAGCAAGAGTTACTGGCTTTTGTGGTTCTGACTCCAGGGGAGTGGTAAGAAGAAATGGCAGAACACTTCCACACTGTCCTCGAAAGCAGGATATTTGTCTTCTGTTTTCCACTGATGAGGATTATGTTATTAATTTAAATCCAGATCTTGGCTCATAATGAGATGCGTAGAGTACCAATGGCAAAATTTTCTTAATCTGTTATTCATTACCTTTGTTCTCACCTTTCAGGGCGTGCTGATGGTTGGTCCTCCTGGCACTGGCAAAACAATGCTGGCAAAAGCTGTCGCTACCGAATGTGGGACGACATTCTTCAATGTGTCCTCCTCTACACTGACGTCTAAATACAGAGGCGAGTCTGAGAAGCTGGTCCGCCTCTTGTTTGAAATGGTATGTCCTCCATGGTGTGATCTGGGGTTCAGTAAGGTGGGAAAGGACAGCACTCTTGGTTTCCTGCCCTTCCGGTGGCATGCCGGAAGCAGGGAGTTCATTGAACTGACACCCCCTCAACCAATTAGAAAAACATAATCCCTGTGTTTCCACATACGATGTGTTATTGAGGATTAAGAAGGAAATGGTTCGTCACCCATGTTTAGGATAGCATTTTCCAGACTAAATAGAGAATTGCGACCTTGACAGAAATGCAGTACTTGTTTGGTTATGGGATAACAATCCCATATGAAGTAGATTTGAAATTGGAAGGGGTTTGGAACAGTTATTCTAGAAGCAATACATGTTTTAGTTCTGTTTCTGTTCTGAATGATGGTCACAAGCCTCTCAGTGAAGCTGTGGGTGCAGTCCATCATGTGAGGTGTGTGAAGGACATGTCCATGTGGACTATACCTCTGGGAGCCTCACGACACTCCTGTAATACAGCTAAAACCTGTCTCTCTTGAGATCGCTGAGCTCCCTTCTGTCACTTATGCTTAATCCTCACCAGCCCAAAACCTGGACATGGAAACTTCCTGTATTGTGTCAAGAAGACTATCCTGTTGTGGCAGTGTTTCTTTTCCCCTTTGCAATACCATTTGCTGGGGAAAGCCAACCAACACTGACCCAAGGAGTACAATTTAAAGTGTGTAAACCTTTAAATTGTAAATCAAGGTCTTGAATTCCTCCCTTGTGACAGGCAGGGAAGATATGAATGTAGTATGTCTAGCAGGGCTGGGTTGTGGTCTGATAAGGGCCTGTGCTTGCTGAGCAGCCTTAATGGTGATGTTTTCATTTGAATAAAGGCACGGTTTTATGCACCAACAACAATCTTCATTGACGAGATAGATTCCATCTGCAGCCGCAGGGGCACGTCTGACGAACACGAGGCCAGTCGCAGAGTCAAGTCAGAGCTGCTCGTGCAAATGGATGGTAACAAGGGCTTAGATCTGGGTTTGGGGCTCGGATGCTGTTTCTTTACAGGTGGGAACGTAAGAACTTGAGTCATCTGGAAAACCTGGCTTTATGGATAGGGGAAAATTGAGGCAGAACTTGAGATGAGTGTATTTTTTGAGTGTTCAACGACAGATAACTGAAAAGGGTGTTCTGCTTTATTTTTTCTAAAATGGCTATTTTTAGGGTGACTTGAAAACCCATATTAAAGAGACACAGACTCCAGGAGAAGCAGATAATGGAGATTTGTGCAGTTCAATGCAGGTATTTTATTTGTATTCGGTTTAAACTAAATTCTGCCCTTTGCTAGAGTCTCCAGCTGTGGAACCCCATTGTGAGATCTGCTTTTGCTGTATTCTGTGGTGGCAGCTAATATTACCCTTTTAAGTCAGATGTAGTACCTGTTTTGTGCAGGTGCACACAACGAGCATGACCATCTGAGGAATACTGTATGGTGTAGAGGTTTGATAACCACCTTTATATTGCAGCTATTATAAACTGCTGGATAAACGACTGTATGCAAACTACTATTTAAAATGTTCTCAAATTTGCAGGTTCATTGTGGTAAGCTCAGGACAGGAAACCTTTTGATCCAAAATGTTAATTTCTTTGCAGTCCTCACTCGGTAAGCTGAGTGACTCCGATTTCTTCTATGACCAGACTCGACAGAGATAGTAGCACTGTCAGTGGGACTAGTAGGGCTACTCTCACACATGGCTGTGTGATTACCCCTGTCAAAGAAAGCCCTCCCCTGACTCAGCAAAAGAAGGAACTGCCCCTCTCTCTGTGATCACGATGGTCTTGTGACACCTAGCTCTGGGAAGTTTGGAAAGGGACACAGGACTATAGAGAGCTGTTGCTTAGCTTTGTCCAGGCTATGTTTGTCTGTGCAGTGTTTCTCAGCAAGCATCTCAATCAATAAGAGCTCTGGAGTAAAATTGCTCTGAACTGTTGTGCTTGCAGGGGTAGGTGGTGCTCTGGAAAACGATGACCCTTCCAAGATGGTTATGGTATTATCTGCTACAAATTTTCCCTGGGATATTGACGAAGCTCTCCGACGGAGACTGGAGAAGAGGATTTATATACCTTTGCCCACAGGTATGTTTGATAAGACCATTTTCCTTTCCTCTCTTTACAAGAGGAGTTTAGGATTACTGCAGGACTGTTGCGTTTGTGAGGAATCCCGATGGTTTTGTGATGAGCAGTGTAATTCAGGGGTTAATCATTTGTCTGGGTTGCTTTATTTTTAAAGAGAGTGAGAGAAAGAGAAATATTGCTTGCTCGGGGGCTTAAAAACAAAGAGCTGTGGCATTTCATTGCAAGCCATTGATGGGTTCTTATATTTTGAAAGAGAGTTCGTTTTAATGAGCCTGGAATTATTTTAAATGTTTAACAGTCAGTCCTTGAGTGATCATCAAAGGCAGCCTTTGGACATGTTCACAAATATTGCAAATGCACTCCATGCCCTTGCAGACAAATGCAAAGAAGTGGATCCATGAATTTTCACTTACAGGCTTAGTTCATTGCAAATCACTGCCTGCATGCCTTTATTACTGTGCTTCCAGTCACTCAGAATGCAGCGGGCTGATTGCTTTCCTGCCCTAAGACATCTCAGCTTGTATTGTCTTTCCTAGCTGTCATTCACCTGTCCTATTAATTTTGAGATTCCTATCACTTGAAGTTTGCATAGCTTTGTTTCTTCCTGGTACAGTGGATGCCTCATCTCCCTGCATGAGCACTCAAGATAACAAGATGCATGTCCGTGGTGACAGCAGTTGTGATTGAGTTTAGCAGGTCTAAGGACATTTAATAGTTCTACAGCTTGTCTTTGCAGCTTACAGGCAGTAACAGCTCCTAACAGGATGCCTGTCTTTATGACCAATTAGTTTAAAATCCTATCAGCTCTTCCTCTTGTTTCTAATTAAACCAGATTGCTTTTTAACACAGTATATTACACCCTGGACAACATCGGAGATGTGATCTGGTTTTGTGTCCAATCTTAGGTTCTGTTGTATCTCTTCTGCAAGTAAGAATGTTGTGCTATTCTGGGCAAGTCTGAGTGCTGCATTTATAACTGTGCTGGGTGATTTGATGTAGTCAGGCATTTTAACTGAATAAGTGCTATGATAGCACATATACACCTGTATATGGTGGAGTTTGATGCAAGCGTATCTTCTGTAGTGTTTAGTTTTCAAAGTGCTGCATAGCCTTGCTTAGCCCCACAGCAGCAATTAGAAGAATGTTCTCTGATGCAGGATACTTTCTGCAGGTATGCTGTGTGTACCTTGTGCTCTCTAAATAATAAATCCCCATTTTATAGCTTGTGCCAGTTGTGTGTAATGGATAACTCTGTGCTCTTGACAGTTCTGCAAAGCACACAAAACCTGCAGCTTTAGACGAGCTTTCTGTTTTCTTTTGTATTTCTCCTTCCCCAAAAGTTTAAAAAAAATAATTAGGGACATCAATAAATAAAACATAATGTGTTTTATTGGACATTTCTTTAAGACTTTTAGCCTTCCCTACTGCTACTTCTTCTGTTGTGGTTGTCCTTTTTTATAGGTCATAAAAATCGATCACTTGGGGGATAAAGATGCTGAGCTGGCGTGTATTTTTTCTGTACAGTGAAAGCCAGGAAACCAGTCATCCTCTCCTTTACCACCCTTGTGCAGAGTAACACAGAGGCCTAAGCTGCCAAATGCGAATTCCCTCTTATAAGCTTAGGCTGCTCAACATATGTACCCAAATGCACATATGCACATGCCCTCTGCGAGAGAAATGGTTAATTGACTGCATAAGTGCTCATTTACACAGCTGGTTATCGCTCTGTGTGTACTGCATCTGGGTAGGAAAGTGGGATACTGGGACATTTGTATCATAAATATATTAATATATGTTTATTGTATTAATGTGTCTGTTTTCTATCAGGCTTCAGCCGATTTCTTGGGCCCCAACTGAATAAACCGCTTAAACATATGCTTAAAGTTCAGCCTGTTGTTAAGGGGTTTGTGCTGTCTGAAGCTCTTTTAATAGAATCCTTATTGTAGTTCTAATGAAACTGTATGAATAATATGCAGTCAAACCCTTGAACAGAGAGTGGATCCAAAGGGATGTGAGAAGAAACAGACATTTGTAGGATTGTGCTCTTGTGCCCTTGGGTAATATGCGACCAAATGCTTTATCACCTGAGACATAACAGATTTTTTTAATGACAGATCACTTTGACAAATATCTCTCGACCATGCTGTTTTAATATACTGCATTTAAGCAAATTCTTTACTATATTTGGTTGCACACTTCACTATGACTTGTTCTCTCTCTTTTCTTATATTGAACTCTTTTGTTCATCCTTTTCACTGAAAAATCTAAGTTGTGTTTATATCTCTTTTTAATGTAACTCTTGCAAGTCTTCAAACAAATATTTTTATGTTCTAGCAAAAGGCAGAGCAGAACTACTTAAGATTAATCTTCGGGAAGTAGAACTAGATCCTGATATCAGCCTTGAAGAAATTGCTGAGAAGATTGAAGGCTATTCTGGTGCTGACATCACTAATGTTTGCAGGTATCTCATTGCCCTTAATTTGCAAATAGAACTGCATGGAAAGTTATCTTTTGCATTACATGATAAAAGGCAATACCCACTACAGCTGAAGCCATGCTCACAGTGTCTGTGTTTGAGGCCCAAATCTATTTACTGTATTAATGTATTACTGTCATGTAGAGTGGTCTAAAGACCACGGAGTCTTTCTGTGAGACGTGGTTTTCTTGGATCTGAAGTGAAAAAAATTATCTGAGCAAATCTCATGTTACAATTGGCTGCATTTACTGTAGTTGTCTGCATTTGTTAATGTAGTGCAAAGCAGATTGTTATTTTTGTTTAAATCCCATTAGTTTAAGAGCTAGAATTCTGTAATCCAAAAAATTCCTGCCACAGAATACTTCTTTGTGGCTTCTGGCTGGATGGATGTTTGGACAGCCCCCAGTGCAGCACAGTCTTGGTCTACCTGAATCTCCTAGGTGAAAGGGAGATATAGATAGTTTATAATATTAGTATTTAATTTATTTCCATCCTGTTCCCACAATTTGTTTCATTTTTGACAAATAAGGCTTTTCTGGTGAAGGATAGGTATTTGAAGAAACTTATCTGAAGGAAGTCTATGTCCCTTAAGAATCCTGTCAAGAGAAACTGATCCTGTAAGAGCATGGCTTGGGAATCTTTTTTTTTTCTTCCCCTGCTGCTTTTCTGAAAATGTGAAGTCCCTCCATGGATTTGAAAACTCGGTGTGTGTCTCGTAGTAGTGAAATTACCTGTTCTCCCTAAGGCTTGTGTTATCCCTTGCTGGGAAAAACCTGGGGAAAGGGAAAATGTAATTTCAGACTGCCTGTGGGTCACAGTGTGAGAAAATGAGCAGCGTTCTTCATGCCAATGGGCCAGGCTGGCAGGATCTGAGCTGGGGAGGAGTCTCAGAGCAGGCAGAGCATGGGGAGCCACAGGCACGGATGGCCTCAGCACTCACACATCATCTCACACGGGATGCTGTGTCTGATGCCTCCTGCTCTGCCCTTCACAGATCCAGGTGCTATGGACAAGCAGGCAGCCGAGCTGGGCTGCACTCTGAACACTTGCTGGCTGTCCTTTGGGGCTACGCTGCAGGGAGGAAGTTGAAGTCTAAAAGGAATGGGGTGTAAAAATCCAGACTACTTTAAAAAAAAAAAGTCTTTGAGTGCAGTTCGTCTCCCACCCTGTCCTTTCCTGCTCTGAAGTTGTAAAATTTCATCTCCATGAATCATTGTAAAAGGTTTTCAGTTTTATAGTTTTAATTATCTCTGCACATTTACCATATGCTTAAATGGGTTTTGGTGCCAATGCATTCTTTATGTTGAATTAATGTAGTGATCTGGGAACATGGAAGCTACGAAAGATGTGAACTGCATCTTCTATGGTAAATAAATGCTCTCTTAAGTGTTCCTGCCAGTGGTTTCTAGCAAGGGTGTACAATCAAAATTCATAGGCTTACAGCACATTCTGCTAGCAATTAGCTCCCATGCGTTGTCCTATATTTCCAGGGATGCATCTTTAATGGCAATGAGAAGACGTATTAATGGCTTAACTCCAGAGGAGATTCGTGCACTTTCTAAAGAAGAGCTTCAGATGCCGGTTACCAAGGGGGACTTTGAGCTGGCTCTGAAGAAAATCTCCAAATCTGTTTCTGCTGCAGACCTGGAGAAGTATGAAAAATGGATGGCGGAGTTTGGATCTGCTTAATCTCAGCGACAGCTTTCCTTTGCTGGAGTTTTATGGTTTTTGTTGTTCTCACTTGCAAAATGAGTTAGAAATCTTTTTAAAGGTTTAATAAAAGGTCTGACTCTGCCCTCATCCCACCCCTTTCTGGTGACAGGATCTTTTAAGCTATTTGACTTTAAAGGGAATGAACACAATAATGAGCTGATATTGTAAAAGATATTTTATCTCTGAAATAGAAAAATAAGACAAACAGGAAGGGAAAAATCATACTTCTGAGGGTAGTCTTTTTATTTTTCAAATGAAGAGCAGTGTTACTTAACTTCCTCCTAGTCATTTTTCATGGCTGGAGTCAATAAATCAGCTGGGGGATGTGACTCCAGAGGAACAGACAAGGGCTCGCTGTACCCCCTGCTCTTAAGTGCTGCTTCTGCCTCCCTTGAATGTGGCATCCAAGTTATTATTCTTTCTCTCTGTGCTCAGATATTCAGAGCAAAGCCTGTGGATTAATTGGCATTACACAGAGGGCATGAGGATCAGTTTTCCATCAAGACATGGGCCTGACTCTCCTCTCATGTACACCCATTTGGGATTGATGTCACTTGAGGCTGTTATCAGTGTTACCTGCCATGACTTCTGATGGAAATGAGAGGGAAAGAAAAAGGCGTGGATTGTTCTCAGTCTGGTTTATGCTTGTTCTCTGAACATAGTTTGAACCTGTTTGACCAGTAGGCACTTTGACTTAGGTTATAACTTGCACTTTTATGCTTATATATCATCCTGTGCTTTGTCTGTGCTATCTAAATGTAATTGTAACTATTATTATTTTAGTACTAAGACTTTAATACAGTAAAGACACTAATATCATGGCTGTATTTAAAACACGAGACCGTCCTTAAAACAAGTGGCTGTGAACTTCCACTTCTGATTAGATATGAACTTTTTCCTAGCATTACTAGGCAGTGGGACTTGTACCTGTTTAGGTTGTAGAACTGTTCAGGCTTCTTTCTTTTTTTTTTGGTGAAGATTTCTTAAAAATGTATAATTATTACTGGTTTAGTAATATTTAGAAAATAACCTGTATGATCTTATTTATGTTCTTAACTGTTTCTTCCCTTCCCTCACACAAGTGCAGTGATGAGAAGGGTTGAGGTCTAAACTCTAACAAGAGAAATTCTCTCTAGAGTGTACCTGTCACACTGACTATATGAGCTTTCCCCAGACTCAGCCTGCGAGTCTGGCATATGAAGGTTTCCTGTGGTAAGAATGTGAAGGAGCGGTCAAACGACAAGATTTACAGAGAAATATGCAAACTCTCAAGTTTTTGGTGATGTTGTGATCTAGGCCTTAAGTATCTTGGTGGATGTGACTTGCTGTGCAGCTTGGTAGGTATTCAACCCTTCGGCTCTCTGCTGAGACTCCTAGCGGCATAGAGAGATGTGATGAACTGGAGTAAGAAACACAGCACTTCCTCTTGAATGGGAATACATCCTTATTTGCTCCTTTTTGTTAGTTCTTGGAAGTTCTCAATAATGTCAGTAATTCAGCACGCTGGTCTCTTGGGCCGTGCCATGTTAACCACTAAGGCAAAAACCTTAAATCACATACTTATTTTGCTCAGGGAAGTGGTAAAATCACCATCCCTGAAAGTGTTTAAAAAATGTATAGATATGGCACTTGGGGACATGGTTTAGTAGTGAACATGTCAGTGCTGGGTTAATGCTCAGATTTGATGATCTGAGAGGTCTTTTCCAACCTTAATGATTCTGTGATTCCTCCTGGGGAATAACTGGACCCTTATGGAGAGAAAGCTCTGAAAATATTGCTATGGACTGTAATTTCTTCCTTATTGAAGCTGTAGGCTGCCGCAGTTGTTCTTTGTTTGTTTGTTTTACTGCAGTAAAGATTAGTAAAGCTACACAAATCTTTTGTGGCCAATGCCAGATTAGCACTATGGGGTCTCTCACTAAAGAGGCCATTGCTGCCTGAGGAGCTTAATCTACACAACCAAGATGTAGAAGGGAGTTGACATGAATGCCAGTAACAACCCTACTCAGCTGCCCGAGAGCAGTGCTGGGACTCAGCTGTTGCTGCTTAGTAGGGTCTAAGTACCAGTTTGCTCAGTTTCACATTGCAAGCAGCGGTGACCTTCCTACTGATGAAAGCACAGCACTTGGTGAAAATGTCAGTCCTTAGCTCTTTGATGAACCTTCTACCTTAAGGCATTAAACTTCCCTCTTGGCTGTTAAGCAAAATTCACTGTACTGGGCATTCCCTTTAGTAGGAATTATTCAGGTGCTGCAGTCTTTTTCTCTAAAGGTCATGGTTTCTACCCCAGAAATGTTTTTACTGTACAGGCCCATTCATCCTTTACAGCTGCAGAACAGAAAAATGAAAGTTTCCAGGCAGTATATGTTTGTGATGGTTGTGCCCCAGCATTACTGCCCTGACTGGGGCCCTGCTAGATCAGGCACCCCGGAAGACTGAGACCATCCCTTCCCTGCTGAGACCTTTCGGGAAAGGGAACCATCCTTGTGTGCTGACCTTTTCACCTTTACCGAGTCATGCTGGCACACTCACCTAGGTGGGCTTGGAGACTGGGTTGTTAACTCTGGGGGAGCCAGCATTGGGTGCAGCTAGGAGCAACCCAGGAAGGAAGGGCAGCCGACAGTGGCAGCAGCTCAAGGCCCAAAGGACGAGCTTAGTGCTCAAAGTAAGACCAGTTCACGTCCCACTGGTGGAAACCCTTGTGTAAGGATATTGGATTCCTTGGAGAGCAATGTACAGGCACGTCACAGCCTGTGACAGTCCGCGCCTCTTTGTGTATGGAGATCATCCGCACGCGGGGGGGTACACGCACACAATAGGTGGTCTTCAGTAGTTGTACCTAGATGACATTAAAAACATGTTTTAAAGCTGTGTTTACATGTTTTCTAAACATCTGTGAAGGCCCTCTTGGGTGGCACTGTTAATTTTTGTACAATACGCAATCCGGTTGTATGAAGTAATAAATGTGCGCGTGGAGTCTGTCCGTCTCGCTCGAGTGGGGCTGTGAGTGCTTTGCTGTTAACTGCTTCCAAAGGCTGCCATACAGATCTCTTCAGCGTGTCATGGTGCTTTTGGACTCACCAAAGTCCTGGATGGAGAGCAGTTAAAGCAGAGCCTGGGGTTTTGGATAAAGCTGTCAGCAATGCTTTCTCTCTAAATTGGCCTTTTGTTGCCACAAGCTGTAAAATGGGAGAACGCTCCAATGCCCAGCACATGGAAGGAGGGTGGGGGAGAGGAGAGGGGAGGCCCCAGCAGATGTTCAGTGTTAGCACCTGATTCAGACCTCACAGAGCCAGGCAGCCTTTTTTATTGCTTGCCCCTGGGCTGGAAGTATAATCAGGCTCCAGAGAAGCTGTATCGTCAGCTGCCTGCTAACCAGGAGACTTTAAGGAGCAAAACTTCTATTAGGAAGGAGCTTTCAAACTTGGAAAGAGACCCCATGTCTCCTGGGACTGAGTTGATTATTTGAATTTTCTCACTAACTTCCTTATGAAAGAATGGAGTTTCCAGTGTTTCATAATGCCTTAAACATGAAAGAGTGAGCAAGGGAAATGCTGATCAGGGGATTTCAGGAGAGGTCAAATCTTTGCATAGAAAGTTCAGCTCACCCCAGTTTAAAAGAGATTGAAATAGCAAAGGTGCACTGACTTGTTCTGATCATGGGAAAGATGAAAGAACTCGTGTGCTGTAAAGAAGTCCTCCATCAAATGAGCAAAGACTTCATGCTGCAATCCAGGCATGAGGAGGTGGAAGGAGACAAAGAAATAGTGATTTTTTTTTTTTGGTCTGTTATTGGAAGAAGCCACCCTGAATCAGGTTGTGTATCGAGATGTTTTTTCAGAGCTGTAGTGACAGATAAGTACGTGACGAACATGCAGGTGACACTGTGCTGCCGGGGAGCAGGCAGGGAGCCTGGGAGTGCTAAAGCTGTGTGCTCCTGTAAAGTGGGTGTCAGCACCAGGGCAGCGGCCGGGCCCCCTCTGTGTGAGCTGCCCACCAGGCAGCACGGTGGTGCAGAGTGGAGCCAAGATGGACAGGAGTAATCTCAGTAGTGCTCTGATGGAATAAAGCAGACTGCCTAAAGCCACCCGTGTTGGTGATAGCAAAGGCAGGGGGATGGTGCAGTTCCGAGAATGTCTCACGTGGTCATTTCCCTGCTCCCGTTAAGTGTTTCCCTAGAGTGAAAGCTTGGCTGTCACTGCCAATGCCTCAGTCACGCGTGTTCAGAGCCCAGCTGCCACACGCCACAGCCAATGGAGCCGCAGCAGCAAGTGGTGTTCCTGCATCGCACACCACAGGGACGTCTGACCCTCTCTGCCTTCGGAGCCTGCCTGGTTCCGTGTGCTGGTTGTGACCTGTTCTTGTGACCCACTTACCGCATACGCGGTGCTTCAGTACCTCTCACAGAGGAGTTTCTTTTGTGCAATACAGAGCTGTCTTTTGATCAGCTGAAGCGCCATGCTTCTTCACGTGTCTGCATGTAGGTGTCTTGGAAACATTCAGGCAATTTTCCTCTTCTTTAGAAGGCCCCAACGAGCATTAAAAGCAGATGGGAGGAAATGTCTTGGTTAGCCTGGTTGCCCAATGCAAGAAAACTTACCTCAGCAGCCAAGGAGGTGCCACAAGGAAAGTTCTGGCTTTGTTATGAAGAGGCAAACCATGGGGATGTTCCCATTCCTACTGCACAGGCAGAGTTAGGGTTGCATCGTGTCCAAGCTCTGTTTCCTGGCTTTTGTGTATTTGTGATTTCTTTGCTGTAGTAGGAACAGTTTTCTCAGAGTTAGGAGGAAGCCGTGGGGTATTTGTTCAGTGTCCAGGTTAGGATTTTGGAGATCCCATGATCTGGTTGGTACATGAAGCAGCTGAACCCATTCCCAGGATGCTTACTTTTGGAGAAACTCATCATGCATCCTGCCTGACTGTCTGGCTGTACAGTAAGCAGGGTAGCTTTGTGCAAACTCACTTAAATGTAATATTTAGAATATTTGTTTGACAAAGAGAAAAATTCTTACTGCCAGTTTGCAACTGCATTGTTCTTATTTGTAAGCAGCCCCTTGCATATGTTGTGTAACTGAGGTAAAAGAAAATGTCTCGGAACTGAGAGTGTTTTGAACTTGACTTTGGAGAGCAAGAAAGGTAGAAAAATATTTGCCTAGAGGAAGATACAAGAGTACTCAAGACACTGAGAGCTGCAATTTCTTCTTTTTGTGGCTTTCCTTTTTGTCTAGCGGTTGCACTGCTGGGCTGTGCTTTCTGTTTCCAATTTGTTTTGAAATAATTACCATTGTTTATCCGCCTCTCAGGCAGCCTTTGCAGATAATTCGGTTCCACAGAGCCCTCTCTTGCTGGGCGGTTGGTGTTCTGGCACGGCGCGCTGTGTGACATCCGACTGAACGGGCTGAAGGCATGAGATCTTCCCTGTGAAGGAAAGGTCACCCAAATGGTGAAGGTGAGAGGGACTGTGCTGAGTGCCAATCGGACTGGCGGGAACAGAAACCATAGCAACTGTGCACGGGGTTTGTAAATACAGCCAAGAAGAAAAAGGGAATACCCTCGAGGAGATGCTGACGACACCTCAATATGCATCTTGATGAAAGTGTGGGTCTCTGCGTCTTCACCAGTGAGGAGAACGTGTGTAAGAGGGTGGAAGTGGCTCAAAGGAAGCCGACTGCAGGCACTGCCAGCAGATTTCATCACCCAGACTTGCTGCTTTAAAACATGCCAGTGTCCAGGGGCCAATTTGTTACAGCTGCTGCAAAAGCTGCCTTTTAGATAATCAAATTGGACTTCCTAAAAGCTCGCTGCCCATCTTGAAATGTCTTCAAAGTTTGGCATGTGGTGGGACTGGAGCTGTGTTTGGAGGGCGAGAAGAATAAGGCAATGTTAATAGTGGTGTGTTTCTGTAGGGTCCTGGGACTTTGTTGTGCTGGTACCATTTGGGTGTGCAAGAAGAGATGCTCCAAATGCTTATGAGGAGTTGAGATGGTAGAAGGATGGGGAGGGAGGTGGAAGGTTCTGGGATCAGTGGAGGAGACAAAACTGTCCCTCTGACTCCCAGTTCCCAACCCCAAAGCAGACAGTAGGATTTTTCAGTTGCTTTTGATTTGCAACCTCCTGGCATTTTTTGTGTTGAGGCTGAAGATCTCTGCATTGTGAATTCAATAGAGGAAGTTTGTTTTTCTTTAATAGAGCAAGTTTGTTTTTCTTAAATACCTTTTTCAGACCCTTAATAGGTGCTCCTGTGGGCTACAGATGATGGTCTGAAAAGCACTGGCCCATGTCATCCTAAGCCTGAATTTCTTATGGAAGAGAGTCTATAATGGATGGTGTTGATTTTATTTTCTACTTGTTAGTTTGCTCAGAAAGATGAAGCTCAGTGAATGTGAGGTGCTTCTGGGGAGTTTATTTACAGTGTGCTTTTTTCTGTGCAGATTAGCATTTCATCAGCATATGGCACAGCCATTTAAAATAAATATTTGGCTTTCCTTAAATTATGCTTGTGTAGAAAGGTCCCTGAGTATGCATTTCTATCCCTCTGTTGTATCTCATTAGACATTTCTACCATGGTGCTGGGGGACCAGACTCCTTCCCTCTCGCCGAGGAGCCAAGAGCCTGCTCCTCCCCTGCCTGAGGGATCTGCGTGCCTCGGCTCAGGGGGAACGAGGCAGGCAATCGGCCCCTTGTCTGTGGGGCTGCCAGCCACACACCCGTGGCTCTGCCAGGGCAGCCTCCCTCTCTAGACCCTGGGAATTCAGATTTGTTTAAACTGGGAACTGCCCAGCTTGAGCAAAGGCTTGGCACGCCATCCAGGCTCCCCTCCTTCACACGCCAAGGCAGCTGTGCTTTTGCAAAACACAGCCCCGAGTGAAGCCTGCGGGAGCAAACACGAGCAAAAGGCTGGTGAGGAGCTCAGGCGGTGTTGAGGGAGGATGGGATGCTGGGCTGCAGCCCTGTGTGCCCACCCAGCCTGGGCAAGGGAAATCGGTGAGGAGAGGGAGCAGCATTCCTTCAGGCGTGCAATATAGATGTGGGTGGGAGAAGAGCAGGAAACTTGTTTTAAAACAAAGGAATAAATGACAAACTAATCAGTTTTAAGATGGAGTGGAGCCTGTAACCCAGGAGGTCTTTTCCATCTCTTTGGCATATCCAGATGTTTTGTTTTCTCACAGATGATTTGGAACTCGTATCCAATCCTAGTTCTCACTTGATTTGTATCCATCTGGTCTCGTGCTGATAGCGCTAACAAATATTTCTTACTCCCTGATATTTACTGTACATCCCTGAATGTGTTTATGGAATCACCACACAAAGCAGCACCTTTTGCTTTGTTGTACTGTGTAAGCTCCTTCCGGCTCTTGTGTAAGCTGGATCCTCCTCAGCACCCTTCCTTTCCCACCGAGCCTGTTGTTTATTTAGCACAGATCACCAGGAGCGTACATGGTGGGTCCAAAAGCCACACACAGCAAGTTACCCAGTAGGGCAAAGAAAAAAGCAATTGCTGTCACGGTACATTCCCGTAATCAAGCAAATAAACCAAGTATTTGGTTTTATGACCTGTGGGAGGGCAGAAGATTTGGGTATATTATTATTGCACAGCAAACAGGGCTCATTAGGTGACTGAGGGGTTCATGGGCACTGCGATACACCGGGAAGCGGTGGAAGATGCAGGAGCTCTCCAGGCAGCAGCGAGAGAAGAGATGTGGGTATTCTGTTTGCAGGGGATGCAGCTACATGCACCCACATGGCTGGAGACCACGGAATTTTTGTAGATGTTTGGATGCTGCCCAGACAAAGGGGAAGAAAAGATTTGGGACCAGCTAACACACTCCAGGGGTAGCATGGTCACCAGTAACCAGGGATGAATGTGAGTGTGGAGGGACAGGATGGATAGCAACTGCCTTCTGCCAGTCTCCCTGCCTCTGCCTCACTCCTGGAGTCCAGGCACTCACACTCCGGTCCCCACTGCCATGAGTACCCCGTCACTCTGTGCAGGACCCTGCTGGTACAGGATTCTCCAGGGCATGCTCCTTGTTCTTGAGCTGTGCAGATGCAAAACCAAACTGCAGCCTCACAAAGGGAGCTGTTAAGCATTTGGCACCAGAAACCCTACAATGCAAAAAATGAACCCACTTAGACTGAGTCTGTTCAAGAGATTCCCTTCATATCTGGTGGTGGCTCTTACAGCCAAGGTGGGAATAAAACTATTGCTCTTCTGCTCCTCGGTGATGGGGCTGTTCTGTGGTTTTTCTGTTGTGCTGCTCTGCTGGGACTCTGTGGGTGTGCCAGCATCCCGCAGTGGCTGTGTGTAGACAGCCATGGTTTTGCTGCTTGGTGACCCTGGGAATGCAAAGACTTTGTCTCTCATTAGAGACCCAGCAGCTCTACTTCTCAAAGGCTTCTTCCAACCAGAGGTATTTTATACCATGTTTCAACTCTCAGTCCTTCTGGCAGAAGTTGCCTGCAGGCTGCCTGGCCAGTCTTTTCCTCTAATGGTGCAGGGTAGTTTTAAGAAGACAAAAAACCAGTCACACTTGAGAAAAAATGCCTGGCCAGATTTGGTAAAGGACAGGAACAAGGTTGTGTCTGAACCCACCTGGCAGAGCCCACCACACGGCTTCCCAAATGGGAGTCACACTTACTTGAGATGGTGTTGAACACGATCGGAGAAGGACCATGGGACAGGATGAGGAAGAGATAGGTGGTAGAGTATCCAAAGACATTCATTTGGATATTCTTAAAAGACAAACAAACAAACAAACAAACAAAATCCCAAAACCAAAAAAAAAAAAAAACCAAAAAACCCCCAGACTGATGCCTTAAGTGGCTGCCTGAAACACAGAGACTAGACAAGAATAAGAGAATAAAAGGAGGTATTTATTTGAAGGGCCTTCAAAGGTACACCCTGGGCAGTCCAGAGGCTACACCCAAGATGGACCCTGGGTCACAGGTTCTTCACACTTTTATAAGTTTGGTTCATTTGCATATCAGGGTTAATTCTCCAATTATAACCTCAGTTTCATGATGGAATTACCCCAAGTTTGCCCCCCTTTAGAGGCTTTCAGTTGACACATTTTGGGCCTGGTGTCCTTGGAGTGGAAGCCTGCAGAGGTTTGTTATGTCTGACCAGCATGAGAGAACAGCAAGCTAGCAGGCCACAAGAAACTTCAGAGTTACACACCAGGCAGTGCAGGGTTTGAAAAATATAGAAGTTAAAACCTAAGGCATCAGTAGGAATTCCTGCTGCTGAAGCTAGTCCTGGGATGATGATGCAGCTGCCCAAGTGAGGATCCATGGATGCTTTAGGGGTGTGAGTTTGGAACAGACTCGTAGTTTATATGGCTTTGGTGGTTAAATCGTGATTTCTCATAGCTGTGAGTTTTGTTATCACTCTTCTCAAGGGAGGGGGACAGAGGGTCCCATGAAAGGGGTATTTCTAAGGCCATTGATCTCTGTGCACTGCATCTCTTCAGAGACCTGTGTTGTGCAAGGTGCTGGACAGGCACACGGGAACCACAGCCCCAGCCTGAACAAGGAGCTGGGGGCACCAGTGAGACAAGCCAAGATGGGCAAAGGAAGAGGCAAGAGCAGCAGTAGGAGATCCATGGTGGGTGTACTGATAGCTTGTTGCTGTCCCTGATGCTTGTTAGCAGACCTAGACATGGTGTCTTCCAAGGGCTGAGGGCAAACACAGCCTTTGCTGAAGGAAGCTGTCCAAACCACAGCCATGGGATGGTTTGCAGTGTGGCTGGGCAGCTCCCAGACCCAGCTGGGGCACTGTGGGGCATGGGCAGCTGGGAGCACAGGCAGCCTGCTCTTTGTGAAGATGAGGTTGGGACCATTTCCATCTGCTCCCAAAGAGAGATGGCACAACATCTCCTGGCTCAGATTCCTGAAGGATTTCTGGTCCCACCAGGATTTTCCAGCTGCTGTTGCTACACTGCATAGAGACCATTTGTGTCTCCAGTAAGCTCTGCTCTTCAGCTTCAGTTTTAACCTTGAGACAAACTCATCTTTTTCTTAAGAATTGATTCAGCACGCCATGAAACAAATGTTCCAGTATCTCCTCCAGTCTCTCAGGACTCATTGCAAATTTACATTTAAGCCTTGTTTTTTATTTAAGCCTTGGAGTTTTCCATGTAATTTCCCTGTACAGAGAGGAATGTGCAGGTATTGAGTGAGCAGAACCCACTTGCTCAGCCAGCACAAATCCCTCAAACCGTGTTTTATATGCCATGTACACAGAGTTTATAACCACTTTGATTTAGGGTTCTTGGGATGTGGTGCTCACACTGGATTGATAAATACTGAAATTTCTTAAGAAGCACAGAGGCTGCAGAGCATAAGAGCTCAGCTGGAAGGGATTCAGAGTCCTGCTGAGCTCTGAATTCTTGAAGACCACTTGACTCCTTGATCCAACAGAAACCTCCCAAATGCAGCCATCTGCAGAAATGTGTCCTTTAAGAGGGTAAGAAATTGTCGGGGAAATAAAGGGTTCAAACCGCTTTCAAGATTCATAAGCCCTTTGAGGAAGTTTTAAGAGCTGGAACAGCTCAGCAGTTGCTTTACATGCCCAGCAGCTTTCTGTTTGTGCATCCAGCAGCCGTAGCTGGGGGCTGGATGCAGCTCCCGGCCTTGGGGCTGGGCTCAGGCACGCGCCTCTTGCTCAGAGCAGCTTCAGCTTTAAAGCCACTGCGAAGGTTTGTGTACAAAGTGCTGACTGCAAACATCCATCACGAGGCAAACCAAGAGGAATGTGATGCACCAGGCTTGTTTGGAAACCGCAGATGATTTACAAAGTGAGCTTAATTGGAAGTTTCTCTTTGCGGCTTTCTGACGTGTTATTTTTCTGATGCAGACGTGTAGGAGTCTTTTAAAAGGTCCGTGTTTACTAAAGAGGAGTTGCATAATTGGGGATATATTTATGAACTGTACATGTGCAGGGTAGTGAAATGACCTGAGCAGCCACAGCAGTGCAGGGAAGGGTCTGGGTGTCTCAGGGCATCACCAGCCGGGTGTGAGGGACCAGCATCCTGTTCTCCGGTTGGAAGAAAGGGTTTCTTGTCCTTATCCCCTGGGCATCTGTTCCCAGTGCTGGCACCTTGGTTATGAGAACCTGGGGGATCTGAGTGCCTCCACAGAAAGGCAGTAAGAAATAGAAGAGGTGAAAAGAAACAGTCTGTGGAGGAAGGTGCTCAGAATGAGAGTCACTAAATTTTTAAAAACAAAACTTTAAGGGAGCTTAACTTGACATTTTTCTAAAAAGTCTGTTTTTAAATCTAGTTTCAAAAAAATCTTTAAAAATCTAAAAATTTTTGAAGAGAGAGGATGTACCATTCTTGGTGTCCGCTGTGGGGAAGGCAGAGGGAAACAGGCTCAAGTTAATAGATGGGATATTTGTGTTAAACATCAAGGGAAAGAATGCAAACATCCCTATGGCAAAAATTGGAAGTGTGAAGACACCATCCCAAGTGAGACATGACTGAACTAAAAATTGTCCCTCACAAACAGCCCTGGAGGAGCCATCCTGCCTGTGAGCAGGGGAGTGGACTAAGTGATTGTCTGGACCTAGTTCTGACGAGTTCTGCTACAGTTTGGGCTTTACAGCCTTTTCCCCCTTCTCCTGTACACCAAAGACATGAGTTGATAAGCGCTGCTCCGTGGAGTTGCCGCTGGCACCCACCAGCAGAGGCCATGGGAGGAGAAGTTCAGTTTCAGAGGCCTGATGACACTTTTTCACACCAAGCTGGATGGGCATTTCCACGCTGGCCAGTGTGGAAATCCTGAGGCTGGCTGGGGTGCTGGCATTCACCCCCGTGCTCCACAGTCCTGAAGGTGTTCACATGGCAGCAGCCTCACAGCATGCATCCTCACACCCCAGCTCTCCCTCCTTATATTCCCCCCCAGCCTAAAAGTGACGACTTGGCCTGTTTATAGTTTATTAATACTTTTGGGACTGAGTTGCCCCCCTGCCATAAGGATTTTGTCCAACAACATGATGGGCAACAGGAAAAAAATGTATTTAAAACAAAATGTGGAATTCTAGTTTTTGTGAAGATGGATTCTGTCGCCTCCCAGATTGTATTAGGGCAAACTCACCTCAATTTCCATCCCCTAGGTATCCCTGCCTCTGTCCTGACATGTGGAATTAGCATCCAATCTTGTCTCAAACACCTCAAGAAGTGCAGTATCCATCACTTGCTGGGCAATTTTCTCCCGAAGGTTAATGTCCTCATGGTTAAAAAGTGTGCCTGATTTCTAATTCAGCTCGGTGCGTTCTCCAGTGGACATCACTGTCTCTCTGTGGGCCTTTCTCAGACTAAATTTTTAGTACCCCCTTAGCATCCCATATTTTCTCTCCACACATGTACTTATCCACATCATCAGATCACTTCTCAGTTTTCTTTCTGACAAGTTACAGAGGCTGACCTCTAGAAGTCTCTCCCTGGAAGTGATTTTCTTCAGCTCTCAAACCATTTTTTATGTCTCTTTTCTTTACCCGCTCCAATTTTTTGATGTGCTCTTTTAAATATGGCACCTCAGCAGGATGCAGTATTCCAGTGTCAACCTGACCAAGGACATGCACAGAGATAAAATCGCCTTCTATTCCACTTCACAGTCCCGTTGCTTATGCACTGAAGGACCAAATTAGCTCATTCTGCTGCAGCAGACAAAAAAAATAGATCCCACATTTAAGAACCAGAAGGCCGGATAGTGGTATTAAAAAGAGAAAAATGGAGCCAACATGAAAGCAGAATTACAAACCGGGGCAGGATTAATAGCACACTGTGATACTAGCCTGAACACATTAGTTGAAATAAAATGCTGAGAAAACAGTTTCTTCCAGTTCAGAGCCGAGTGCAAGGAAGTGCTGCTGCGAAGGCTCCTGCGTGGTGGGCAGGCTGTGCTCCGGGCGCCGCAGAGTGCCAGGGCAGCCCCGGGCAGGGCGAGCGACTCCAGGATCCCCTGGCTAAATTGTGTCCCCAGGCTCTCTGAGATGCCAGGCAAGCTCTGATCTTTTCCAGGCTCAGCCCACAGCCGGGTGTGAATAGATCTGCCCTGCAAACTGTGTGATACCATCGGGGCTCCGCATACAGGAAGGCACCCGCAGCCCTTTGTGCTCTCTGTCTGCCGCATTCACAATCTTTCACGGGCAGGAGGGTTTTTCCTTAGTTCCCGTGCCTGGTGACACTTGCTGAATGCAGAGTCACTGTGTCATTTGCAAATACGTTTTCAGTACACATCCTCAGCATAAGCCACGTCTGACTGTATTAGAGACAGTGACCTGACCCCAATTGCTCTAAAATCTCTGAGGGATTCCCTGAGGCATCTCAAGGGTGACAGGCCCCATGCCAATGGTCAAGTCTCCTGGCCTTTGAAGGCTTTCTGTGAGATAGTTCCTTAGTCCCCTTCTTTGTCATTTCTATATCTATAAAATAGATTTAACAATCTTGGGGGTTGATAAGATGCTCAAATCCCATCCTAAGTGCTTTTTTTTTGTGCTGCTGCAAACCCTGTTGCACTGCTTCTGTCCTCAGAATGAGGGTGACAAGGTGTCTCCTTCT
This sequence comes from Mohoua ochrocephala, assembly GCA_013398855.1. Taxonomy (NCBI): domain Eukaryota; kingdom Metazoa; phylum Chordata; class Aves; order Passeriformes; family Acanthizidae; genus Mohoua; species Mohoua ochrocephala. The sequence goes on from VZTA01017300.1 coordinate 102,761, forward strand.
CCCTTGCTGACCTGCTGGTTTGGGGTTTTGACCCCTGGTGCTTGGGTGCTCCAGGAACCTGGACACTGAGGGCACTGTCAGTCCTGTGCTTGCTTCGAGTCCTTCTCGTTGGACACACATGGGAGGGTGTCCTTTCCCCGGGGACGGGGAAGCAAAGCCAGGAAGAGGAGCACTGGTGTATAGAGACAGTTGTTGTTTGGGGATTGATGGACTGGCGAGAGACTGGTGGAGGTCACCAAGATGGCTGGTGCACCTTGAGGTACCAGGAGATGGTGAGAGAGCTCAGCTTATTCAGCCATGGGAGGAGAAGGCAAAGGAAAGGTCCAGTCAGTTTTTGCCTGCAGCTACCCTATGGGAGGTAATACAAAATATGAGTCCAGACCTTTTCAGGACATACATGGTGAAAGGACAAGAGACAGCACAGGAAATTCTGTGTAGATATAAAGCATCAGGTTGGCACTGTGAGCATGGTCAAACACTGGCACAGGCTGCCCAGAGAGGTGACAGTGTCTCTGTCCTTGGAGGTGTTCAAATTCGTCATGGGCCTGATCAGCTTGCTATAACTGGACCTACTTAGAGCTGGGCTGGTACCTGATGGCTTGCAGAGGTCCCTTCCAGCCTCAGTTATTCTGTCATTCTCTGACACACTTGAAGTAACCTGCAGGGCAAGGACAGCGAGGTGACAACGGCCGTGATCCCTTGCAATGAAGGCTATGCAGATGGCTTATTGGCATAGGAGTAGGATAACATTTAATCTTCATGCAGCACCACTTTTATTAAAGAAAGCAGAGTAATCCTAGCCCGTGGAGCAGCATTTCACCTTGGACAAGGGCAGTGCACAAAGGAGCTGAAGGAGAGCTGTGCTGGTAATGGCTCTTTGAGCAGAGATGCCCCACGTGCCCTACAAGCACTGCTGGGAGCTCTCATAGAGGCAGCAGCTGCACCAAGGCCCTGGAGACAGACCTGGGCAGACCTGGGAATTCCATAGTTGTGACCTCTTGGCCTGTGATACTAATTAATGCTCAAGTCATTGGCAGTGATGAAGAGAAGACTAATGAGCATCATTTGGCCAGGCGGGGGTGATGTGAGGCTGTGTGAGGTGGGAGTCATGTCACCTCACTGCAGGTCTTGGAGGCAGGGCTGGAGCCCAGCTGGCTCACTGGGCTCTCCCTTCCATCGGTGGGAGGAGGTGTGCTCCCCTTGGAGGATTCAGCTCATCCTGAGGTGTGTGTCTAAGGCTGGCGAGTTGATAGAGTTGATGATGGTATTTGGAGTTTACTGTCTTTCTTTATCAGCTACAGAGTGGGAGTCTAATCTGGAGATTAGAGGGGCAACCGCCTTAGACTTGGCCAGTGGAAAAAAACCATTTTGGTATTTGATTACAGGTGTACCTTAAGACTCCACGTGGCTCAACATTTCTGGGAAGGGACCAAGTCCCTGTGAGCGCCAAGCTCAGCACTGAGGCAATATATTGCCTTCCTGAGATCAGGAATCAGAGTTTTATATGGCTAAAGCTAGAGAGGGAAGTCCAATTCCTGATGCCACTAGCTTGAACTTCTGCTTTATCAGAGTCAATTTTTTCATGGTGGGGAGCTGAAGAGTTATGTTTCCTGTTGAAAAAAAAGTGTTCACCTTTGGTGGAAAAGCAACACCTCAGCTTGATTTGTCCTGGCCAGGCTGCCAAAGACATCCACGTGCATCATTCTCTCCCCATTCCTTCTTCCATTCTCTGATTCCAGGCATCTCCCCAATGCCCCTCACATTTCTCCTAAATGGTATCCATCATTTCGTTTGCTGACTCTTCCTCCTGCGCTAGCAGTGCCTCCGCCCTCTCCAGGCCCAGCTACCACATTGTGTACTGCAGAGACTGCCTTGCAAGACTTCAGAAAAGCTTTCCCTGCTATTCAAAGAGAGAACAGAATATTGTTATTTGATTCTCAGAGGCGGCCTGTGTTTTGGTCAAGAAAAAACCTAACCTGGCCTATGAGTGCAGTAAGACTGAGAATAAAGCCAAGAATACTGAGCTACATCTAAAAAAGATGTGCTCTGTCAGCACAAATGTGACAGATACACTTTGTGCCTGTGGAAATCCCAAAAGAACATTTTGGAGGATGCCTACAAGTGTCCAGACAAACCACTGTGCAGGAGCAGGCAGTTTCCAGGGAAGGCTCTGCATCCCTCAGGACTCCTAGCCAAGCAGCAATGCTGGTGACCCTGACACCCAACACACTTTCATTCACTGTAAACAGCACTGATGGAAAAGCAGATTTGAGCTTGTTCCACAGGGCACATTAAACAAAATGTTACTTACAGGAATTGTTCCACCACTGCAAAGCTCTTCCTGGATTTTAAACGTGTGATTATGCACTTTCAGCCCTGTGTAAGGGCACGAAGAATTACAGTGTTCCATCCCTTGTTCAGTATCTCACGTCTTTGTGAAAAGCCAATCTTTCGGCTTTAGATCCTGGAGATGGAGCAGTGTCCTCTGCCCATGAGACTGCTTGAGGGAGGACAGATGTTAGTTCATTTAGTTCAGCTACTAGACTGTCTTCACCAAGTTCTCTTATTCTCCCCCTGAATTGCTACTCAACAGCACTTCAGCCCCGGGGCTTCTGCTCCGTACCAATCTCCTGAGACGCAAGCTGCCAGCCAGCTCCATCAGTGGCGTGTCTGTGGGTCTGGCAGGTGCTGAAGCCACAGGTCACACAGGACTGCTGGTTGCCAGAGCCTCGGAACTGCTCTGGAAGCGGCGTCTCGAAAGCAGAGCCTAATGAAAAACCTCTCTCCTCGCTGCCATAGAAACTGAACAGACTTAACAACTTGTTACTTCTCTCATCTCCGACAACTCAGCACCTGAAGTGACTTGACCTATGAAGATATTTGCATTAAGTATCACACAATTGCTGAAGAAGTAGGATTGAATGGAAAAACAAAAGAGAAGAAAAATGTCCCAAAGGTCCTTTGAAACCTGCTGGGCAAAGGGAGAGTTTTTGAGAAATAGTGGCATTTCTCTGGAATGAGAATCAAGGGAACAGAGAGGCCAAGAAGAGATTGTTGGCTGAGAAGAGTTCACTATGGACATGGAAGAAACCCAGCTGGGTGGCTCCGAGCTTTGCTGTGACCCAGCAAGCTGCAGGACCAGCAGAGCTGCAAGCCTCGTGAGTATGTTGCTCCTGGACAGCATTTTCCATCCAGCACCCCATTTCTTCTTCAGATAGCCATGCCAGTGTGAAGCTGCATTTCCTGGGGAGCAGTGGTTGTTGCTGGAGTCCCATCTCACAAACAGCTCTCACAATGAGATCGCTGGGCTCCAACATTCACTGCAGCTCTTGCAGGATCCTGCAACAGCTGAACTTCCCCTGGGAGAGATTATGAAACAATAAGTTGTTCGTTTCTATATATTTAATGTGGTAGTAAATTAGAGGAACTCTGCATTTAGTTGTGAAGTTCAAAAATCCAGACATTATCCATGAGCCCTGACATCTTCCCAGTGATATTTTTTGCAGCCCCATGGATGCCTTTGGTAGCCTGGCCAGGGCAAATCTGGCACAGGCTGCTCAGAGTTGATCTCTTTGCTCCCAACAAATCTTTCTCATAACCAGGGAAGATGCTCTCGTGCCTGTGGCAAAGCCTTCAGAAATAAACCTTCCCACTATGCCCTGCTGGCACCAGACCCCACTTCCCTCGTCTCTTCCCACTCCACTGTGACTCTTTGCAGCAGGCACTGCTCAGGGCTCAGCCACATGTGGCCCTTTGGAGGCTGAGATGGACAACCTGTCTGTCTGGCAGCATCCCTGAGCACTGCTGCAGCTCAGCGCGCTGATGACAGCCCGCAGGGCAGCCCGGAGGCTGTGGCTGTGCTGGGCACGGGCAGGGCTCTGGGCATCCTCCTTTGGCCCTCGTCATTTTCCTGTTTGCCCCTGCTGGGTTTGCCCTGCCATGCCCTGGGTGAGCCCAGCCAGGCAGGCATGGACTGGATCCAGGCGCTGTTCCCTGATGAAGCAATACCATTTGTTTGGCTGAAGAAGCTGCCCCACCTGCTCAGCTGGGTGCCTGCTGCCAACGCAGTGGAAACAGTGTGCGAGTCCCTTCCCTTTGCCAGAGCCCACAAACCAGAGTGGGGCTGTTTTGGGTGGGACAGCCCAGGCAGGTCAGAGTTATTCACAGACACAGAGAGCCTTTGAGAGAGTCCCAATTTACTGTAGGTGTCATCTTTCTCCCTTGCAGGTACCACCCTGCCTGCTTGCAAGCGCGTGGTCAGAAGCAGCAACCCCCCCGAGCACCTGGGCCTTGCAGCCATTATCTGTGCCCCATCCCCTCCCTGGGCTCTCACACCACACTGGGCAGCATCCTGCACCAGCTGCAGGGGACTCAGCTGGGATACCCTGGTTCAATATCGCAGCTCCTGGACCTGCTCCAAGGAGTTGTTGTTTGGGGTTTTTCCCACTGATTTTGGTTTTTTTATTTTTTATTTTGTTTTAAATTTTGTGTTTGGTTTTTTTGTGTTTATTTTGTGTTTTAATCTCGTGTTGAAATTGTTGGCACCCTCCCACTGGGGGCTGGGCGTACATATACCCAAGCAACTCCCACACGGGCTCTATTCTGAAGCAAAAGGATTTAATTCCGAATAAATAAGTTTAGGACTAAAACCATTTTTGCTTTACCTAATCAGCCAACCGCTCTGGAATGGTTTCTTCAGAGGTGGCTATTTCAGCCTGGTTTTCCATGAAGATACTGGATGCATGTGCAATTTACTGAATAATGATGCTGGCACCACGAAACGGTCTCCTCTGGAACATTTGGGTTTTGCACAACAAAGTATTCACAAACATGGGGTGTCCCAAAGTAGTGTCTCCCAAGAGAACGCCTCCCAAGCACTAGGTGGTTTACCCAGCCCTAAGTGGTTTTATTGTTGTTGGACAGTGTCTTAGATCAAACATTAGGGGTTTGGGGCATGGTTTTGGCATAGCAATAGCACTTCATAAAGAGGAAACAGATGATGGTTCTTTTCCTGTGTTAGTTTTGGCATGGGTCAGTCTTTCTCACAAAATAACCTCTTAAATTAAGCTAATGAGGTTTCAGACTAGACAGGCCCTCACGGCGTGGAGTGGAGGGGAGGAAGAAGGTGTATCCTGTTGGCTGTGCTCAGCTGTGGAGAGAGATGCATACCAAACAGCCACTCAAATGCACCAGAATTATATCCAGAATAAGGCCAAGTTGTCCCTGCCAAGGCCCAGCCAGGGCATTTTCCCCAAAACTCCTGCACTGGGATGATGATGATGAGGGAAAGGTTGTGGACGCTCTGCTGCTTTAGGGCAGAGACCCTACAGGGACTCAAAGGCAAGCGGGGAATTCCCCAGGAGGGGATAGGAAGTGACCTGTGGGCGAATGCTACCCAAACACACATCTCTGCACCTCTGGGCAAGGATCTGGCATCAACCCACTGAGGGGAAGTGCTGGGGCATCCCCCGGAAGGATTTGGAAGAATCATGCTCGGCATGGATGAGCCATGGTGGGACACTGAGGTCCAGTCCCACGGAATGCTGCCTACCAATGCTGCAATGCTAACAGAGATGTAGCTACAGAGTACCCAGCTGACAGGATGTGTGAAGGAATATTCCAAATTTCTGTCCAGTGTAGGTGCATTTTGACTCGTTCCTGTGAAAACCATGATAAGCGCTAGTGATCCTAGGATTCCACATGCAATTTTTGTCTCAGAAAGCACTACTGACTGCTGCCTTCTCAGCAGCACACTGGTCCAGAGGGTGCCAGGGGATGGGCACGGGATGGGGCTGAGGCTTCAAGTGTGCGAATTAATTTGTGGCAAATTATTGAGGGAAATGGGGGAGATGGCACCAGAGAAGTGATGGTGCCAACAAACTTCACCCATTTGTCTGCCCTACCTCACCAGCAGATCTTTTTCTCTGAGTGCCTGGGAAGGGCTGAGCTGGAGCTGCCCCATTCAAGGTGTCCCCACAGCATTGTCTGCACCACACGCTTGTTTAAAAGCGATCCAGACAGAAACCCAAAGCGCTCAAGCAAAATCCTGCAGTGTGCATAACAAAACTCAGGAGCTGCTTTGTTCTACACCCACCGGTTCTGCAGCCAAGTAAATAGCTCCGGGGCACCAGTGACTTGAACACTGCTTTTTCACGGCTGAAAAGTGATTCTATTTATTGAACATTTGTTTTACACTTGAGAGCTAAAAACTTCCTTTTCCCACCTCCTGCTGGAGACGCAGGCACCTCCGGCGCGCAACCGGGAGCGAGCTGCTTCTCTGTGGGAGAAGAGCTCGATGACTCACGGAGATTCGCTCTTTGCTCAGCCTGTGGGCTGTGATGTCCATGCACAAGCAGCTTGGTTCCTGTGGAGTAGAGTCCCTCTAAGACTGAAAAGGTCTTTGATTCGGGGCCCTGTGGCAAATCCATGAACAGAAAAGCTCAAGGACAGTGAAACAAAAACGTGTGTTGGATGGCAACAGTGGGCAGGGGCTCAGGCTTGGTGGGTGTGCCATGGCCAAAGGAGCATCACTGGCTACCTGGGTTTCGCTTCAAGGATGTGTAACGAGTCTCCAAGGGGATCCAGAGCTCCCCCAGCCTCAGGGACAGGATTATAACATTTCACCCCTCCAGGGCTTCTTCTGCCAGGGATGACTCCTGCTTCCCTTCCTGGTTTACTTTCTGAGTAAACTGAAAATACTGGGTTTACTTTCACGTGTGTGATACCGTGTGTGAGACGTCCTGGCAGCACTGCTCAGCAGAAGCCAACCCATGCTGCCATCCCCAGAAATCCTTGCCCCAGAACTTGAGGCAATGGGCACTAACAGAAACAGGAGGCTCTGTCTGAACATCAGGGAACACTTTTGCATCATGGGGGTGACCAAGCACTGGCATTGGTTGTCCTGCGAGTTGTAGAGTCTGTATTTCTGATAAGAATTCCTTTGTAAATAATTGATTTAGTTACAATCCTCTACACATGAGAAAAGCCTTGATTTCTCAAGTTAATCCAGAATACACAAGGTAACAAAATATTACATTACAATATCCACATTTCATTTAAAACCACATAAAGTTAAACGGTTTTAAACACTATAAGAGAAAATGAGAACAAGCTGAAGTGGAAAAAGAAATCAGAATGCAACTTGTTATACTTTCATTGCTAAAAATGTCCCAGACCATCCTGTAATATAGTCTAAGTTGGGCATCACTTTGCTCTGAAAGCATCATGTTTTAACAACATTACTATGTTGGTGAAAAATAATTACAGCTGCAGTAGTGATTTTCACTGTAAAATTTTGGATTCTTTTATACATAATTCCAAGCTGTCATTTGAGGAAATGCATGCTTAAGAGAGAACTGCAAACCAGGTGTATGTGCCAGGAAAATTCCTTGTGTATACGATAGGTTACATTTTATTCATAACTAGTTTGTTCACTGAAAATCATTCCGAGAACCTGAGCTGAATATGAATTTGTGTCACAATCAACGAGTAGTGTGAGGTAAATGAAGACTGAGAATGTTGTGTTATAGAATCATGGTATCATAGAATTGTTAAGGTTGGAAAAGACCTCTAAGCTCATGACATCCAGCCATTAACCCAGCCTTCACCCCAAAGCCGTTTCCCCAAGGGCCACAAACACACATTTTTGAATACTTCAAAGGCTGGTTCCCCCTTGTCTCTGGCTGTGAGGAGCCTCCAGCTGCCTGTGGGAGCATGGTGCAGTGCAGACTGGGGCTCTGTGTACCTTTTTGCCCTTAGGACAAAGGCCTTGCCAAAAGCTGCAGAAATCTCTGGCTGTGGAGGGAGGGGATGGGGGTGTGCCATGGGCTGGTCCCATCCATGTCTGGCCCTGTGGCTGTAAAAGGCAGGAGGACACTCAATGGGGCAACCCCCCTGGCTCACCAGGGGCATCCCCTGCCCAGGGCTCTGTCAGATTCTTGATGCCTGAACTTGCTGTCCTTGTCCTTGGGGCAGGCAGCGAATCTCTGTCTGTGTGGCCGAGCATGGGAACGAGCCATGGCCTGGGCCCCTCCCTGTCTGGGTTTGTGGCTTCAAAATGCAAGATAATATCAACAACCAAAGGAAGCAGCCACCCTGGCTCACCTGGCCAGCCCAGGCTGTCGGACCCACATCTCCCTGGCAGACAGGAGACACTCATCCCACGGTGTCATGGGCTACCATCAGGCAACTGCCCACTCTGGCAGAGCCACCACACCAATAGTTTGGTGCCGAGAGCTGTTGTCATTTTTTGATTGCTTAAGTCAGTGTTAGTGTCCTTGTAGAAACTGGGAAGCCTCTGGCTCCGTGGCTGAAGAGGGGAGTGCCCCAGGCTCCTCATGCTGTGATGCACCTGGAATTGCTTGTGGCCATGCTGCTCTGGCAGAGCTCGGGTCAGGAACATGCGTGTGACGTGTCTCTGGTCCCACTGGTGTGCACGACACCTTTGGGACAAGTGGTGTGTCCTTCCCATGTTTTCATAGGAACACGGCGAAGTACCAATGAAAGGAGCTGCAGGTGTGTTTTCTATCCCAGAGACGTAAAATTGCCATGGTGATTTTCTAATTAATTTTCATAGTTAATTATTTTTCCCAGGGACCTCTTCCCTGCTGACTCTTCAGTTTGGAAACATGGGCTGTCTCCGCCAGCCTTTGCCAGCACTTTGTGTTGCAGATGGAAACATGATGGTTGTGGTTGCTGTTTGCTGTATGATTGTTTTTAGAGTAAAACTTTCTGGGGAAATATCCCACACAGAAATTAAGTGTGACAACAGCCAGGATGTAAATCCCGGAACAGACTTGAGGAAAGAGGAGAAAGAAGACACTTGTGACAGAAGATGGGCCCCAGCAGTACACCTTAGCCTTTGGGAAGATAACAAAATTACTGCTGAAGCCAGCAAGAGTTTCCAGTCCAAGTTTGTTTGCCACACACGGATATGGATGGCCTAACAAATTACTTGGGTCACAGGTATTGGGAAAGAATGGCTATAAATTATTTGTGGGATGCAATTTCTTCCACTCACCCTCTTCACTGATGTTTATGTAAGAGCTGGGGCTCCTCTGATCTATTTACTGAGGAATGATTTGCAGAAAATGCACCTCTAACAAGGTTGTGCCCTCCCTTCTGGCTCTGTGATGCATGGAGTGTTCCTGTCCCGGCTCACCGCTTCACTTAGATGTGGCAGCGAGCGCTTGGAAAGGGGAACGGCAGGGCAGCCTCCCCTGTCTGGGGGGTGAGCCCGCCACACCGGGGAAGGTGAAAGGCATTCACCCAGTTCCTAGCATGGGCTGCATGGACTTTTTCCAGGAAACGTTCAAACCGCCTCCATCAGGACCAGGATGAGGACAGTATCCCTGCTGCCCCGTCACTCGCCCTTAGGTCTGGGACCCCCCACAGGCACAGGCATTGACATCTGCCCGACCCATCCTTCCCTGCAGAAAAGCAGTAGCTACAGCGGGGGCATCTCAAGGACCAAATCGACCACGCTGGAGCTCCAGCAGCCCCGGAAGACACGATGGGGCTGCAGCATTTTTGTCCCTCAGATCCCAAGATTCCCGGCAGAGAGGGCAGGCGGGCTCCGCCCTGCACAGAGGCACGGAGGGTGGGGAGCGGGGCAGCAGAGCCTGCCACCATCACCCGTGTGCCTTCGGCGGTGCCGGTGCGCGGTGCCTGTGCCTCGGCCCGGCGGGCAGAGCGCGGCCAGCCGCTCCTGGCGCGGCATTCCCGGCGTTTGGCAGGGTGCAGCTGCCCTCTGCCGGCCTCCCGCCGCACAGCCGCCCGCTCCCGTGGAAAACAGCGTGGATGCGCTGCTCCGCGGCCAGCAGGGCTCCTTGGGAACCGGCCAGGCTGCCTTCCATGCGATGCCACATCTGCCCGAGGCAGTGTTCGGAACTGGTGCTTCTGCCTGCCCTTCCCCAGGCTCGGTGGTCCATTGTGCGGTGAGCGGGGAAAGTTAAACTGCAGCCATAGGGGCTGGAGCGCCCGCATCGCATGGAGAGGGTGAGAGAAAGGAGGTGCTTAGTGCCCAGCTTCAGATGCTTCAGTGTCCCTGGATGCTCCTTATGCTTCTGGGTTTTCTCATATGTCTGTGTCACCCTCAGCCGTTTCTGCTCCTGGCAGAGGAGATCTGGCTTGGTCGGATCTAAGTCCAAAGTCCCTGGAATAGAATTTAAAAAGCATATTTAAATCCTAGTTTTGAAAGCAAATCTCATCCTTTGTCCCGGATGAGAATTGGGGATGGTGCGTTCAGCAGTCAGTGTTTCATTGCTGGTGAGCACCAGAGGAAGCAGAGGTGATGAATTCTTTCACACTCACCCCACATCGCTGTTGGCATTTTGGGGTCTGGAGGCTCAGTGCTGCAGAACTACATCAACTGCAGGCAGGCAGCAGAGCATCCAACCCGGGTGTGACCACGCAGGTGACAATGCTGGTGTCTCCTGTGGTCTGCACTGAAGGCAGCTGGCTGAGTCGGCAGAGCTGGTCCTGATAGCTCACACGTTGTTTGAGTGCTCCAGAACCTTGGTTTATTTACTCCCTATGGCCAAGAAGCAGAAGGACGAAGTCCCAGCTCTGTCTGGTTTTTTCCTGCTAGCTCTTCCCAAGGGATTTCTCAAGGATGCTGTGAATGGTGCTGTATCCATCCCTCCCAAGGTGTGAAGACAGGTGGGGAATGAAGGGGACAGCTGTGACCACAATCTGAGTTTTGAAGTTGCACTGCTATTTAGCTTCACCTGACACAAGGATGCAGTGTTACCCCAGGTTTTCTGAAAAGCCTCTTTCCATGCAAATGTCAGAGAGAGGCTGGAATGAGATACCATGTGAAAAATAACTGGCTTTTTAGTGCCCAGATGGGTATGATCTCCAGCTGTGCACAATTGCAAGCAATGGCTATACAGGGAGAGCTCCGGAAATGCAGTTTTCACTTATCATAAATGATGAGTCAAACCAGGAAGGCCAGGCAGAGAAAAAGGCAGCCCCTGCCATGGTGCCTGTGGGCTGTGGAAAGCAGAGGGGCAGAAGCACTGCTGAGCCAGGATTCACAGGGATGCCTGGGTGAGATACTCGACCACAGCATCCCATGGAGATCTCAGGTCCACTATGGCATGTGGTAGCACCTCTGTGCAGGCAAATTTCTTCTACTGAACTTTGTTTCCCTTCTGTTTTCTCTCCATTGCAGTCCTGGGTGTCCCAGCCTGCTCCACTGGGTGCTGGCTGGGCAATGCCATGACATCTCCAAATTCTTGCCATCCTCAAAGGAAACTCCCCACACCCAGTGGTGCCTGCAGAGCATCAGCAGCAGGAATAGAAGAAATGGGGCGGGGTGCAGTCTGGGAATCCTAGCAGGGAAGAATAGAAGCTGTCTTTCTCTTGCTCTACTTGGAACAAAAAAGGTGATTTAAAGTGGAACCGTCCCTCTCATGCTTTCCAATTTAATGTGATTGATGACAATTTGGTTGGACAACTACAATTCTCACAAATACTTTGGTGTCATTTTGGGGAATGGAAAATCATTATGTTGATTTGAGCTGCAGAAGTACCAGTGGTCACTGAAGTGTACAAATAAAAATAACTCCTCCAGGATGGTTTGGGATTGGAATACTAAATGCAGCAGTGGTTGCTGCTTTCAGGAAATTGTGGATGGAGTGATTCGATGTTAACTGTTTTAAACATAACTAGCAATACAGCAGAGTTTTAATTAAAAGTGCCTAGAAGTAAGTAATTATTTTAGCAATTCAAGCAGGAGCTAAAAATGAGGTTCTCACCCTTTTGTAAAGCAGGACACTGTTAAAGGATGATCTTTTCTTTCTCAAGAATTTAAGTTGTTATTCTGGATCTGAAGTGGCAAAAAGACACGGGATTGTTGTTTTGCCCAAGAGGAGACAGCAATAAGCACGGGGCCTGAAAGAGAATGATGTCCCCACTCCAGCTCCTGGGCTTTGAGGCCAGGGTGTTCCAGTCTGGCAATTTCGAGAGATGCTGCAGATCCAGGATTTCCGTGGCCAAGGCAGTTTTCCCTTGCTGTGTGTTAGGAGATCCCTGGCAGTGGAGATCTGGGTCCCAAGGCCCAGGTCCTGTCAGAAGAGAGCTATATCAACTGCTGAAAACATGTCTTCAGGACAAAATTCTTTTGAGAAGAGAGAATTACTGCTATCTCCTGCCTGGTGAAGCTCCATCACCCCCTGACAGCCTCTGGGGCTGGTGTTTGGTGGCAGCTGGCACGGGGTCTTGCCATGACTGTGAACCACAGGTGTTTTTTTCTGGTCTGGAGCCTGAGCTCATGAGCGAAGCTGAGCATCTGCTTAAAAGCTTCAATGCAGGGATGTCTAAATGAGAGCTGGAGATTTGCTCCCCTCTTCAGACCTCACAGACATTCAGCCTTCTCCAGCCTGGAGTTACTCAGACTTCATGGGACAATTATGCACCTAAACCTGGCAGCGGCTGCGCTCCGTTCCCTCGGATTTCAGAAAAAAGTCCTCGTCTGGGAAGCTGCACTTCCCATCCCAGAGATAACTCACTTTCTGCCTAGATGGCAACACTGCAATAGCAGGAGTGATGGAAAGATGAACAAAGATGCTCTTATTTATGCACTTGTTACTCAGCTCTTGTTTATAAAAGTGAGTATTTGCAGCCACTTCCCACCAGCCCCTCCATAGGGAGGTACCTATACACACTGTGTGAGGTTTTCTGTGGGTGCCAGATTCCTCACTCAGCCGTGCTCTCACCCTTCTGGCCCTTTGCTGGGGCTGTGGGTGAGGCTGTGGGTCCCACTCCATTCATAATTACCAGCACAGATGCCTGTGCCAGTGTGGCAGATTACAGGATGGACAGCCCATGACAGCCTCTAATTGCACCGCCAGCAGCAGAGGTTTCCTGCAGTTGGTGCAGGTATTGCTGCTGGAAAGGGTGGCAGTGGGCACAGGAGAGGGAGGGAGGCTTTGCTGTCCATCAGTGAGGCTTGGGCCCCAGTGTTTCTTCATTTTCTAATTAGTTTGTCTGCTTTGAAGAGGACCAAAAAGCAGAGCTGGGTGAGAGATGGGAAACTGCTGGCTGGGTGAGCAGGTGCTCAAGTTTCACTGCTACAGCACAGTCCTGTGTGAGCCTCGGTGCTCTTGGGGGCTGCGGGAGCAGCTGAAAGGCTGCCACAAATAAAAATATAAAAGTGCTTCAGGCTCACCCCTCCGCTCAGAGACTTGTGAGATGTCGCACATCCTCTGCCAGGCAGTGGGATGCAGGTCAGAGAGCTGTTTCCTCCTTCCTGTGGAATCCCCACCCTGAGCCCAGAGGCGTGTGGGCTGCCCCCCACCCCTAGCAAGGGCGAGTGGCAAGTGGGGAGCTGACCCAGCCGGGGGGCAGTAACCCAGCTAGTGGGAGCATCCCTGCCCACAGGATGCCCTGGGGGAGCTTGCATCCTCAGTTCCCCTGTCACCAGGAGCCCGGAGGTGCCCTGCAGGTGGGAAGCACCCTCAGGCAGTTTTGGTTGGGGCTGGAGGAGTTGCTGCTGCAGGACTGTGCCTGCTTCCACTCTGTCTCAGCCAGGCGAAGATCTCTGTGGACATGCTTGGCTCATCCTGCTGTGTCAGGGAAATTTTTTCAGACATTCAGCCTACATTTCTGCTTTCTTAATCTCATTCTTAATGTTCTTTGCTTAAGCCCTTGGGGCAGTAAATAGGAGGCAGTTTAGCAGGAATAGCTAAGTAGATGTAATGAGATTTCTGCTCAGGACAGCCTTGCCTCTCCATTCATCTGCGTCATGCCACTTCTGCTTGAGTCAGCGTCCCCTGGAGACGTGCTGCTTGCTGAGGTCTTCCCCCAGGATTTATATTTAGTTCTTTCAAATCACGACCAATTAGCTTTAGATGCCTTTACCTCTGTTCCCGTGGCTGGCTGTAGGTTCTTCAGCTCCTAGCAAAAACTGGAGACCACAGGTCCTTCCCACCTGAAGTTTGTCCGTTCTCAGTTACAGCTGCTCCTCACAGTGAGGTGGTTTCCTGCAGCATTTCCAAGTGTAGGAATAGGGTTGGCGTTGTACTCCCTTTGACCTCAACTTCTCACAGGCATGGGAGAGCTTTTGTAGGTCTCAGGCTTCCTTTCTGCTCTAACAACGACTCTTTCCTTTTCATTTCCACGATTTACAAATTTCTCTAAGTGTTCTGCAGTTACTGCTTTCAATTGACTTTATTTACTTTTCACTTTTGTCCTGCCTCATTCTTTCTCACCTTGCAATTAAGTTCTCTGAACTCCTGCCCAGTCTTTCTCCTCCTCCCCTTTCACGCCTCTTTTTTCTCCCATGAGTGAGACACCCACTGGGGTGGGCAGCAGCTGCAAAAGTCCACAGAGAATGGAAGCTGCTCTTAGCCCTAAAATGCAACCATAAATGAGGGCTAACATCCCTGTACTCCCCATTTCACCCAGCTGATAGGAAATTTGCCTCCTGAGCCTGCTGCAAACAGCTCCCAATTATCCTGATGGTACTCCAGTGCTGTACTCCTGCAGCGATTCTTGCCCTTGGATGCCCACCAAAGCCCTTCTGCTGCACCCCAGGGAACAAAAAACACACCCTTGGTACCCATTGCTATGAGAAGGCACCACACTGGCAGGCTATGACATAGTCCTCCTATTATTTCAGACCTTTGGAACTGGAAAACACGGAAAAACAACAATTACACTTAATGACTGTGGGGGCACAGTGCTGGACTCCAAGCCTGGGCCAGCTCTGAGAGGCCAAGCCACCTTCCAGCAGGCTGTGCCCACGGAGATGGGGATGCTGTCTCTGGCTCGGGGAGCAGATTGAAGTGGCTGCCATCAGATGGAGAGGTGCCTGTGTTGCACAGCCACAGAGCTCAGTCCTGATAAGCAGCACCAGCAGTGAGGGCTTGAGCAGCTCGGGCACAAAGTCACCTGAAACTGCAGGGTGCTCGGCTGTGCTGCTCCAGTTGTCTGAGCTCACCTGGACCAGCCTCTCCTGCAGAGCTCACCCCAGGCAGCCCCAGCTCCTGAGGGGCAGGTGGAGGTGCAGAGGAATCTGTAGCAGCAGGGAGGTTTGCTCTGTGTGTGGCAATGAATAGTAATGGGTGCAGTGTCATCCACTTCTCCTCCGGCACTGCCTGGCCTCCTGCTGACCTGCCCAGCCCGCCCTCACCTGAGCACCAAGCACCAGCTGGAGAGTGGGATGGATTTGTTGAGGAGGGCTGTCAGGGAGCTGTCTCCACACAGGATTAAGCATTTTTCACTCAACATATTCCCTGCTATTGCAGGAGGTTTTGATGGGGCAGTGAGCCTTAGCACAGTCTATCTTCGAATTAGTTTTTTTTAACAATAAGTCTGAATTTTGTTATGAGATGCTGGAAGCTTTTTTTGGCCTGTGGTGTGCAGGGAGACATGAACAGCTCATCCTGGGGTCTCTGTTGCCCGTGAGTGTATGGTCTCTGATGGATATTTTTCCTTACAGGTCCATGCCTTTGCCAGTGTGTTTCAGCCTCAGCCCAGCCTCCTCCCCTAATGTTTATCACCTCTGAAAACACCCACAGCATTTGAATCAGTCTGTTTGGGAAGTAATTGATGTTATCAGATGTATGTGTCAGAAGGAATTTGTCCCTAGAGCAATTAGGTTGGTTGGTTGTCTTTCATGGGATCTCTCTTGATTTATATAAATTGCAGTAAATATAGGCTTGGCCTCCTGTTAGTCAGGCTGGGACAGGTCCGACCGGGGTGATGAAAAGCTCCTGGGTTTAATGTCTCTGCATATTTTCTCGCAGGCGAGCTCCTGTATTTGCTGCCCGCACGTGTGCGCGGATGGTCACCGGCGGCCCTCCCTGAGCCCTGCAAGCGGCGGCTGCGCGCTGCAACACGGAGCACAGCGGCTTCACACCCCCCCTGAGCCATCGTGTTGGCACAAAATGGGCATGTTTGCTTCAAATTCCTCCTCGGAGCAGCTGGCACGAGATGCCCCCGTTTGGCTCTTCCTGTTATGCTGCAAATTGATGTTCGAATAATAAGCGATGTGAGATGATGCCCTTCCTGTGACAGCTGCGGAAGAAGTCTGTGTGTATCATACACAAACAGGCCCTGACCCAGGCACCTCGGGGTTTGAGTAAGCCTGTTGATGGGCTTCAGATATACCATGTTAAGTGCTTCCTGGGTCAGACCCCGAGGAAATGCCTGCTGGTTCTGGAAGGCAAAACAGCCACGGGATCTGCTGGGGCAACAAGCAGGGTAGAAAGCCACCCCAGGATGAGAGCATGCTGGATCTCGGGTCTAGAGACCTCCCTCTTGCAAACCCTCTGCTCTGGAGGGGGCAGGGAAGTCACATCTCCAGTCACAAAGAAGAGTAATATATTTTCTCCTCTGGGGAGTGGCTCTGGAAGAGACGAAATTGTGCCAAGCCAGAGCTGTCCTTGTCTGGCAAAGCCAGTTTGCTCTCACAGATCAGACCTCAGACCTGCCCTTTCTCAAGTAGCCAGGTCCACCCAAACTCTCTTGCCCTTGTGGTGCCTCCCAATGGTGACATCCATCCCTTGCCCTAGCCAAGGTAGATCTTACTTGTGGTGAGCTGAGGTTTTCAAGTCTGGTTCTGCCACCGCAGTGGTTTGGGAGAAATGTAAACCAACCAAAAAAATGAAGCAGTTCTCAGGACCCAGCTGCCGAGGCTGGGACAGCTCATGGGCGTGCACCGTGGCCCAGAATGACTTCCACCCCAGCAGCAATCACGGTGAGACACCTCTTGTGTCTTGAACTGCTTCCTTCCGCTGTGCCCTCCCTCGCTGCCCCAGCCCCCGGCCCACATGCAACACCTTGCCATTCCCACTAGCATGGGTGGGAATGTTCCCCAGGACCAGGGGCTCCCTCATGACCTATTTGCAGCATGGGAGGGCACTTTGGCATTGTCACCCTTGTGCCCTCACTCCTTGTCTCCCTGCACCCAGAAGTGGGCACTCACCACCAAAACCGTGCCGTCGCCACCAGCTTATACCTGGTGACACCGATCTACCTGTGTGCCCCTGGCTTACCTCCCTGCACCAGAAAGTACTTCCAGTGAAACTGTCTGCTGGACATAATCACAGAGAGCTGCTGCAGCACAGCTGGCAGGTGCAAATAACTTCCTAAATCGAGGTGCCACTGTTACCCAGGGTGCAGAATTATAACTTGCCCAAAAAGAGAAATCTTGACCATTGTCAGGTAATGCCTTGGTGAGCATTGCTGATGGTGGTGCTCATGTATCTTACTGCCTCTGAAGCATCCTAAAATGCCTAAGAGGTTGCGTGTATACATATCTAGACAATATTCATGCCTCACATGTTGACACAACTGTTAAGCTGCAAACAGCAGGTGAGTAAAGAGAGGAAGGAAGATGCTTGATTGCTGTAGGAACCTAAAGGACAGTGGAGCCAGGGAACAAACTGTTTTTTTCTGGCTTTGCCCAGAGGCAATTCTCTGATCATCATATCCAGGATTCATGCGTTCCTCTAAGGTGACGGTCGTGGGTCACGTGCTGTTTGCTCCGGGGCCAGCTAGAGACAGAAGATCCCTGGATTTCTTCTTGTTGTGACTACTACGTGTGGGTATTCAGTATTTGATGCTTAATCAAACAGAAACGTGCATAAATGTAATGTAATTATAGTAATAATGATAAAACCCAAACCCAAGCGACAGAATGCAAGAAGACACCAAATTACTCTGAAATTAGTCAGACTGTCAAAAATGAGAAAAATGCTAGATGTCAGTGGAGCCTTAATTCCCACCCACCTCTGGGTGACACAGGTTGACAGCCTGTAATTGCACACCGTGACACACCAGTTTGCTCATAGGGCTGGGATGAGGGCTTTCAGGAGGAGCGAGGTGGCAGGAGAGGAGAAGCAAGCCGAGCATGGCTGGCAGTGCTGGTCACCCCAGGTGCCTGCTCCATCCTGGTGTCCTCTCCTGCATCAGCCATGGGTCTGGGACCTTCATCCCCTTCACTTACCTCTTTTTGCCTTCACTATCCACCTCTGGTGTGTGGCTTGGTTGTGTGCACGCAGGTATTCCCTGCACAGGCTTTATAATGGTTAATTTCCTCACAGGCGCTTCTGCAATGGTGTCAGTGTGGCAGCAATTTGCAGCTGCTACTGATGCTGTCTCCTCTGTTCCCCTGCAGGCACAGGCAAGCCTCCCCTCTCAGTTGTGCAGTGAGGGGGCTGGGGTCAGTCTGCCTGTCTCACTTGGGGTGCTCAGGGCAGGATATTTTCAGTGTGCAGAGCACATTTTCGTGCAGCTGTGCATGCCTGCCTCAAACTCACACATTGCTCTCCCTGCTTGCTGGGTGTCTGGGAGATAGGGAAATCAGACGACCCATGGGTTGATGGGCTGGTGGCAGAAACAGAAATATCACAAGTTCAGCAAGGGTAGATCCCCATTCTCTGGCAGGGCCATCAGCTCCTTCAGCCTGTCACTGCAGCAAGTCACTGTTCCTCTCTCCCTTCTCTCCTTCTCAACTACATCACACAGGCAGGAGCCTTTCCTGTGCACAGCCCAGACATGTTCCCGGAGCATTGTCTCTCCTGTCACAGATGGGAGCATGTATTCCAGCTGATCTCCAGTGTGTGGCTGTGTAATTAATTCTCCTGATCCACAGGTGAAGTGAAAGCTGCACAAGCAACTTTACACGGATGCTGCTAAAGTGCATTGAAGCAGGAGTGATAATATATTGCATTAATGTGCCCTAGACCAGCTCTTTGTTTTATCATGTACCATGCTGGTAGAAACATGTTCTGAAGGATGAAACTAGTGGTTTAAAATGCTGACCCATCAGTTTTCCTTAGTACTTTGATTAGTTCTTATTTTCTGTTTCCACAGCACCATCTAAATTCAGCTTTCCCTCAGGTCTTAAACAGTCGAAACTGCAAACAAGCCCCACTTATAGGGAGACCCAACCCTTCAAAACGTTCTTCAAAAAGCATGGCTGCTATGGGGGAAAGACCACAGGTGGCCCTCACCATCCTGCAGTGATGCTGACCTTCCTCAGTCCTCCCAAAACAAGCAGAAACACTGAGGTGTCTTCCCCATGCCCAGCCCTTCTGTGGTGGTGGTTTCATAGTGCACCACGGCAGCCCATCAATTCAGCAGGAGAATTCTCCGCAGTGGAATGACGTCTTCCAGCCTTGTGACAGGAGTCCTTCTGTGCTTTCTTGTAGAGGTATGAAAGCCACAGACAGGTCGTTGGGATGCAGCTTTTTGAGAGCTAATGTGCATACCCCTGCTGAAAGGCAGCACGCCTTGTCTGCCAGAGCCTCGGTCCTGTCAGTGGGCGCCTGGAGACCCTGGTATGAGCCTGGGTGGAGACGGGCACTGTGTGGGTATAAATACACGTTGGATAACTATGAAATTTCTTTGTACTGGAGACAGGTGTGTAGAATTTAAAGGAAACCATGTTGATATCTGCCTACCCTTGGATCAGACCCAAGGAGGCCCTGTCACTCAGGGTGCCCCAGCTTCTTCTGGTGGTGCAGCCAACCTCTCCTGCAGGCCTGGCTCTGCAGTCACAGAGGAAAGGCTGCTTGGATCTTCACTCTGCCCCTAGAAACAACCCCATCCCTTTTTGTCAGAAGAAAATCTTCCCTTCTTCCCTTGTCCAAGTGTTATTGACTCTTATGTTATGCAGGGAGCAGTTTTTGATATTCCTGCAACACCTTTTTGGCAACATTCCCTCCCTCAAGGAGAGAGGGTGGGCACAGCCATCCCCTGGCCTGACAGCAAGCAGTACCCTTAGCAACTTCTTCAGTGCTTAACTAAGGGATCAACACCTCCTGCAAGATGCCTTCTCCTCTTAATGTGTCAATGCTGACAGTTTCAGTGCAACAATGCTGTGATCCAGTATGGATTGGCATCCTCACCTGCCCAGTGTGTCCCTCCGAGTGACTCTGCACCGTGCTGACCTGACACTGACAGCAATGGACTGTGGAGCCTCTCCATAAATTCAATTTTTGGATGAATGAGTAAAGTAGCAGCTGTTCTCTATTTGCAGTTATTGAGACATTCCTGGGGCTGGATGGAGCCCAGCCATAACAGTAATTGCCCACATGAGGATGACGGGGATGTTGGGGTCAGCCTGACCAACCTGCTGGCTGCAAGAAGCCCTTCCCTGGAGAGGCAGATGAGGACAGAGCTATGAGGAAGAGCGAGGCAGTGTTCCCTGCAATGGCAGCCCTTTGCCATGCAGCAAAACCCGTGGTGAGGGTGCAACTGGGAGAGCTGGTGTGCTCCCCACACACACTTTATTTCTTGAAATTAAAAGCTTAAAAATCACTTTTGCTGCTCTGGTGGAAAGCTTTGGTAGCCCCACAGGAGCACTGCTATGCCTGGAGTGCGGTGACTGGGTGGTCCACCACTCATGGTGGATGACACCCCTTTTGCTCAGTGGTGAAGCAGGCCACTGGGAGCCCACTTGGTCCTGCCAGGGCTTCAGTTTAAGGAAATGGACCGAATCCATTAAAAACAGAGCGGTGGCAAGCCCAGCGGCAGAGCGACACAGCATCCCCGAAGCAAAGAGAGCAGCTGTCACTGCTGCTTGCTCCGCTGCTGCCATCCTGCCACGTGAAGGCAGCCGGGGCTGCTGCCAGGGCCCAGCTCCAGAGACACCCGAGCATTGCCTGCGCTAAGCAGCTTTCCTTACAGCTCCCTGCAGCAGGATCAGCACTGTGGATGAGCCGAGGCCACCCGTGCGGTGCTGGGACCAGGGTCTCCACAGCTGGCTGCAGGTTCAGCAGAGCCCTCCTTAGCAGGGAGCTGTGGGTAGCTCTGGGCTGGCACAGAGCGGGGACACCAGAGCCTGGTGCCCCATATGGTCTGGCCACAGGTCTCTGTTGGCTCTCTTCCTGCTGCCACAACCATGTAATCCCTTCCCAAGCGAGCCAGGAAAAATCTTGCAGTGGGTGCTTGGTGTATCACATCCTGCCTGAGCTCCATCTGGCCTGGAAATTGGAGGGGGGGAAGCTTAGTCTGCAGCTCCCTGTGCAGTGCTGAGCTGCCCAGAGACTCCATTGTCACCCTGAATGCCCTTTTTCTGATGGCGCAACCAAGGGGGAACTGCTGAAACATGGGCATCTTTAATTTTCTTATTTATTTTTGTGGTTTTGTGGGGCATGACTGCCTTGCACTATGTGCTGTGCATGGCAAACAAATGGGTGTTTGGAGGGCTGCCTGGCAGGAGCATTTTGGAGTTGGCTCTGCAGTGAGGCGGCTGTTTGTCCGTCTGTGGAGCTGCCTGCAGCCACCTCTGGCATAGGAGGCCTTTGGCAGCACTGCCACAGCTTAGCTGGACCTGAGGGGCTCCAGCCCAGCTCGCAGGTAATGGGGGGAGTGGAGGCCATAATGGTGGATGAGGAATCATCCTTCTGCCTTGGCTTTTGTCACTTCCCCTGCCTGGGCACATGCCTTGTGTCAGGGGGTGCAATCCAGCACAGGGCTTGGACCCCATCCCTGCCAGCTGCTAGGGCAGCTGAGAAAGCATGTACCCCACATCCTGCAGTAAATCTGGGATGTAACAGTGCCTTGCTTGGGGCTGAGGATGGAGATCCCCCACCTGCCTCGCCCCGACCAGCACTCACCAGGGTGTCCCCGTACCTCCTCCCCGGCAGCGGCTCCAGTCTCAGAGCTTGGGCTGGCTCCTGCCGGCATAGCCTGAGGAGGGGACCAAAGGGCCAAGGGCAGCACCCAGGGGAGGCACCACCAAAGCCTGTCAGGGTTACACACCTGCAACCCCAGCCAGGGCAGAGGCAGTGCTGAGCCCTGGGACATGGCAGTGGTGCTGGGCCCAGTAAAACTTCTCATCTCCCAAAATCTGTGGTTTGTCCCAGCCACAGCCTGGGTCCGTGCGAGGAAAGCGGGGTCATCCCAGCACCCACAGAAGTGCACACCCACCAGCACCATAGCCATGAGCATTTTAAGGAGCAAGGGGCCAGATATCCCCTTTTCACAAGCTGCCTTTGCAGCTTTGAGGGTGTGCATGACAGACCCAGAGTTTCAATTTCTGCAGGTACTGAGCCCCACCACCCCTTTAACACAGTCCACAGCTCTGTCATCTGGTGAAATGTCACCTGCAAGGGGTTATGGCTGTGGCAGTGCTGGGGTGATGTGCCCTGTGTCTGCCCCTCTCAACGGAGGCACAAATTAAGCCAGTTAGCAGGGACACAGTCTTCAGATCTGATAAGTGGCTAATTTTGCTTCCAGGGTGGAGTGGCAGGTTGCACAGAGACAGAGATGGTGTGCTTGTCCCTTGCCTCAGCCAAACATGCAAATACTAACAACTGGGTAATCTTGGGTGCTCGGTGTAGCCCTGAGGCATTCCTTATTTGCAGCAGCAAACATTCACGTCTGACAAGCAAATCTTTCTTTGACAGTTTTCCTTTTTTTACAGCAAACCTTCTACTTTTCTGAAGGGCCTTGGAAAAGCTAATCCTGACATCCGAGGTTTCACCTACCACCCACCATGCACGTCAGTGATGGGAACACTGGATAGTTGGGGTTGGCACATACTGGAAATGTACTTCTACTTTTTGCCTGCCAGGAAAAAATCTCAGACCCCAGAAATACCTCTTGCCGAGGAAGGGAACAGTGTTAGATAGATGCTGAGCACTCAGAAATCATCACTCTTCCTCTAAAGGAGGAAGGCTTAAAGTTGTGCCTGGGTGATGTGAAGCACTGCCCCACGCAGCCTCAGAGGAGGGACATGGGAGTCACTTTGAGCAGAGACATCTCATTAGTTTGATGCAAAGGCCAAGCTCGTCACCAGCCTGCCACAAAACCAAGAAACCAAAATATTCACTCTGTGGTCTGTTCCGGCTTCCCTCAGGCTGCCTTGGAGCATCTGTGACACTTGCATCCCCCACTGAAATACTGATTTGTTTCTGTCAGGCACCTGGAGCTGGTTCCTTGGTGTCAAGCCGACTCATAAGTCACTGCTTAATTTGGTGTAGGACATGATGGCACAATGCACGGTGGGGCCAGGGCAACACAACCCCGCCGAGTCTGTGTGCATGGCACAGAGCCTGCAGCACCTTCCTGCTGAGGAGAGGAGTGTGCTGGAAGGGTAAAATGCATGAGAGGACAAAAAGCAGCTGAGGAAAGCAGTCTGAGACCCTTAATGATCTGTCTGTGCTCCTGGCATCTCCTGGCTCCTGGCTCCCCTGTGCCAAAACAAATCCCCCACGAATGCATGGTGGGCTTTCACCTCCACCTGGGGCGTAGTTGGAAAGTAAATTGGTGAGTTTACCAGAGGGAGAGGAGGCATGCTGTGGTCTGTCCCCTCACAGCACAGCGCCGTTGCTCCCACATGGTTCCTCCTCTCTGTCATCCAGCTTGGAGCCATTGCCCCCAGCGCTTTCCTGACTCACCTTCCCAAACCATCTCCTCCCGCCCCACTCGTGCAGAGCTGCAGGGTGAGGGCGCGCGTTCAGCAGAGGTGTGATGCTAATAACAAGGTGCAGGGCAACATAAACAGGAAATCCTGCCACAAGATACCTCCACAAGCACTTAATCAGGCTTTCAGAGCGAGCCATCACCCCAAAGAGATGGAGCAACCCTATATCCCCTTGTAATGCCCGGTGGGAATGCTGCTGTTGGGGTGATGGAGTACTGTGCCTGGTCCAGCTGCCTTGCCTTTGGCAGCCGTACCCTCCTGAAAGCAAATGTGAGAGGGATGCCTGGCAAATCCAAAGGAGAAAGGTTGACTTGCCAAAACTATTTAGTCTATTCAAGGCAGAGTAATAAATGCTTGTCTGAGTAGCGTCTACTATTAGTGGACCTGTTCCAGAATGGTAGGAGATGTGATCAAAAAAAAAAGTGTTTCCATTTTAATAACTAATTAAACAGCCTAACTTAGCCAGGGACCGCTGCTGTGGAACTGAATCCAAAACCTAAAAGAAATAGCGGCAGCTATAGCCCGAAGCCTTAGCAGTGAATGAGTGATAGAGCAAAAACATCTGTCCCTTGGAAGAAGGTCAGAAAATGCTGATAGTCCTCTTCCAAATGGAGAAAAACCTCTCCAGACTGGGAAATAAAACTGTTCCCATTGGACCCATGCCCTCCAGTCCTTGACAAGCAGGCCAGGGCAGTGGCAGATGCTCTGTCTGCTGCTGTGGCTCAGGCATATGGCTGCATGTGGGCTGCAGTGGTCCGGGCTTAGCACGGAGCCAGGGCGATGCTGTGCTGCCACAAGGGTGGCTGGTGTGCCCCAGCCTGGCCCTGGCCCTTCTTGTGGTGTTGCTGGTCTATTAAATCATCTGCTGGGCTGACAGCTCCCCAGTGTCCTCATGGCTTTGCCTGCAAAGCTGGCTTAATTCCTGGCCTTGAAACAGGCTGGGAGCACAGCATGCATGGGGATTTGCAGTTCTCAGCACATTTATCAGGGAAAACCTTTTCCCTGGAAGTTCGGGTCAGCCCACAGCCTCCCCCATCATATTATGCTTGCATAAGCGATCACGTTCACCTGGTTTCCTGATGTTGCACTGGTGCCAGCTTTTTATCTGCTTTCCTCAGCACAGAGGGCATCCTGCCTTACCTTGGGGGCTGTTTTTACTGGATTTGTACCAACCAGGTTGCCTGGGTCGCCTTTGCCCTGGTGCTGCATTTGGCTGAGGTAGGTAAGGTGAAAAACTACTCTGAAGAGCAGCAGAGAGGCAGCAAGATGGCCATGCATGTCCTCAGGGAAGAAGGCTGGAAGCTCAGAGTGTGGTGCCACATGCTGGGATGCAGCAGCAGACCAGGGGGTCCCCACGCCAGTGGCCACTGAGAGCATGAGCAGAGACCTTACCCCACCTGGTTTTGCATCCAGAACTGTGCAGGTGGGAAAAAATTGCCTCAACAGGTGCGTTTGACAGAAAAATCTTTTTGTTTTTTCCTCTGACAGGTTCCCCAGGCAAATCTGGAACAACCCATAGAGGATGAGTTGGGCACAGCTTAAAGCGGGCAGTCATCTCTCCAGTGATGGTGTCTTATTTCTCTCTGTGGGCACGGCTGCCAGGCAGAGCAATAAATCTTTCAGATGGAAGTACTTGGCGTGGACCTAAATTCGCATCCCTTTCTGCAACCCTCTCAGCTTCGTAACAGCAGCTCTTATTGCTGCTCCCATCCTGCTTATCTGAGCACAGAGCCTTTTCAGGCTGCTGACACCTGCCTGCCTTGGGTCATACTTATTCCTGCTACTTTGGGCTGAGGCAGAGAGAGAGTGACTCTTCCTGCCAGAGGCTGCACTGCTTTATTTATCAGAGGAGGCCATTCTGCGTGTCAGCCACAGTGGCTGGACTGTGCTCGTCTCCAGGAGGGATTTGTGGTGTGCATCTGACCTGCGTGTGGAATAGCCCCAGCGCAGCCCCACTGCTATGGAGGATCAGAGTGGCCCCTGCACTGCTCCAGAAAGGATGATAGAATCATGGAAGCATAGAATGGTTTGTGTTGGAAGGGACCTTCAAGATCATCTAGTTCCCATCTAACCCCCTGCCATGGACAGGGACACATTCCGCTAGACCAGATTGCTCACATCTCCATCCAACCCGGCCTTAAACACTTACAGGGATGGGGCATTCACAGCTTCTCTGGGCAACCTGTGATAGTGCCTTACCACCCTCATAGTAAAGAATTTTTTCATAATATCTAATCTAAACTTACTCTCTTTCAGTTTAATGATGGAAGGCAATTGAGTGCTGGGAGTGGCATGCGCATATTTATTCCAAAATAATCCATGACATGCCAGTTGTGGTGTTTTGGGCCCTTGGAGCTGGAATTTGTTCAGCTGCCTTTTCTCCTGACCTCCAGGCTGCCAGGATAACGGCTTCTCTCCTCTTATCTCAGCTGATGCTATCACTGTTCCTCCCATGCCCGCAGATACGTGTCATGTGGTAAAATCTCCCTCTGGGGGTAGCTGCCTTGCCAGCCTGGCTGCCAGTGAGCCTGGCGTGATCCTTCATTTCAATTCAGGGTGGAAAGGGATCAGGAATGAATGCTTCTCTACTTTTTAAAGCATCTTTCATCCAAAAAAGCCAGTACGGTATCCTGCCTTTTGATCTGTATATGAGAGCTGGCAAAGGAAGATTACAGCTCAAACCCCTCTTAGCACAAAGCACAATGCTGGACTTTGTAAAATCTGAATCCTTCCTACCTCCAGTGTGAGTTTGGGCAAGCCCCTCACCCTGGCATCACTCCGGGGTAAGGGGACAAGGGCAGGTAGGTCCCTGCCAGTAGGGGTTTGCCTTCTTCCCAGTATCTGTCTTTTGCTGGGTGGGGAAAGACTGATTCTGTGAAAGCCACTTGGGAAGCTATGGACTGGATCTGGATACCCAAGTCATTGACTGTTTTGCCACAGAAACAAGTCCCTGATCGTAGGTAGATGTGTCTGTGTGCACACAAACACACCCTCATGGATGCACTCCTTCTCTGGTGGCACTGAGGATGGTTTTCCCTCACACACTGGTATTTTGCTGAGCTCGAATGTCCCTGGCAGAGGGAGCCTGAGCAGCATCGTGTCTGGGGAACCCAGGGCTGCCCACTGGAGCTGAGGAGGGAGGAGCAGTGGTATGGCTTTCTGCTGGCCGATGAGATGAGTCATTTGGGCCCTTCCACCCTCTTTACCATCAAAAATAAGGTGGCAAGTAAGCCTTGTAACACCCAGCTTAAAATGCAACTCTGCAGTTAAGAAAGGAATCACAGAATATGCTGAGTTGGAAGGGACCCACAAAGATCATTGAAGTCCAACTCTTAGCTGTGCACAGCACCATCCCCAGGAGTCACACCATGTGCCCGAGAGCACTGTTTAAACAACTCGTGGACTCTGTCAGGCTGGTGCTGTGACCACTTCCCTGGGGAGCCTGTTCAGTGCCCCACCACCCTCTGGGTGAAGAACTTCTTTCTAATATCCAATCTAAACCTCCTCTGACACTTCAGGCCATTCCCTCGGGTCCTGTCACTGGTCACCAGAGAGAAGAGATCAGTGCCTGCCCCTCCTTTTCCCCTCATGAGGAAGTTGTAACTGCAATGAGGTCTCCCCTCAGTCTCCTCTGCTCCAGGCTGATCAGACCAAGTGACCTCAGCCACTCCTCCTACGGCTTCCCCTCAAGGCCCTTTACCATCTTCATTGCCCTGCTTTAGACACTCTACAGTAGTTTAATATCCTTTTCATATTGCAGTGATCAAAACTGCACACAGAATTCAAGGTGAGGCGAGGACAGGTTTGCTAAATATACTTCTTACTACCGTTTCCCTGTGTGCCATAATTGCTCTGTGTATATGTCCGTGACAAACAGGCAAAAAATGGAAATATAATGTGGGTTCCCTGAGCATAGTGTTTAAGGGAGGCACTGAGGGGAAAGGTGGGCAGATTCACTCCTCATTACCTGCCTAGTGAGCAATAAAGTCTCCTCAGATGTTGAGGCAATGCTCAAACATGCCAAACAGATGAGTTGAGTGGCTTTTCTGTGCAATAGCATTTTGGAGAACAGCCAGTCATCTGGGCTCAATAGCCCTCTTGTAATACACAGGCGGGACCCCGGGCCAGGGGCTTGCTCCGGCCTCTTGATTATAAAGGACATGGCATCCCAGAGGATTTGGGAGAAGCTGTTATAAAGGCTGTGCCTGGAGTGAAGGCACAGCCTGTGCCTTGTGAAACCAACTCTCCTGGCCCAGCAGCTCAGCCAGGGGCTGTGCCAGCAGTCCAGGCTGCAGCTGGTGGGAGCGGGACACAAGACATGGTCACCTTGTCCTGGATGCTGCCAGCTCCTGCAGAGAAACCTCCAGGGGTTGGGTCTCTCTCCATACATACATATATCCCATGCAAAGTGTGGATACATCTCAGATTTCTCCCCAGTGCATCACTTTGGGGAGATGTTGGTGTCCTTGGTCCTGGATTTGTTCTCAATTTGACAGAGGGAAAAGCAGTAAAAGAGAAAGAATGGGAGTGTGTAGGAATGGTCTGCTCTTCACAGCACATCTCCCTCAGCACAGAGGCTGGAGGGAAACATCACCAGTCTGAAGAGCTCAGGACCGGGGGCCACCTCTAAGCTGACCCCTTTGCAACAAGACACTGCCATAGAGCAGCTGCCAGGGCCTTGGACCTGGAGATGGCAGTGCCCTGTGTGCCTCCCACCCACCTGTACCCAGGCAGGGCTGTCGGGTGAGGAGCGGAAACGCTTTGCTCCCCACCCTGCCGTGACTCACAGGGCACCTGCTCTGCCTGAGCTGCCATAACCATTTCCACATGCACTGCTATCTGACCCATTGCTTGGGCAGGTGTCCCCTTGGCAGGTCCCTGGTGCTCCAGTGACCCTTGAAGAGCATCCTGCCTGGCATGGGACAGTGGCTTATGGACCACTGCAATGTTCCTCCTAATGCCCTGTGCCAGCCCTTGCCCCGAGCTCCATGGGGATGCTCCATCACCAGCTGTGAGAGCCAGCACCACCTGCATGGCACAAAAACAAGGCATGGGTGTCACAGAGACACCTCTTTAATTGCCCTGAAAACTACCCCTCCGAGTTCTTGATCATCTTATGACCTGTCCAGACAATGATGCTATTTTTGCCTCATCTGGATCTGTGCTGCAATATGTCATATGAATACAGCTTGTCACCGTGATAGCTCTCTTCCTTCCTAATCTCTCATCACTGCTGTCAGTCATGTGCAAGAGAGTGACTCCTTTCCTGTGACAGAAGAGTGTCATGCCTGAAGGATTGCTTTCAGGCAACCCACAGGAGATTCATCTTGGCAGCCACGAGTTACTTTGTTTTGCACTACGTTCCTTAAACCCACTGTTTTGTCTTTCTATCATCACATGGAAGAGACTTCCAGGCTCCCTTTTAGTGTTCTCTGCTACCCTTCAGCAGGTCTGGTGCCTAAAATCCCATGAGACTTTGCAGGAGCTGAGCACTGCTTTGGAGAAGCAGCAGAGACCAGCCAGTGGGAAGTGCCACGAGAGCAGTTTGAGCTTTCACAGAAGCTCTAGGCTCCAAGAGGATATGCCTAGGTGTCCATGACTCCAGTTGCTGCCTCAGGTGGTCTCTGGGCTGCCTGGCTGTGATCACTACCCCAGAGGCTGTGAGTGAAGCACCCCTGGCATGGGACAGCCAAGCCCACCATGCCATCATCTTGCCACCAGCAATTCTCATAGAGATCCATGATGTGGGATCTGCTGGGAGGTGGTTCTGGGGTTCAGTCGCCTCAACCTCCTTGCCACTTTGAGCCCCAGCTTACTGCCAGGCCTGCCCCTTCCACATGGTGGTAAGGAGCTGCTGGCATTCATGCCATGCCAGTGCCAACACCTTCAGCGTGGCTGCCGGAGCATGTGGTGTTGGGAGAATCTCTCTCGGTGGGACAGAAAGGGCTCCCTGGGTTTGTGCTTGGCAGGAGGCTGAGTGGAGCTCTGGGACTTTTTCCAACAAATCAGAACTGCCACAGTCCCCTGATGCAAAAAGTTTATCTGGAATAACCATGCTGTGCTGGTGGGAACCTGTTTGAAAGCTGACAGGTTCACTCTGTGTCCCATCAGGGACTGTCTGTTCCCCTGTGGCTGGTGCAACCCTGTGCCACCTCCTTGGCCAGTTCAACAGAAATGAACCCATGTGTGTGCCTCTGTCTAACCTGGGTCAGACACGCCCAAATGGGTGATTTTTCTCAGTTTATTGATGATGGAGTTGCAGGCTGGAATTGCCCACCTGGGGGAGAGCACCTTATGCCTGCAATATATATGCTCTGCTCGAGAAACCCTTGGGTTTCCAAAGAGATTATAGTAGCCAGAAACATCCCTTCCTAAGGCAATCAGGGGTCAATAGCCTTTGGGTAGGAGAGAGAGAATTTAATCTGAATCAGATACCTGAGAGATTTCAAGCAAGAAAAGGAGTGGAAAGGCTGCTGTGAGTGGAATTTCCACCCAGTGCAGGCAGCCCAAGGACCTGGGGCACAAAAAAGCACCAGGAGAGTTTGCAGCAAAGCAGTGGGAATAAAACAGCTGCTTTGCAGGGAGCTGTGCCCCTGGCTCTCCTGGCAAAAAGGCCTCTTGGAGGGTGGGTGTCAGGCCTTTTATCTGCACTACCTTTGTAGTGATAAGGCTCTGGTTCCTGAGAATACCAGAGATCAAGTGTGGAAATCAAAAGAGGGCTTTAAAAAGAGGGTTTTATTTCAAGCTGAAGGAAATAAAATGGCCACCCTGCCATCCTGCGGGAGCTTTAGCAGCCTTAAAACAGGCAGCTCCAGCTCTCCACTTTCACACAGCAAAGCAAAATCCGTATTTGATTTGTGTGCATTAAGGGGGCAGAAGAGTCCTGTGTGAATTTGAAAACTCATAAGGAGAAAAAAAAAAGGGAGAAATCTTGTGTTAGGTTTAGAATAAACAATGTTTAGCTGTGTTTTGCAGTTTGTGTTTTTCTCAGGCACAACCGTCAGCAGACTCATCAGACTGAATCATTTCAGAGCTGTGCTTCAGCCTGCTGCTTAATTCTTTATTGCCATCAGAAGTTAAACAGAATCAACTGTTTATCTTTACCCTTCTTTTTAATTTTCTCATCCTTTTTTAGATGTGTATAATAGAATTGCAGAGTCACGGGATAATTTCAGAGAGAAGGAACCCAAGCCATGGCCAGTTCCAAAGCTAGGCCAGGTCCTCTGGACTCCGGTTACGAGTTTTTCCGGGGATGGAGATCCCAGCTCCTCACTGGGCAACCCGTGCCAGTGTTTGACCAACCTCATGGCAAGATACTTCCCTTTTAATGAACCGGATTTTCCCTTGTCTCAACATGTGACCATTGCCTTGGTCCTTTCAGTGTGCATCTCTGGGAAGAGCCTGCCTCCCTCTTCCCTGTAATGCCCTTTAGGCAATGGACAACAGCACTAGGTCTCCCCATAGACAGCATTAGGGCTCCCCCCTACCACAGCCCCCTAGCTGCAGCCCCATGGGTACTGAGCAGAGGGGAATTCTCATTTCCCTCCATGTCCTGCATGCTCTCTTGCTGATGTGGCCCCATGGGTGGCCAGCCCTCACTCGCCACTTTGCAGAGCTCTAAACAAGAAATGATGTGTTAGTCACAGAGTTTGGAGGGAAAATACCATCACTGAGAGAGTTCATTAAATATTTGACTTCTCAAGAAGCCTAAAACCTGTATTTGCTTAGAATAAAACTGAGAGCATGACTCGAGAAATGAGAAAGAAGGAAGGGGATATAATCTTGCAAAGATATGCAGCCTCAGAGAAAAGTAGGGACAAATATTCGTTGGAGGTATTAAACAAGTTCAGGTCCCATTCAAGACAAGGATCTCCTAAGGCTTAACTGGAAAAAATCTAGCCAATGCATCAGGATGGGCGGTGTTTGACCTTTATGCTTTTGCCCCAAAGTTCAGGCTGCTGCCCCATGGACCACCAGAGGAGCCAGCCTGGGAAGTGGTGATGCTCACCAGCATCCTGAGAGGGACAGCTGTGGAAGGAGGTGGAGGGCAGGTGGTGGAGAGAGACACATGGTGCTGCTGGGACAGTAGTCTCTTGGAGAGCTTCCCCCATGCTTAACACCTCATTTTGGGAGCTAAAAGCCCTGTTGTGCAGAGTACCTTTGAAGCGCTCCCTCCTCTTACTTCAAACTGCTCGCTTGCTTGCCAGCACCTTCACAGCTCTGACACTGCTGGAAACCCGGCTGGGCTTGGGCAGCCGTGGCTTGTGCTGGCTGGGGAGGTGCAGCCTCTACAGCAGCTGGTGGATATCCCAACCAGCCAGTTCAAAAACTTACTCCCTTTTTGCCCTTCGCTTCTTCCTCAGGCTACAACAAACTCATGCCCACTGATGTGGCTTCTTGCTGGTGGCTGATCTCCCATGCGTTCTGCTCTCCCACCACAGCTTGGACCAAAACTGCGGAGAGGGAACCAGGGAAAGTTGGCCACATTTTGAGACCTGCTTGGTTACATAAAAACATGAGTGTGGCAAAACCTGCACCCCATATCCCCAGCTCGCCTTGCTCATTGGATCCCTCATGTCACCCCAAAGCCGGCACATGCTCGCTAAGTCACTGGAGTGCCTTCTGACCGCATGTGCCCCTTCACCCAAAGGGGCAATGTGGCTGCTTTGATGTCATGTGCTGTGTGAGGCACATCGTGACTCATGCCTGACTGCCCTCCAGTAAAGACATCAACATTCCCCGGGAGGAGAATTCTGTGCTGGCCTTCTAATTCCCGTGCCTAACTCTCAGGGTGCCAGACAGATTTCCAGCTCTGTTTGCAGGCTGCTGGTTTGAGGTGGATGCTGTTAAGAGAGTTCCTGGATGTACCTGTGCCATTGCCAAACTGCACATGGTTGCCATAGAGATGTAGGACACGTAGCTCTGACTGATAATCATCTCTTTTCCCCACCCTTTCTTTCTTTTTGCACTAAGTAAAGGAAACTGCATAGCTAGACATTCCTCTGAGGAGCTGCATTGGGAAATCTTGGCAGTCAAGTGGTGGTTTCAGATACTGGGGTTGCAAGCAGCCATGTGTTTACTGGCAGGCAAGGGTAATGCTCAGGGAGCAAACCTACTCCAGAATGGGTGATGGACAGAAGCTGGAGAAGGCTTCAGCTCAGCTGAGACCTTATACTGCTGCACAAGGTAGGAGTGAGCTCAGACTCTGGTTTTGTTATGCACCATCTCTCCACCCCCAAAATATATGATCTCATAACAGCAGAAATATCCTTTCCTAATTAATAATCCATCTTTGTGTCCACAAAGCTCTGCCAGCTATTTCTGCCAGCAAATACTGTTTGCACTTTACAGCATGCTAGGATGTGATCTTTATCTATATAAACTTGATTTGCTCCTGTAGATCCTGGATAAAAACAATATAAGGCCTCATTCACTTCAGAATTACCAACTGCTTGGCTCCTGGCACATGCTCCAATGCTACTGATTTTTAAGCAGGCTTGCTAGTGTAACTCTCGTTGCAGTTGTGTTTATAACGTGCCTCCTCCTTTCGCTTTGGAAGAGCAAGATCAGGGCACAAATAATCATACAGCAAAGAAATAACTGTTCAGACACTTTGTCAAAGACCACAGCAGAAGCATTTAAGTGTTGAAGTGTTAGGAGTTTAAAGAAGGAGGGCTTCCCACCAGAGCTAGAATCACCTCCTCCTTTGGTTACACAATGTCCTAAAATGGAGCCCCCACCGAACCTTTTGGTTGCTGCAATGTGAGCCCAGCCAAAACATCCAAGACGAGGAAGGCTTTTGCCTTTTTGGAAACTTTGCTTTTTCTCACAGAAGCCACCCTTTGCTCACCTCAGCGAGTCCTCCCTCATGTGAGCACTGCCATTAAAGCCAGAGGAAAGGAGTGCCTGCCCAACGGCATGGGACAGCCTTGCACAACCAGGCCTAAATATAAACCGGACATGAGAGATAAAGTCTCCGGTAAATAAAATTGCGATAGCTTGGGGCCCCAGCCAGCTCATGGTAACGTTAGGGGGTGTTGGCCATCCTGGCTTCCCTTCCAATCAAACAAATTCAGCACGTGGCTGAAACCTAGGGGTTTTTCTGAATTAAAAGTGTTCTTAAGCAGTCCCTATTAACTGGTGTTTCAAAAGTGCCGTGACATGAGAAGACGAGCAGTGGGGCTCCTCCTCATGCTCAGCAGCCAGGATTCCCTGCCTCCCTGCACAGCAGTCAGGACATTTCCTGCAGCAGCTCCCTGTGCTGCCAGCCTGCTGCCTGCCAGCTGGTGGGATGCTCGTGGATGGACACCACACATACACCGGTGTGCTGGGCCCCGTCAGAGGGCAGACATTCGGGTTAATTACCTCCCTGAGAGCCAGACTTTCAGAGCGTGTAATTCAACTCAAATTAAATTGCTCATCAACAGGTAATCAGCTGGCCCACTGGATTTGCTAAGAGTCATAGTTGATGCTTTCCTGTGCCTGTGTTTCGTTCTTTGACACGTTCCAGAATTTAAGGTCGAGGTGGGAAGCAATGATCCGTCCATCCTGCATGCCAAAGCCCTCCTTCAAACTGCAGCCTCATAGTATCTTGAAATGGTTTTGTGTTAGAGGGTTCAACTACACACCATGTGTAAGATTGCTCTGGCACATCCCTCTTCTGACACTCCTCCAGAAGGAAACATGCCTTCACAGACAGATTTTTGGGCAACCCAGCTGCTGGTCTGGCACAAGACGTGCATTTTTGCAACACAAATGTGTGCAGTGATGATGCTTGAGCTCGCTTGTGTAGCACTTGAAGGGTGTAAACCGACTGGAATTTATACTTGAAGGGTATAAACCAGCAGGAGCAGCAGCAGCAGATGGATCTAATACTGGAGATGCTGTGGGCCTCTGAGGGTGTGTTGGTGCTCTCATCTGCTGCTGGTGACTGCAGGAGATGCCTCACACCTTGTGAGACATAGGGAAATGTCCAGGCTCATAAAAAAACACCCTAACATTAAAACAAACGCATCGGTTTGTGTTCTGAGTTCCGGAGGGTTTGCAGGACCTTTTGCACTGGTTTCAGCGAGAGAAATATCATCCTGCAGGGTGGTGATTTGCAGAAAGCAGCGTGGCTTGCCCACACACACAGGCAGAGTTTCAAAGGCGATGTAGATCAAAGGAAAAGGCTTCAGTCAAAGCCACAGCACAGAGTACTAGGCATGTTAATAATTTAGAAACAGTCAAATGTAAGAATAGTCAAATGCAGGCACTGAAGGAGTCACAGGGCTTTTGCAGTGAGTGCATCCCAAGGGAGGAGACAGGCACCAATGCAGGGCAAAGGGCTCTCCCTGCCCGGCTTCCCCTGCTGGCTCACCAAGGGAGGCGACAGACCATCCTCCCTGTCCGGAGGGCCTGGAAGCACAAACACGTTCAGATGTCTGTGTCTTTGGGAATACAAACCTCTGGTTTTGCTGGTTGTGCCTTTGGAAAGTCATGAGTGCACAGATCATGGTCAGCTGCCATTCATTCTGTGCACAAGTGACCTGAACTTGAGTATGCTGAGTGTACCCAGCTGGTAAAATGAAATTTTTGGGTGATGGTTAAAAATTGTTAATAACTATTATTAGGGGGTTGGATTTTTTCTTTGGAAAGAAAGGATTTTTAATCAAACTTTAGTTACCATGTACCACAGATCTTCCTTAAACTGAAAGTGATGAACTTCAGCATGAACAGTGTTCTTAGGTGACTAATGGGATATTGGAAAACTCACTCGGTGATTTTTAGGGATGAGTAAGAGACAGCGTAAAGAGGGAGCCTGTCAGAAAAGTGCTTGTAATCCTTCAGAGCTGGCTGCATGAAGAGATGAGAATGGGAACCTGAAATGGAGCTCCTTTATAAACCCATCTCACAATATTAAGGCATAAATTTTAGAGGTAGCCCACATAATGGCTTTCAGTCTCAAGTCACAGGTAAGATCCATTTTTAATGGTACTATTTTTGCTGTGGTGCTTCTGACAAATGGTCAGAGAAACGTCAGTCTTGGCAGTCCATAAAATTAGCAACATCTCCCTTATAAAGCTAAAGACAGAAGCCACTTCCTGAACCTGTAGGGGCCAGAGCAGCCCTGAGTGTGCAGCACAGCTCAGGCTCCGCAGTGCTGCGGGGATGGCTCTCTGGGGCAAAACAGAGCCTCTCCAGGTCCTTGTGCCACAGCCCTTGCTCTTACCAGGCGTGGGCATCCACCGCTCCTCTGGGCAACCTGTACCAGTGTCTCACCATTCTCACAGTAAAGAATCTCTTCCTCATGTCCAGTCTAAACTTACCCTCTCTCAGTTTAAAACTGTTACCCCTAATCCTGTCCACAGTAAAAAGCTTCTCTCCATTATTCTTAGAAAACCACTTTTAGTACTGAAAGGCCCCAGTTAGGTCTCTCCAGAGCCTTCCCTTCTCCAGGCTGCACAACCCCAACTCTCTCAGCCTTCCTTCGCCTATTCCATCCTTCCAGACATTTTTGTGGCCCTACTCTGGACCCACTCAAATAGGTCCATGTATTTCTTGTACTGGGGGTCCCAGAGCTGGATGCAGCACTCCAGGTGGGGTCTCACCAGAGAGGAGTAGAAGGGAAGAATCCCCTCCCTCCCCATGCTGCCCACGCTGCTTTTGATGCAGCCCAGGACACAATTGGCTTTCTGGGCTGTGAGTGCACATTCCTGGGTCATGTCCAGTTTTCACCCACCAGTATCCTCAAGTCCTCCGCAGGGCTGCTCTTGATGCGTTCATCCCCCAGCCTGTGTTGATACCAGAGGTTGTCCTGACCCAGGTGCAGCACCTTGTGCTTGGTCTTGTTGAACCTCATGAGAGTCCCACAGGTGCACCCTTCAAGCCTGTCCAGGTCCCTCTTGGCACCCCTTCCCTCCAGCATATCAACCACACCACTCGGCTTGGTGGTCTGCAAACTCACTGAGGGTGCACTCAATCCCACTGTCTCTGTCACTGATGAAGATACTAAACAGCATTGGTCCCAGTACAGACCCTTCAGGGACACCTCTCTTTACTGGTTTCCATCTGGACATAGCTATAACCTGTTGGACAGAGCCATCCAGCCAATTCCTTATCCATCTAACAGTCCATCCCATATCTTTCCTCCTTAGCGTCCAGAACGATGTGAGGGATTGCATCAAAGGCCTTAGAGAAGTCCAGGTAGAGACTATGCCTGAGCTGCAAGACTCACACGGTGGGAATGTGCCTTCAGTCCTGGGCCGAGCCCAGGGAGCCAGCAGCCTGCACAGTGTGCTGTGCATCTCCATGCCAGGCACAGGATTAGTCCCCAGGAAAGAGGACCACACTGGGGGTGATGGGGGGAAATGCTTATTTAGCACCTAACCTTGACAGGCCTTTCAGTTCAAGAGTTTCTTGAGGTACGTGCCTACACCCACACTTATATATATGTACTTACATAGATTTCAAATCCAAAGTTAAAGTGCAAAGGCTTTTAAAAGCTTCAAAGGATTTAAAGGCTCCTACTAGGAGTGATGCTGGTGTGGAAGAAGAGAGAAAATAAAGTTTTGCTCTGGCTGGGGGAGCAGAAATGCAAAAGAGCCGTTGTGGGGAAGCTCGGAGTCATCTTTTTGTCCATTTCCAGACTTTGCTACTGCACACAAATTGTGGTCCGTGGCTGTGAAATGGGGGCACTCAGCCCCTTTCCCACCATGGGCCCCATGTTCTCTGCTCACGGGCTGCCTCTCACTGCACAGCACAGTGTCAGTCCTGCCACCTCATGCTACTAAAATAAAAATAACATGAAAGAAAATTAAACTTGGGTCAGTGGCTACTGATTAGCAGTGAATGGAAAGGGAGCAATTTCAGAGCAGGCTGGCATCAGGTAATACAGCCAAGAGCTGATGCTTCAGGAAGTATTCACCACGGAATGTGGGTTTTTTCCTCTCTTTTCTTTTTCTCTGCATCTTTTTTATCGATCTGTGAAAGGAGAGCTCTGCGGATGCAATATCTGAGAGCTGGTGGTATCCTCATGCCTTTGTCTGCAGCTCTTGTCTCTGTAATTGTTTCTGGCTTCCCCTGTACTGTACCTTGGGCATTCCCTGGGAGGCCTTTTAGCCATCTGAAATTAGAGGTTCCTCTTCATCAGCCCTTTACCTGAGCTTCTTGCTTCCACTACTCACCAGCAATTTTCTTAGCACCCTGAATCAATTCAGTTTTTCCATCAGAGGTCAGGTGTTTCAGCCGGAAAGAGCCGCTGGTGGGGGGGCTGTCACCTCTTCTTTCGGCCCCAGCCCTCGTCCTCCTCCTCCTCACTCAGCACATGGGAGACTCGTTCAATTTCCGTGTCCGTCTTCAGCACAAGGAGCTGCAGTTGTGCTGCAGACCTGCATTTCCCTCTTTTCAGTGGTCAAACAGTACAGCCCCCCTTATATTTCCATTTTTCTGGGGAAATGGGTGGGTGTTTCCGTATCAGTACCTGTGTGCTCAGAGCTGACAGAGGGGAAAGCGTTACCCCGCTCCTCACACCTTGTCCCCTCCCCTGTGCCTCGCTGTGTCCGGCACTGTGGGCCCGTGACAGATGGCTGCTCAGTTTGCAGCAGTGTTCGAGCCTGGAGGCGCCGGCATCTCCCAGGCAGAGCGGTAACCGGATGCAGAGATTAGCTCTGGCTCATCTCCACGTTTAAATGAACTTCCCCTAATTAGGGAAATTGCCTGTGCTTACACCTCAGACAGATCCTCCCTGGAATTATATTCATAAACTTCTCGTGCACTGCTGCACACAAGCCCAGTGTGAGGTGATGATTATCCCAAGCCCCTGGCTTATCCCACCTCTGCTGTGGCGGCCACATCACTGCCCAGGGTTTATGCCCTTTCACCCCCTCTTTGCTCATTTTGTTCACTTCTCACCCCTTCTTCACCTGGAGATGTGTGGGTTCCTCTTCCCGCATCTCTCAATGGTTACCCTACCACCACCAAAGCCATAACCCCACACCTAAATTTTATTATCCACCAACCCCTGCTCAAATCCCTACAAGGCCAGCTCATGAAACTTCCCCTACCTCCCTTTGCTAAACATATACAGACCTTAAGGAAGGACAGCTTTAGGCATCTGTGAGTGTTCATATTATGTTGCCACATTTTTTGCTCAAAACATGGTGAAGACAGTGCTGTGAGACAAATTAAGTCTGGGGAAAAAAAGAAAGAAAACCAAACAAATTAAGCTTGTTAAGCTTTACAGACAACTGCTGCAAGGCTGAAGCAGGACTTAAAAGCTGGGGTTTTCAAAGGGCCCTGAGGGAAGCAGCCCTGGGACTGACACTGAATTTAATTTGCTCTGTGCTGAAGGAGGCAGCTTTGGAGAAATGCCCATATGCATACTGATTCCTCCAACAGACACTTCACCAGGTTTAGCAAAAATTAGGAGCTCCAGAGCAACCAGGGAATCCTCATGATGAATGGAGAGCAGAATCCAGAGAAAGGGTACCTCCGCCTCAGCGAGGATGTCACAGAGCACCACGGCTTTTCATAGAGATATTACTTTTTCTCAGGAGATGTAATGGGAATTTATCAGCATACACAGACAAGAGAAAACATTTTCAAAACAGAAAAAAAACACCCCAAGCCTCCACAAATTGCAGATGAAATCTCTGTAAGAACAGGAAATAAATTTTCTGTTAATAACCCTTAAGGTTAACAAACTCACAAGAGCCAGACAGTGAGAACAGTGCCCAGCTCTGACACCTGCCCTCCAAAGCACTTTTTATTTTATGTCATTTTTAAATTGAATGGATTTCTCTTTTTCTGTTCTTTGTATTGCAGGCAATGCTTTGGATGGCATAAAGAGGCACTGAGCCAGAACGAGCTGGAATTGAAAGAGATCTGGGGGAAAAGTGGAGCTTGCCTGGTTTGAGGATATTTCTTTTCAGCGTGGAAAGTGACAAACCAAACAGGCAGAGTTCCCCATGAAGGAAAAGACACCAAAACCTAATTCAAGTCCTGGCTTCAAAGCCTGGTTCCTTATCTAAACGGCAGGATTCGTCATCACAAGCACAGTCACACAGAGAGAAACAGAACAATAAGAGTGAACATTTATTTAGTGCTTTTAATACAGTTTTGTCAATCTGATTTATTTCATCTTGAATTCCAGTATCTGGAACTTTTGTTAAGGACCAAGATGCTGCAGTGATGCAGCTTTAGCAGCATTGCAACCTTTCATTACGTCTTCTTCTTTCTCTCTTCTATGTGAAAGAAGGCTTGAAACTCCAAGTCCTGAAGATCAGGCTTCAAAGAGCTTGTGAAAGATGCCCAGTTTTTGTGGTTTTAAACCCTCAGTGTTTACAAGCAGGATGAAGATTTTGGGGGTAACCAGGTGAGCATTTGGGACTGGTCAGCATGAGGCATGCCCCATAAACAAAAATAAAAATAAAGAAATTGCCACATACATGACTTTTTTTTCCCAAATAGCAGGATTTGATGTCAACTTTGTAACGGGAAGGAAATGGGCAGATACTGACAGTTGGCAATCCTGCCTTTACCTAGATTTGTCCCAAAAGCAGGATGATATTGAATGTGTTGGATGAGACTCTTAAACCTGGTAATGAGGTTTGGCCTCCATGCAGGAAGAGAGGGAGTGTGGCATCTATCTTGCCTCAGGCAGATCTTTGTGACTCCCCCGATACCCAGACACTGTTTTGGGTGCTGCGTATCAGCCGTAGAATCTCTCTGGGTAGTGATGTCTCCCTGCAACCAGGCAGGGCTTGTGAGCTGCCACACAAGGTCTTTGTCTTCCCCTCGAGTACTTTAGCCTGTGTTTGCCTTGTGATTGGATCTTTGATTGGTGGTAGAACTTAATTTCTTTCTAAATTTGCCTGGGAATTACTCCAGTTCTTCCAAGCGCCGGCTATTTGCAAAGAAATAACGACGTCCTGGGTTGGGGTAACTCTGGGGCCAGCGATGAGATGGCCAGCCCTCCCCCCTGCCTGGCAGGGCACACGGTGAGCGCGGCTTTGCAGTGTCAATATGCTCGGTACACTTCTCTAACCCACTGAGCAAACATGCGCTGAGAGCGTGCCGCAGGTGGGCTCGCTTGCCAAGGGCTGCTGCCTCCTTCCGTGGCGTGGCGGTGTTTAACGAGCGCAGGGTTTTGTTTAAACAGGAAAACACATTAAGAGGCACTTCATCCTTGAGTGTTCCTGTCTCTGCTGCCTGCATTCCTGGCTGGGGTGTTTAATACACGCTAAGTGCAATGTGCTCGTGGGACCCTCTGATTAAAATACCAGCAGGCCAAGAGCACTGGAGTAATCAGGGTGGCTCCTTAACTGAGAAAGGACCGGTTATGTTCAGTTTTTCATCAGTGTTTCCTTTTCCTTAGGTTTCATGTCCTCTCTCCCATGGTCCGCATGCTTCCCATAGAGTTCCCAGCGGCCACAGCGATGGGACCTGAGATAAAATCCACAGCCACAATTTTCAAGCATGACCTCTGGTCTTGGGGTTGAGTTTCTTTAACTTGCATCGCATGAAAGTTTCCTTCAGCCTCAGCTGAACATCTGTGTTTGTTGTGCAGCCAGGATTCCCGAGCCAATGCTCTCCCCATGCTTGTTTTCTGTGCTAACTATGGATAGACACGGGATGGCCTACAGGAGAAGGATGATGCTGCGTGAGGTGAATTTCAGCTGAGGTTGCTCTATTTTTAAAATGCTCAGGTTGAGAGGGCTCAAGGTGCTTGTCCTCTGTGACAGAGCTCAGCAACAAATCTGGTGCCATTAAAGTGTGAGTTGAGCAAAGACACCAATCATCCAGCGAGGCCCTCATCCTGGTTACACCTGTAGTGTAAAATCCAGTTCTATTCCCCTCTGCTCAGTGGGGTAATACAGATTTACAGCAGTGCAAGTCTTGCCCAAATGTGAAAATTTGCAGATGTAGTTGTTCCAGAAGAATCACACCTAAACCTGTCCTTGACCATTACTCCAAAACCAAACCCCAAATGTCATTCCCCCATGATATCCTGGGAAAGATACTTTGGCTGAGTGCAAGAAGGTGTCACCTTTCTGAATCTGGGTCCCCAAACAGCAGATCCAGGGTCCCACAAGCATCTTGGGCTGCAGAGATGACAGCAGAGCTGCTTTCTGTGGCCTGCCGAGCATGACCTGGGAAGGAGTCCTGCCTACTCCACCTTCATCTCCAGAAGACCCCCCTGCCATGAGCACAGTGATCACTGATGGCCCTGGACTCACTTTGCACTAAGCAAAACCCTTCCAAGAGCTCCCACTGTGACAGGCATGGAGAAGGTCTCACCCAATACCCTCTGAGTTTAGCACTGGGAATGAGACACAGATCATATCTGTAAAAAAAATTAAAAGAAGAAATAAGTAAAGAAAACAGAGCCACTGGTTCTTTTTAACACCCTTCTCTCTTCTCATGAACTGGGATAATTTTCTCAAACAATAAGGTTTTCCCACCTCCATCTGATACTCTTTCACTCAGACCAAGACACTTCTCACCTGCAATCGTGGTTTGGTTCTTCTCTAGCAATCAAACAAATCCCTGCAGTACAAAAGGGAGGTTATTTTATCTCCTTCTCAGCAAATAAGGTTGTTGAAGCGGGTTTTCTTTGGATGCACTATACCAAGCACTGAGGTTAACAACTGCTTTTGTTGGTCCCATAGCTTCCTCCCAGCAGGCTGGGTTGCAGTTGTCAGAGACCTCCTGCCTCAGGCCAAGGCTGATCTGGTTCCTTGTGGGACATCAGGGACACAGCAGTCTAAGAGACTTGCCAGAAACCTAAGTTGTGCCTCAACACTTCTCCCAAATGACCTCAACACACAAGGCATCCTGAACTAAAATCAGGGGAGAAATGGGCACAGACCTGGAGGCAACATGTCAATATTTACACCAAAAAAAAGTAGTTGGAGTAACTTAACAGAGCTTGTCCTGGAGCAGATGTAGAACAATTTTCTGATTAAATTTCCAAGAGGACATAAAGCTGGCCAAAAAACCCCATTTTTACATATTTTTGGGAGATGTGTAGAGAAACACTTTGGAAATAAGGCAAGCTCTATTTGCTTGTCCTGGAAGGATAAATATTTTAGGGTTTGTGGTTCTGGTTGTCAGCACCTCACCTGAAAGAGTGCCCAGAGGCCCATTTGCCAATAATAATGATCAAGTTACAGCATTACGAGGCCCAACCCATGAGAAAACCAAGCAAGGAAGTCAATACTGCTCGGCACCTCTCTGTGTGCCTGCGCAGCTCAGGCAGCGCT
The DNA here is from genome assembly GCA_013398855.1 of Mohoua ochrocephala. NCBI lineage: Eukaryota > Metazoa > Chordata > Aves > Passeriformes > Acanthizidae > Mohoua > Mohoua ochrocephala. The sequence goes on from VZTA01017300.1 coordinate 145,391, forward strand.
CTGGCACTGCACAAACACCGCTGTTGGTTACGGGAGCAAAGTGCCCCACAAAGAACCAGCACCTGGAGAACCAGTTGACCGAGGAAATGAGGAGGCTGCTGTAAGAAGAAACCTGATGTTTGTGGTGTACCCAAAGGAAAGCCAAGAGGAGCTGTCACTGCCCGCTGCAAACTCCTGAGAGGGTAGGGAAGAATCTTTAAGGTAAATTCTGGCATCAGAAAAGAAAAAATTATTATCTGTCTCCACAGCGGCTCAGGTTAGGAGGCAATGTCTCTCACCACTGAAATGTGATGTCTTGTAAAGTCCCTGAGCTCCCCAGGGCAGTCGTGGAGGCTGGAAACCCTTTGGTGAGCAGCAGCCAGGAACTGTTTGTATGCAGCAGTCACTGATGGGCTGGAGGGTTATCCCAGCAGTGCTCCCTCCAACAAGGGAATTGTTGGGCAGAGCAACATCTGCTCACTGCACTGAAGAACCAGCCCCTGGGTTGGCATTCTGCAGGGATCCCCAATATAAGCTGCTGGCTGAAACCAGATTCCGGACACCGATGATGCCTGCAACATCCACCAGACAATAAAATCAATTGATCTCCTTTCATGGAGGGGAAGAAACCCAGAAGAATTAGGCCTGGGAATTTCACTCTCTACCCTAAGAAGAAGTGAGTCTCATGGGTGAAAATAGTGTAGCACAGCCAGGACTGGGCAGTTGGCAACACTGGAAGCCATGCTGGTCTCATTAACAAGGAGGAGCAAGTGGGGACAAAGCCCAGAAGCAGCAGCTTCCAGACACACCGCATCTGGGAAACCCTAGCGAGCCATGCAGCCCCTGAAGGTGTCGAGGGTGTGAGTAGGGAAATGGCAACAGGGATGCAGCAAGGACCCAGAGACCTCAAACACCAGCCTGAAGCCCTGGCTGGGGCTGGTGGCCACCTCCAGGCCAGCAGACTCCCAGGGAGAGGAGTCTCCTGCCCACCCATAAGACTTTTCCTCCAACTTTCCTCACCTTAAATCTGGTTTTATATTGACAACTGGTATAAAGGTCTGGTAGCCTGCTTACCCTGGCCCTAGGATTTCTGGTGCCCCAGATACAGCTGTTGGAGGAGACTGCAGTGACCCCATTTATTCCCTGGTTATCAGCGGCAAGAATGGTATGTCCATGTCAATTCAGCTGTATCCATCTCTGCTGATAATTTTTGTCTCTGGAGGAATATAAATATTCATTTGTCCTTCCCACTAATGAGGGATTTTTAAGAGCTGGGATAGCCTCACTGAATTCCACAGTGTTATTGCTGGGTTAGAAAGAAAAAAGTCCCAGAGAGGTTGGCCACGCCAGGGTTTTCTACACCTTCCGCCTGGTTTGCATGACAGGAGTTGCTCGGTTTTTGACTGTATGGCAGTGCTGGGGTTTGCTTGGACCTTTGAGGGCTGCTCCAGCCTCGGAGCATGGCAGCACCCGCGGGGAGATGGGCAGGTCTGCTGGGAAAGAGCCTGCCAGAGCTGCAGGAGCTCATCTGCTGGAGCCCACCAGGCTCTGCCCAGGTGGAAGGAGCATCCAGGTCTCGGGACAGCCAGTGCCTCCTCCAAGCACAACGTGCTGGGCACCGAGGCCTGAGACAGGCTGGGTGACACCTTTTACAGTGAGCCAGCAGAAAATGACTCATCTGTTCATGAAGCGGTATAAGACACATGATTTGCATACAGAGTGATTGTATACCACTAGATACATTTACAAACTGATGAATTGGGTTAGCATGGCTGCAGAGGAGGGCTACAGGACTTCTCTGAGAAGATGCCTCGTATCCCACAGAGCCAATGGCAGCCAGCTCCAAGATAGACCTGCTGCTGGCCAGAGCCAAGCCTGCCAGCCAGAGCGGTAGCGCCTCTGGGATAACAGGTCAAAGAAGTGGTGGAAAAAAGCTGCACAACCACAACTGCAGCCAGACAGGAGTGAGAATATGTGAGAGGAACAGCCCTGCAGACACCAAGGTCAGCGAAGAAGGAGGTGGAGGAGGTACTCTGGGACCTGGAGCAGAGATTCCCCTGCAGCCCATGGCACTCTCTGGGGGAGCAGATATCCATCTGCAACCCACAGAGAACCCCACACCACAGCAGGTGGATGCCCACAGGAGGCTGTGACCATGTGGGAAGTCCATGCTGGAGCAGGTTCCTGGCAGGACCTGCGGCCTGGTGGAGAGAGGAGCCCATGCTAGAGCAGGTTTGCTGGCAGGACCTGTGACCTCACAGGGAACCCACGCTGGAGCAGCCTGTTCCTGAAGGATTGCACCCCGTGGAAGGGATCAATGCTGGAGCAGTTTGTGAAGAACTGCAGCCAGTGGGAAGGACTCACATTGGAGAAATTCATGGAGAACTGTCTGCTGTGGGAGGGACCCCACAGTGGAGCAGGGCAAGAGTCCGAGGAGTACTCCTGATGAGGAGGAAGGACAGGGAAAAACCACATGTGATGAACTGAGGACAGCCTCCATTCCCTGTCCCCCTGTGTTGCTGGGGGAAGGAGGTAGAGAATTTGGGAGTGAAGTCGAGCCTGGAAAGCAGCAATGTGTGGGGGGAAGGCGTTTCTAAGATTTGGATTTATTTCTCATTATCCCACTCTGATTTGATTGGTAATAAATTAAACTAATTTCCCCAAGTCAAGCCTGTTTTGGCCGTGACAATAATTAGTGAGTGATCTCTCTGTGCCCTTACCTCAACCCACAAGCCTTTCATTACATTTTCTCTTTCCTGCCCAGCTGAGGAGGGAAATGACAGAATGGCTTTGGTGGACACCTGGCATCCAGCCAGGGTCAACCCCCTACAAACAAATAAAATACTGCATTTTCTTTTAAATGAACTCAGAACCGTTCAGAAAATGGGTGAGATGAGGGCAGCTAACAAGCACAAGGAACTAACATTAATAAAAAGGGAGAAAGAGTCCTTCCAGACATTCAATTCTACAAACTAAGAGGAGGATGACAAAGGAGAAAATAACTGATAAAACACTGAGAAATTAAATTAATTGGTACTAAATAATAACTGAGATCTGACTTTTTTTCAACAATCAACTTACCTCTAGATAAGACACATGGCCTGGCTTCCAAGACATGATGAAGCAGATCATCAGGATTTGAGGGATTAAGTTTCTGGAGCTCCTGAATCCGGAGTCAGATTTTTCAGGTCTCTGATGCCACAATGAGGAGTTACTTCACAGAAAGAGCTGTACAAAACAAAACATTTCAAGGAGAGTGAGGCTATAAGAGGCTTGGCTTGCTCAGTCAGGGCTGACAGACATTGCAAAAGGCCTCACCACCAGTTTATTATCAGTGGGATTGCAGCAGTCCAAGGCACCGTGTCAAACGCGTGGGGAAAGCCTGGAGATTTTGAAATCTGAGCAGACCAACACAGAGCACAGAGGTGAAGAGACTTGCCCAGGGTCAGAGCGCAGGCAAGAAGGGCAATCAGCTCAGATCCCCTTGGCACTGCATGTTCTCATCGCATGTGCAGTTAGGCAGGACTGCCTTCGGGCTGTTACCTACCGTGTGCAGTTTTGGCCTGGTTGCTGCAGACTGCAGCTTTGCACTCTATCAGCACCATGTTCCCCCCTGGTACCCGAGCGGGAGGTTCTTCCTTTCACTTCTTCTTTCCCCAGCTGCACACAGCCTTGGGGCAAACAGCCAAGAATGGCAAGTTCTTCTTGCAGCTTCCTCAGCTGAGTTAGGCAAGAAATTAAACGGTTCATTGGTAAAATAAAACCATTTTCTGTCTCGTGACTTTATGCAGGGTATTTTTCAATCAGAATCAACAGCCAGCCATACTGATAGTGGTCTCTGGAGCAGCTGACCTGCCATCCCAGCTCCAGTGCTGCATATATGGTACTAGAGCAGCCTGGCTGCCACCACACTGCAGCCCTCAACACAGATCTTTGCAGAAGTCACAGCTGAGATGCTGCTATTTCACAGAAAGCTTAAATGGTTGTCTTCACCAAGCGCCCAAGCTGTAGCCTGGCTGCCCTGGAAGAAGCTGTCTCCACCCGACACCTCCCTCTCACTTTTCTGAGATAGCTGAGCTATTCTAGCTGCCAGGTGGGAGCCTGTTGTCATTAATCACAGCCATACCGAGGAGAAAGGGCAGTAAGAAATTGTTTGAGGGTGTTTTAAATCAGAAACTATTTTTTATACTTCCTCTTGAGATCGGCCAGTCTCTGCCCAGGCATGAAAGATCGTTTTTCTCTTCCCTTTCCTCTGTGCCACCCTGATCCTGAGGGGGTGCTGGCAAGGGCAGAAACAGGCGTTCAGCTCCCCGGAGCTCAGAATACTCAAGTTGTCTCAATACCATGGTGAAAAGCAGCAGGCTGATGGGCAGGGGCATGCATTGCCCTGCTGTGAGGGTTGCCCTCTGTCCTGTGCCGGACTGTCATGCTCCAGACCCCTCATTGTTCCATTTATGACCCAGCAGAAGAGCATGGTGGCAGTGTCCACTGGCTGCACAGGGCTGCCTCCTGCCCTGGCTCTGCCACCACACTCTTTCCTTCCCTCTCATTCAGCTCTGTGGCGTTCAGCGCAAAGCACTCCTTCAAGGTGAAGGTCACTTCCAAGAACTCTGGAAGAATGACCCAGGATTTTTTTCAGCTTCCAGTATAGATTGGAGCCCCTGGATAGCCCTCTCAAGAGTTCCTAGTCTTGCCTGGGGGCTGGCAGCTTGGCTACAGGAGATCTTCTGTATGCACTTTACCATCCAATGTTTCTCTCAGAACTATTTGCTCTGAATGAGAAGCTGGAACGCATTTCCTGTGCCAGAATGTGCCTCACCCCTCAGCTACAGCTCACAGTGCACTGGGCAGTCTTTGGGAAGACTCTAGGTGCCAAGGCATTGCAAACTGAATAGGGTCAAATCTTCCTTAGCTCTGCAATTACTGTGTTTGCCTCTGCAAGCCTACCTCTTACACATAACCCTGGTTTTCAACAACACACTCTGGTCAAAACATTTGGGAGAGAGGCACATCCAAGCCCTCCTAGGGCAAGGTGAGAGGTGAAGCCTGTTCAGTCCTATGTGTGTGTTTGGGCAAATAATGCACAAGCACATGAACTCCTAGGCAGCACAGGCTGCCTCTGGGCAAAATGATCTGGTGGCCAGAGAGTACATTGTATGGTTCCTGAGGTCTCTGGGAGACTGAAGGTGTGTCCATGGGACAGGAAGGGGCCCAGCACAGACATGCTGTCCACCTTCCCTTCCAGCACGGCAGATGCGCAGGAATAAGGGGCTTTACAGCTCCTGTGAACAGCTCAGAGACGTTCCTCGCCCGGCTGGACATGTTTTGTAAGGTCAGGGAAGGGCCCATGTGGCTGTTGAAATTTCTTCCCTCTGCTAAGACAGCCAGACAGAGGAGGGGGGAGAAGAGGAGCGTGGCTACGCTGCTGAGTGGGCAGCAGACCTGGCGGGGCAGGAGGATCATAATTTCCAGTCCCTACTTCTGGGCTTGTTTCTGAGTTTCTCTTTGTATCACTCCTTGCGAGCTCCTGCATTACCAAGGGGAATCTCAGCTGCTACTGATGCAAAGCCGTGTGTTAGGGGCTCGCAGAGGGAGACATCTGGGATACATCACCCCAGTGCCTGTGGAACTGCCTGAGCAGAGAGAGCATCCTCCTGCCCAGCCTCTCCCCTTTCCCCCCAAACTCAGATGCACAGTATTACCCTCTCACAGCTTGTGACACAGGTGTACTCTGCTTCCCTAGGGGTTAGTGATTCCCGTGGGGATCACCCGTCACAAAGACGGCTGAGCATCCCACTCTGCATCCTCGCACCGGGACACCCACCCTGTGCCATGGCTGAGCGCCCCATTGTTAAAAATCATCACAGTAACGCCAAAGGCTGTGCAGTACAAGCTGCGGGGACGCGAGGGGACCCGGCTTTCTGCCGCCAGCAGATGGCATCGCCACTCTCAACGCCCTGGCCAGGGAAACCAAGAAAAACGTCTACTTTTCTATTTCTCTTTTTTTTTTTCTCCTCTGTTTGTTCAATTTTTGATAATTTTTTTTAGGTGCGGGTGAGCCCAGAGCTGAAAAGCAGCTGGGTGATGGGTGAATTGATGAATTGATGGGTGAATTTACAAAATATATTTAGAAATACCGATTTTCTCTGAAGATCTGTTCTTGCAAAACCTAATGAAGGAATGCTGCCCCGTTTATTCCCGGGAAATAAACGGCTGGATGTGCAACATGCCAAGTATCCTTACATCTTCCTAACCTGAGGAGCTGAGGGTACTCAGCACCTTGGGTCAGACTCCAAGAGGCTCCAGGAGCACATCTCTTACGCAGCATCTCTGAGTGCTGGTGAGGTGACAGAGAACCGTGCTGGATGCTGATCCCAGCCTGCTTGCCTGCCAGCTCCTGCATTTCACCCTGCAAAGCACTGCCCGGGGAAGACGGGCTGTGCCTCCAAAAGCTGAGTCAGTGAGTCAGCAAAATAAGGCTGACTAAGCACTTCCCCGTCTGATGCTGGACATCAACCACAAAGCAAGAACAACTTTGCATTTATGAGGCAGAATTAATGAAGTGGCTACAGGCTGGCAGCCTTAAAATAACCAATTGCTCCCTTTCAAAAGCAACATCCTTACTAAGCTCAGGTGATAAAGATTTCAATTCCTCCCTTCCCACAGCGAGGCAGATTTGTCTGGGAGAAGCCTAAGCCAATATATCCTGTCATCTCCACTTTCATGCTGCTTCTACCACGTCAAAGGGTCAAGTATGTTATGTTTTGCACGCACCATTAATGATTAACTGTTTTCTGTAGAGGAACTAGTTTTTCTCCTGGCTTTTAAGAAAATAGATCTTGAAAGATGAAATGGAAAACCATCCTTGGGTTGATTCCAGTGGGTATTTATGACCACGGCATTGATGGTGCGGAAGATTAGAAGGCATTTGGAATCTCAGGATTTTTTTTTTTTTTCCCCCTGATCTGTTCCTGGTAGGTTTGAAAATGGTTAGAAAAGTATATGAGAAAAAGCCAGGCTTGTATTTGGGGCATATAATTTCCTGGTCTGGTTGCCAACTCCATGACCTTGAATGGATCACTAGGAGAGCAAAGCACTTCTGTTTTAGGGTTTTAAAAGTTCTAGTCTAACTCCCAGAGACAGGAAACCTAAGTCAGAGTCATCCCCTGAGCTCTGGGGCCAGGCCCTACAAATACCTCAGGTTCTCCCTACAAGCGATGGAGGGTGAATCATCCCACATACCTTGGGATGAGACGAAGTGCTTTTTGGGAGAACCTACTAGAAAGAACATTTTTAAAAAGAGGTTCTCAACTTGCCTTAGCTGCCTAATTTTGAGATGGCTGAAGGAGATTAGGATGAGTCCTAGCCTTAACCTCCTCAAGACCTTGCCTTGCAGCTGCGCTGTTTGTACCTCAGCAGGATGAGGTCAGAGACCTTACTGGTGACTCTCATCTTGGCGGCATGGATTGGGCAGCACGTTCCCCAGCAGCCCCTGAGCTCGCTGTGCTGGGGCTGAGGGAGCCCTGGCAGGAGACTGACTGCTGCACACAGCTCTGCCATGGCCGTGGAACCCCACTCCCAATGGACATCAAACGGACCACAGAAACAACCACCTCCCGAGACAATCATAGAACAGTTTGGGCTGGAGGTAACCTTTAAAGGCCGGGTAGTCCAAACCCCCCTGCAATGAGCAGGGACATCTTCTACTAGATCAGGTTGCTCAGAGCCCCATCCAGCCTGACCATGAATGTTTCCAGGGATGGGACGGTTACCACCTCTCTGGCAAGAGGTCCCACCTCTCTAGAGCTCAGCTTTCACATAAGTATCCCCTGATGATAAAGGAAAATAAAAATAGTTATGACCAAATTATTCTTTTAAAGACACCCTCTGGTCATTGGGGGAGAGATGGAAGCATGAATAGAGAGTCACAGATCAGTCAGTTGCTGTGCACAGAGAGTGTATTGATGGACATGTTAAAAATATCTGCATGGCTGTAAGCCAGAAACCATTTTGTGTCTAAAATGGGATTTCATTTCCTTTTCCTTTCTTTTGTTTTTTTTTTCTGTTCCAATTTTTCCGAAGGACCCTATCCATGATTCGCTACGTTGAAGCTTCAAACTCTCTTTGTTGTGAGCCAGGGAGGGTTTCTAATCTGCTAAGAAGCTCACAACAACATTTTAAATGGTATGAGACAGACAGACTTGCAGGTAGAATCCTGGTTCACTGCTGCAGAGCTCACTGCACCGGCGAGCACAAAGCTCAGCACACGGCCTCTCCCTCCAGCTCTGCAGGGAGCTGGTCTGTCCTGGGGAGGAACAAAGGGTTAACAAACATCATACCAGGAAAGAACAGGAGCTTCTGGGGATTACCTGCTGTGACTTTCCCTTGAAAACAGGGTCTTAGACTGGATTTTCCAACTCGCTAAGCACCATCATAGCCATCCACTGCATCCTCTCCTATTCTCCAACGTGTCTTTTGAACTGAGGTCACCAAAATAACACCAGGCCCATGGACTCCACGGAAGAGTGTAAGAATCCTATCCCCTGCTCTCCCAGCTATGCCCTTGCCGGTCCAGCCCAGGAGATGGCTTGCTTTTGCTGCTGCAGGAGGCTGCTGCTGAGTCAAATTTGTGGAGCTGCATTTCTGCTGCTCAGAAATCATTCAGGAGGCTGATTTCAGTGACAGGTACACAGTAACACGCACAGATCTGTTTGGGAGTAAATGTGCTAAATAATTGATATATACTGGGTACAGCGCTACAGCATAATCTGTGCTGGATGCAACAAGAGTGTTGTGAAAGAAGCAGAGGAATATAAGGATCTTTTACCCAGGAGCTACAAGTATTTAAAATCCTCATCCAGTGAGTTAAACCTTCCCTTCAAAGGTGCCAGGTTTATTTCAGCGTACAAATAGAGCGCATTCCTCAAAATAGATACAACAATCAGAAAGTTTTAATCAAAGGTTCCCAGTTAGTTTTTTGCAAAGTTTCAAGACATTGTGTGCAGAAAGCAGGTAGGTTTTCTCTGGCATAACTTTGTGGTCCTTTGTGAGACATGACAACGAACTCCCTAATTAATCTCCGAAATGTCAGAGCCTGCTGGAAGTAATTGGGCCTGACAGTTCAAGGGCTAATTAACTTTAAACCTTGAATTTTCTCTTGCTTCCTCCACAATTCAAGGTCACTTATTTACTTTCTTTCTATACAACTTTTATTGTTCTGTAGCTTGTCTGTTCATATCTGCTTTTCTGGACATGAAGATCAAGACTAAAGGTATTAAGTCGGGTGTGTTGCACCTTGTGAATCCTCAAGGAGTTTCCTGGCTTCTCAAGAGAGCTGCTATAAGCAGAGGGCTGGTCCCTGGGGAGCAGCTCGCTGTGGAAGATGCCGGCTGCAGCCTCCTGAGATATCAGCTGTATCCAGGAGCAGGGAGCAGGCGGTGTTCCTGGGGCTGGGCATCCTGCGGAGTGGAGCCGGTGTAATCCATCATCGCCACTGTCCCAGCAAGGCAGCAGGGAGCAGTTTTAGAGGCCCCAGAGCGCTGCAGTTTCACCGCTCAGCTTTATGTGAGCAGCATTACGTGTGCTACAACCTGCTGTCTCGGCAGCCTCCACTGGCCTCCTGCATCAGGTCTCCTGGGGCTGGTGTCCCATTTGTTTTTCTCGCTCTGCAGTCTCACTTGACCCTTGGCTGAAAAAAAGATGAAGGACTTTTGCAGCAGAGGCTCCAAATCCTCTCTCCTGCTGCCCGTACCCACGTTGAATGACCTTGTGGCTATTACTAGAAATGCATGAAAAGCCTTTTCTCTGGTTGACAGGCTCAGTCTCTGGTCACTCATGGATACAGAGCACATCTTCGTGAGAGCAGTGTGTGCACAGACTCTTGAGGTGACCCCTGCATCTCTTTGGTTTCCACATGGCCAATTAACAAGGAAAAGTGAGGCAAGGAGCCGTTTGGGAGGCAATCCCTGCAGGTATACCTGGGCTGGGAGCTGTGGGGCTGCCTTCAGGGTCTCTGGCAGTGGGAGCAGGGTCCTGTGCCAGCTCCTGAACCTCTGCTGGCACTGAACAGGTCCCCTCCAGGGCACAAAGATGGGCAGCAGCATCCCTCCACTACCTCCTGCTGCTGGCAGTGAAAGGCACAACTGCCAAATTATTTCAGTCTCTTTCTGCCTCAGACATAGCTGTGCTGATTGCATTTGCCCTCAGTGCAAAAGACTGTGAAGAATGGGAAGGAAGGCCAATTATAAGGCAAACTATTTGGGGGGAAGAGAGGGTTTTCATCTGTCCAGGTCTGATCACAACAAGGCTGCGATTCTGGGTGTCTGAAGTCAAACCACGGCAGCAGCCGTGGCTCCCATCCAGCCATTAGCTTCAGACACACAGGGCTCATACCTGAGCAGAAGAATCATCTGCTCCAGAGATCAGGGGCTGGAAAAGCTGTATCTGATTTCCTCGCTCCTTTTTTTTTTAATCCTCATTTCCTCTCCACTAGGCTTTCTTACAGCTGCCGCACAACCCTCTCCAGACAATATCTAATCTGTCTGTCACAGGCGTATCAAGATGTCCCTTGAGTGTGGTACCTAGTGATGACTGACAACTGTCATTAAGCACTACTCCTCAAACGACAAGGCTCATTTTGTTAACAGGATTGCATGGATTCAGCCTGCACTCTCAGAAGGGGAAAAAAATGCCATATGTTCACACAGGATTTATATAATGTCTCCTTTTGCAGTCCTTGTAATTCAGTAGCCCAACAAAATTAAGAACATATGATGATACTAACCATACATTTCATATATTTTTTTGTTGGTTTGCTTTTAAGTGTTCTGTCAAAGAAAAGAATGTTTGATCTGATTCAGGCTTTTTTCTTTCACTAAATGTTATCCAAGTCCCTTCAAGTTGTCTGAGCGAATGAAATAGAGGTGAAATGTCACTGGAGAATAGGTTTCTGAAAAGTTACTATTTTATGGTAAAGGGATGATGGTGGTGGTGGAAAGCAAATACAATGATCCAGAGAGCAAATGGCAGAATGAATCCTTTCCATACAGACATTGCAATTTTTCCTCTACAGTTATGGCTTCTTTCTGTTCACACTCTTCTAGGAAGGCCATGTGAAAGCACTATTAATTTCAGTTTTTCCCGGTCACCTTCCTATCCTGTGTTGAATGACGCTGCGATGACAACACTTCGACACCACCAACTGAAATCAGCGCTGCTATGAATTAAACTACTTATTCAAGTTAGAGAAGTCAGGGGTTCATCAGGCACAGGAATCCAATGTCAGAAGCAGAAAGTCTTTTGTTCAGGCTTGAAAGGATCCAGAAATGTAAGGAAATCACCTCCACCAGCTTCCCTTCCGCAGCGTGGCAAACAAGGCATATGGTGACATGTCAGGAGCTGGCAATGCTGAAAGAGGGGAAATGACTTTCAGCAAAGAGCTTCTTGCCTCTGTTTGCATGGCTGAAGCTTATATTTATCCTTGCTTTGGTCTGGACCCCCTCCATGCCCTTGCCCCAGCTATCCTGCCTGGCTCTGGCAGCCAGGACAGCCTGGAATCTCCTTTGTGTGGGTAATGGAGCAAACTCACATTGGGGGCTCTCACACAGCACCTCAGTACATTGATGTTTTTCTGCCTCATGGCCATGTCCTTTGCCTCTCTGCACAAGCTGTACCACATGCAAAGATAAAAGTCAAGAGAGGAGCATTTCTCTGCAAAGATTTTGGTATCGGGGTGGAATGCTGCTGGCATAAAAAAGTAATTTGTTTTCCTGAATGAAATCCAGCTCTGACAAGGCAAGGAGTCACTCCAAAACATATAGGTACTCCAGCAGTTGAGATTACTGCACCAGGAATTTTGTAGGCCTTTAGGATCCTTTTCTTCCCTACTCTGTGTGAAATAGTGCTCACATTAAGCCAGCGTTCACCTTTGGGTTTAGCCCAATTATTCTTCTGAAAGTAGTTGTTTCTCCCCTCCCCGTCACTGATGTATTGGGAGGAATTAGGAAAAAGATGAGGGTATCTGGGCTCATGACTGTAGGTGTGAAGACTGGCACATTAATAAGTCCATCCAGATACGGATAACCATGCTTTGGGCTGGCTGCAGTAGAACTGTGTGCGCTCTGGAAATAACCAGGGATGAGAGCAGCTTTATGATCATGTCTCCAGAAGCATTGCGTCTGCAGGGGTCTGCCTCTGGGTACTCCTGCATTTTCTTTCTTTGCTCTTCATCAAATCCACGAGACTTTTGTTTCATCCACGAGCAGAAACAGATGATTTTCATTGTGTATGCAGCGATGAGTGGGACTGGTAATATTTCCTCTGCCCGATGTTTCCTTCTCTATTTTATAGAGCATCCCTGAAGGAGTGTAGGAACAGCAATGGACCTTCTGCTGCTGTCTCCAGAGAGAGCAATGGTTTTGCAGACACTTACATTTTGGCTAAAGGAAACCCCGGCATCGCCTGTAGTGCTGTGCATTCACTTTCTAGCAAGGGGCTCAGACAATAGTCTTTTCCTGATGCCAACACAGATTTGTCCTTTCCCTCTCTTCCTGCAGTCCAAGGACAAATCTGAAGGTAACCAGAGAAGGCTTTCTCCTCTCCAAGCCGGAAGGCATCTGGGGACAGTGCTGGGAGCCAAAGCCAGCATGTGGCCTCTCCGGGTGTGAGATGTGAAGTTCAACATCAGGAAGAAAATCCTCATGGGTTCCTGTGCCTGGGTCTTATTACAAAATTAAGTCATTACCTTTTCTGCTTTCTGTGTGTTTAGATTTTTAAAAGGCACAAGCACTTTCTTGTTTCAAAGTGAGAAGCAGTAAATACAATGGTACCAGAAGTGGCTTTTGAGTGTTCCTGTCTTTATTTTCAAGCAGAGTATTTTAGCTGTATAAGGACACATTGCCAGATTTCCCTACACAGGATATGCAAGCTACCTGCGGCTCTGTGTCATTGCCTTCTCTCTTGACTTCACTGTCTGTAGGTGAGACCATTATTTTCACCATGTACAAGCCAAAGCTTATTGGTACAGTGAGAATTCCCAGTGATTAATGCTGGGAAAGTGAGACATGGATCCCTTGTTGAGATATCACCGTGCTCTAGCAACAGTAATAACTCGCTTTGCTACTGTGTGCAAAGTGCTTTGTTGTTCTAAGAGCAGTAAAGTGTTTTGTTGTTCAAATATTGTGAAGGTTGTTTTATTCAGATACACTGGTCAAAATCACTGGAGCACTCTGTTGTTCTCAGCCCGAGGCTTCTCACTGCTCAAGGTGCAGCTGGAAGGGTATTTTTCTTTTTTTTTTGCATTATCTGCAAGGCAGGAATGCTCTGGAAGCAGGAATACCACAGTACCACATCTCAACTGAAAGGAAACCAGTCTTTAAAACTGATCTGGCATGACACAAAGTGCTTGGATTTTTGGAAAAGGAACAACAAGTGGCTATTGGGGGACCCACAGCCACTCATTTTGTCTTAAGATTAAAACTTTAAGGTTGGGATTCCTACCACCTAAATTTCGCTTTTCAGGAATCAGGCATCTAATCTAAGCCAGCCATGTTGGCTGCCTGTCTGGTCAGAGGAGAGATGGGTTGCCAAAATATGGCTCACCCCTCTGAAGACAGCTGCCAGAGTAGATGGGATGGCTTGCCCTCTGCTCCTGCCTTTCTTTGTAGTTCATCTGAATCTTAAGGCAGACAACAACCTTTCAGATGGCTTTGAGGGGAATCCACTCCAAAGTTCAAAGTTGCTATAGAAGACTTCTCTCCGAGGTGAGGAACTGATATTTTCTCCATGTGATTATGTTGTTGGGGTGTGTTTTTTTGACCAGCATGCTTGAAACAAATGTGAAACCTGTTAAGAAACTAACAGATGGGGTTTTTTTCTGGCTTGGTTTGTTTTTTTCTAACGTGTGTCAGTATTTTCCAAGGGAGGTGATTGATGTGAGACAGGCTCTCGTGTCAGGAAACGTTTGTACTGATCCCTCAGAACACAGAATTCTGGTTCCCCCTCAGGGAAGAGAGGGTGGTCACAGACCTGAGAGCAGGAGGGTAAAAGAATAGAGTCTTGGCATGTCCTCTGCCATTTGCTCATGAAAAAAGCCTACCCAATACTTAATTTGGTAGATTAACAAAAGAAGCTATCCCTGCAGAGCTGGAAACAAGCTTCCTTATGCCACTTGCCAACAAGTCTCTACAGGACCTAATTTAACATGTTCATTTGCTCACAAAAGTGCTTGAAGAACAACAAACGTCCTGTACAAGGACAAAGAAACTCTCTATTCCCATACTTTGTCAGTCAAATTAACCATAAAGGTAACTGTATCCTTCCTTGCTTTATTTGCATGTGTAAATCTGATTCTGTATGAGTGAGAGTACCCATAAAGCTAACTCTTAATCAAAATATCCCAAATGTCCATCACTAGAAGACCCCACCAAACATGCCAATTAATTCTACAACCACGCAAGATGTCCCAAGGGCCAAGCACCAGGTAATAGCACTCGCAGGCAATAGATATGGGAAAAAAGAAACAACTGGCTTTACTCATGCACACACCCATACACTTTCATAAATACAGATTTTGATATATTTACGTTTTTGTGTTCACCTCTCTGATCAGTATTTTTCCTTGGCTGCAGTACAACTGAAGAGGAAGTGGATGCCCAGACTCTCTCAAGAGGATTTAAGTGATCAATACCTGACAAGAGCATTCATCACACATTGCTTCACCTTACACAAATTCTGATAGTGAGTTAAGGTCACAAATGGGAAGAGACTATCCCCATGGGCCTTCTGACAGATCTGGTCACCTACTGTGCGAGAAAAGGGCAAGGGTGTTTCAGAGTCCCTGTTCTCCACAGCTGCAAAGCCAGGACTCAGTCTGAAAATGTGAGGAAAAAAACAGAGCTGCACCCAGACCTGCCACACTACAGATCTTACAAGCACAAACCGTGCTGAAACATGGACTTAAACCAACCACTTGAGCTTGACATTTAGAACAGACCACCTGAACAGTTCACTAATTTCCTGAATTTAGTCGCCAGAGCAGGTGCTTAAGCCTGATTTTCAAGGTCACACTGTGCATGACCCGATGGCTGCCTTGTGGCCACAGGGAGAATATGTCACCTCCTCACCCTTGGCCAGAAGAAGTCAGCCCCACGCACAGAGCACAGACTTTCCCAGGAGTAGATGGATTCCTATGGGATGTGTCCCTGTGCGTCTCAGCACAGGCCAACAAAGTACTGAAAAGTTGTGCTTAGTTTCCACGCATAAACATCCTGGGATTAATGATGTTCTTGGGATTAAGCACGTGCAAAAATATTTTGCCCGAAGAAGGAAAAGAAAGTGTGTGAGAATGGAGGTCAGTGATGAGGAGAGAGATGCACACTCTGCTAGCTGCTTAAAGAAAACAAAATATTCAGAACAAGATTAGACACATGCTGCCCAAACTATTCAGCTACTTGTTCATCAACCTGTAAATCATTGCATCAAATCCTGTTAAACTAATTGGAAGGTATTTTTAAAATGGGAAGACTACTCTCACCTTTTAATTTTTTTTTTTCTAATAACTTCCATGTCTATAGAGATCTCATCTCTACTGTCACTTTAAGTGCTTATTTATATTTGCTAGCATGTAAATCCATTTTAAGGAATCACCTGTCTTTAGCTTAGAGGGTTGAATAAAAGGCTTAAATGCCAAAAAAATAGGCACATTCATTTCTTTGTCAACATTCCCTGATACGGCAAGCCCGTGATGCATCACTTGGACGCTTATTGTGGAGAAGGAATGGCATCTCAGACAGTGAAATGAAACTGAATCTAACAATGCATGCCAGCAGCAAAAAAAAAAAAGAAAAAAAAAAGAAAAAAAAATTGATTTGCAGAAGAATTCATAACCAAACTGTTTAAATTGTTTCTTCAAACCAGTACAGGTGTCAGCCACCTTCTTGTTACTCTCGATACAAGTTGCTACGGGCTGTTGTTTATTTAAAGGTTCAACTGCAGAAAAGGAAAAACAAATGGGGAAAAGAAAAACAACCTCACCACTTCACACACAAAAGTTCAAATTCTACAAAATATTGCCAATGGCTTAGAAAATACAGATGACACAATGGTGGCTCATGGGCTCTTGTGTACTTTCAGGAGGACACACGCTGCTGTCGTAGCTCACCAGGCAGGGGAGGGACAGTCCGGTGCTGGTGAGAACATGGCAAACACATGATGCTCAGCTCTGCACTGATCTTTCACCTCTGTACCTGTCTGAGTACCTGGGCAGTCCATAAGGACTAAGCCAAAACCAGACATTAGAATGGGCAGGGTAGTGCTGGTAAAAGGCTGCGTTTTAACGAGAATGTATTGCCTTAGTCCCCGAGTTTATGAATTGCTTTGATACATGTTCCTCTTTATTGCTCTCTCCATCCTACAGGCTGCAAGCTACTCTTGGTTAATACTCTTGCACTTCCCTGCTCACACTGTTTTTCCCATGTCATTTTTAACCTGACTCATATTTACAATATTCTGGACTCGGATGTGATTAAGAGTCACCAGATGGTATTACTGGAGATGGCTTTGCTGATCTTATTTAAACTGGCTTATTTGAGACCAGTTCCTTCCTGAAGAAATGTTTATGGCCAAGTGTGATACATTGCCAGTCTCGGTTGTGAAGAGGTTGAAGAGTAAAATCTATTTTGTGTAAATGAGGTTGTTTTTCTCAAGACTGATGTGTGGGTTCTGCCTCTTGGTTACATCTATGCAAGCAAACAGCCAGGAGCCTTGTAAATCCAAAATCAATCTGTGGAGAAGTTTGCCTATGTTATTAAATTTGCTAGGATCCTAGAAAGAATTGTAAAGGTCTGATACTCTTGGGAGGAGGAAAAGTCAAAGCAGTGTGAGAGCTCTGCTGGATCGCTGACAGCCTACAGGAATGTGCTGCTTTGAAAATCAGTTCTTTATCAAAAGGTTTGCAGGCATATATTGCCTGCAAAAGCTAAAATGGAAATGCATTTTTTGTTTCATCATGCTACACACAGTAATCAGGAGTGGAACAATTCAGTCTGATGAGAGTTTTCATTCCTTTTCTTTTAGGGAAAAAAGAATATCTGAATAGCTTTTTGTTTTTCAGTACTTGCCTTGTTCCACCACTCCAATGCACAGCTTTCACCCTCTTTCTCAACTGCCACTTACACACTTTCTAAAGCACAGGAATATTAGTTTTTCATACAAAAGGGAAGAGGTGTTTCATAAATAAGGAAAAGCAGGAATTCACTTTTACTGCAGTCATTTGTCACAGAAAGGGCAGGGTGAGTGAACAAGATCTTTGTTTGGTGGCATTTTTAATACCCTTGAAATACTCTAAAATTCTGTGAAACCAGTCTCTGCTTAAGCACTGCCTCTTGCTGCATCTACAGAGGAATCTGCAGAAGTGAACTGGGAAGCATACACAGATTACATGCCATATTAAAGTTATGAAGAAGAAGAAGAGATCTAGGCATATTTTCTCCCAGCTTTCATGTCCTCTTCTTGTTCTTTTTCAGCAAGCCTTTAACAACCAGCTCCCTCACTGTGTCCTCGGTGTCCTATATAAGGATCTTTCTGGAAAAAGGAAAGGTTTTCAGACCTGATGCAGCTCTCACCTGGGTAATGGGACTCTGCCCATACAGTTTAACAGCGGCCAGGCTGCGCCCCAAGGACCTGATGTCGCACATTCCAGAGCACATGCTGTGATCACCGAGCAGCCTCGTTTAGCAGAGCAGGCAGCCCATAACCTTCTCACCTCTCTCGGGAAAGCACTGAGGCGTTTCAAGTGATGCCATGATTGTAACACTCCCAAAGTTACTTCATCATTCATCAGTTTGAAAACCGAGTTAATTAAGTGACAATAGAAGGTTTTGTGCTGCAAAGGAAACAAAAGAAGAACATTTTCTTGCCCCGAGGTGATTATTATTTAAGCATTTATCCTGCCAAAGTCTGTGCACCTGCTTAAGTATGTGACCAGTTCTGCCTCTGTTAGGTAATTCCCTCAGCCTGTGCCCACTGGCTCCAGCCGTGGTGGTATTACTTTCATGCTGAAGGTCCTGCATAAATGTTTGCAGCCTCCCTGGCACTGGATCTCAGCACTTTCGAGCATGAACAATGCCAGGGCCTGGGTGGGTTGGTGTGGAACAGCCCTGAGCATCAAATCATGGTTAACTTTGCAGCTAAGCAGAGTGGGGAGCACAAAACACCATGCTGGTGGGGAGAAGTGAGAGAGATTGGACAGGATTCACAAAGGTTATCTTCAGCTGTATAAAAATTAAGCATCTAGACTAAACTAACTGTGCAGGCTTTTAAAATGGTCAACAGAAGGAAGTCAAGAATCTTATCTAAGAGGTCAAAGTGATGGACGTACCTTACTCCACTGATGACAGATGGAGGCTGGAAAAGTAGCTGAGATAAGAAATACAATATTTTTAGAGGACTAGATTTAGATGAGTTGAGTCCCACCCTTGGAGCTATGAAAAAGGGAATCTGAAAATGTGGCCTAAGTTTTTGCACACGGACAAGAATCGACACTATTGCTCCTCATCTATCTGTTGTGCCTGCAGCTGGCACCCAAGGCACCAGCCCACTGCCAGTGACAGACACGACATAAGCGAGCAGTGACACTGATGTCTGGCACAGCCTCCTTTTATTTAACTTTTAATTAAAATAATTTTAATAAATCAATAAAACTAAGATTAACAAAAACTAATCAAGCTCTTTCAAAGCAACTACACACACATAGAACAAACTCAAACGTGGTAAAACCTGTCCACTCAGCCTTTCAGATTCTGTTGCTCTTTTGCTGACAGTAAAGCAATTAGAAGTCTTCTAGTGCTGGCTAGTTCGGGAGCAGTTGTCTCTGCAACACGAATACCTATTACTGTCCACAGAGGCCTTGCGACTGGAATGAAAAAGGGAGGTTAGAACGAAATCAGGCTCTCTTGGGTTTCATGCTCATGATGAGCAAAAGTGAAAATAGAGAAACAAAAAATCAATCCCAACGCTGGCAACATTCAGGACCCAAGCGACTGTGAGCTTGGAAGTAACATGGAATTCGGCTTCCTATTAATTTGCCCAGTCCCTAACATCATACTGTAAGCCTGGAACCATTTAGATTATATCAATGGAATCAAAGTCATATAAAATTATTGTGAGAACTTAGTGCAGCCCAAAGCCTGTTAAAAAAAAAAAAAATTCCTATCTGGAAGACTCCATTCCCCAGAGCTACTTTTTTTTCTGTGTTTTCCCCTTTAAATCTGAAAGAAAGGGAACCATTCATCAAAACAAAAAGCAGTTATTCAGTGTTTCATATACTGACAACATTCATCCTCAGGAAGTCTTTGTCGATTGTGCCTTGCATGTATAGTAATAAAGTAAAAGAAACACAAAACTGTGGTGTCTCCATATCCTATGGATGACATGAGACTATTGTCCCGTTATGTTTAAACAATGCACCAACACTCATGGAGAGTCTCCCCAACAACCGTAACCAGTTACCAGAGGTCAACCAATCTCTTTAGCCAATTAAAAATAGCATTTCTAGACACTGCTTCATTCAGATATTGTTTCTGATCTAAAGACTAATGAATGATAGAAATTAAGGCAAATAAAACATTATATTACATTGCTATAACTTACGTAAACAACAATCAACTCCTCAGTGCAAATTCTGAGATGGGTTTTTGTTTCAGTTCAAGTAGTATACAATTAGATTTGCATGTAATCTCTCTGAGTGCTTCAGCTAATTTAAAAAGTGTTCACAGTATTAATATGCATGTGTGCATATATATTGAGAGCTTTATAAACATATGTTTAAGCATATATACACATGCATATAAGTAACAGCCTGAAATTACAGGCATTTGAAGGTCCTTATTTTAAAAAAAACCTGAATTGTTCTAACGTAGTACAGATAACAGACATGAAAATCAAAGAAGCAAAGATGATTTCTTACTTCAATTTAGTATTTTTAGTACTAATTTTATAAATAGTAAATGTGAGCTATAATGGGAGCTCACTAACGTTTAGCTGCCCACTAGACACACTTACAGAAAAAAAAATGAACTTAGCTGCCTAATAGTGTAAAAAATAACCTGCTGCAGTCAGCAGGACAGAGGGATGATAAAACACAGTTGGTACCCCAGGGTCCCTGCCGATTCTGGCTCTGCACAACTAATAGGCTACACTCAGCCTTGGGCTGCAGAGGCTCCTGTAAGGCGCAAACAATAGATGGGATGCTGGTAGCACCAACAAGCAATCTGAGCTTTAGCTTTCATGCTTAACAGTTTTACAAAGCCATTTTCCTGCTACATCCTTGATCGGTCTAAGACTGATACCTGGTGCTCTTCTACTGTTTTCTCTTGAACATTAACCATCCATTTTTCTCTATTTTTTTTTTTCCAAACAATTTGTTTTGCAGCATTGAGTTTTGCAACAGTCATTCCCCAAAGCCACAAATTCTTGTTCCTTTTTCTGGAGAGCTGTCATTTAATTTGATATGGCACTTTTCATGATCTTTGACCTCCTCCTTCTCCGGCAAATTTTAATAATTTTTGCCACCATAACCCTTACAATCAGTTGTGTAGGACTTCTTCATTTCCACATATTTATTTCCTGATATTAAAGAGCATTTTACTGCTATGTTTTGTTAAATTCAAGTTTCAAGTTCAGAGCTGTAGCGCTACCTCAATGCTCCCCCAAGTTCACCCTCGTTGTCAGGAAGCTGATCCAGGATGGAAGCTTTTCTGCTAAGATTTCTCCTTCCTGTTTCTTATATATTATAAAATAAGGGACTTCTTTCAACTGTTTTCAGGGTTATTTTTCTATACGAATCGGACAGATGTATCCATTAATTCCTAGATACAAGGACAGTTAAACCACTTTCAGTGATTTGAGTACTCTCTAAAACAGGCTTGGGGACTTCTTGTTCTTATTCCACCTTTGTACCCTCTTCTGTCAGCCTTCACCCCTGCTCTTAGGAGTTAGCTGACATAATTTGTGACATCAGCAAGTGTAACACCACTATGCCATATCTCTGCAGCACCCACTAGACTGGCAGACCACGGGTCCTGCCTGGTTCAGCTGCATCAGGAAGGTCAGGAATAACCTTGGGCACTCAGTGTCACTCAGTTGTTTCCTATCGTCTTCTGTTTGTACACGGGTAGCGCAGATGCGAGGGGGGAAAATAAACCCTTAAAGCATGTCGGGGCATTCAGAGGAACAGTGCGAGTTGATTTAAACTGGCTGTGTGTTTTTATTTCCTGGCAAGATCAATCTGATGGGTAACTTAAAAAATAAATAAGTAAACCATGTTTCTGCCTGGCAGTGTGCATTCTAAACGCTACAAAACCTCAGAGGTCCTTCTGTTGGCTTCCTGCTGGCTCGGAGAAAGGTGAGGACCTGAGGAATGCTGCTCCCAGAAGCCTGCTGGCATTGACGGAGAGGCTGATAGGACCCACATGCTGGTTTGGCTTGACACAGAAGCAGCAAACAGGCAAAAATCAATGTTCTTCCAAGGGGAAAGGAGTCAGCTGAGGGAAAAAAAAAAATCTGAACACACAAAATATGAGTTTTTTGCAGAGGCCAGAATAAGAAACCAGCAGTGCAGACAGTGGGTGGCAAGCACTCTGTGGGATCCAGCCCTCATTTCCAGTGCAGCTTTTTGCCTGAACGCTTCTTTGTAAGGTGCCTGAATTCAAGTGTGACTGAGTCATACCGAGTTGAATGCAAACTTGGCTCTGTAAGAGTTAAAAAAAAAAAAAGCCACGTATTTCTACAAAGGTATTAAAAGTATTCTGTTGAGTAACCTGGTGTGTTCCTTGCTGCCCTGGATATCTTGCTGCTGTGGCTGCCAGAGAGGGAAAGAATCCTGATCTGTCCCACAGCCAAACCCCAAAGAATTAAACCCTTTGTCCTGGGAGCCTTTCACCTTCTCAGGGTGCACTGAAAATCTGGAGACAAATCAGAAATTGCCTTAAAAGAAATTTCCTAATGGTGTGCTACCTCTCCTGAAGATGCTTCTGTTCACAGCCTGCCTCAAAATGAAAACACTGGAAGACAGTGCTGGGCTGAAAGCTTTTAATGTCAGTCGTGGGATGTAGGTTCAATGTGGTCCCCAACCCCAGCAGTAACAACTCTCAGGAGAGAGCACTGCTCTTCTGAGAAATGGCAATCGGTCTCACGTGTTAACAATAGGTTATGCTGCCATTAAGGCGATAAAGGACATGAAATTTTGTGCTCCAGGGCATAAACCCGCCTCTCTGGCAGCCTTGGCAGCAGTGGAAACTTAGCAAATAAGATGATTGTAACATGATTGTCCACTGTGGGGGTCTGTGTGTCCTTCTCTGAAGCATTTGACGCTGGCCACTGCTGGAGACAGGATATCACATTGGCTGGACGACTAATCTGATTTAGTATAACAGACCTTTTATTCCTATTAAGCACGTCTCAGTACAGAGTCAGCTTTCAACTAGTACTGATGGCCATGAAACGCTTAATCCGCAGCCCAGCCCACTTGTAGATACCTGGCACAATTCTTCTCTAAGGGAATACAGAATGGCCAAATTCTACTAGTGCCATGTCATATTTTTCAAATGAGGAATGAAATATCAGTTGTACACCTCATCAATTTCCCCCATAAATTGCTAAAGTAATGATGAATGATTTTGTACCTGGATGTCTAAATTCAAATGACAGTTCTGCAAAGGAGACTTAATGGAAATAAGATTTGTGCATCCGAGTACAGGATTAGGCCCCAAAATCAGAATAGCCTTTTAAGCTTTCTATGTTGTTAGCATTCCTCTTGAACAGCGTTTCCCCTTTTTTCCCTTGATCTTTGGATGTGGAAAAGATTTGTTTTCAGATGTGTATGCCTGTAGCACTTGCTTGGGATTTATCTGCAAGCTGATCCCAGACTCAGCCTGTGGTTATGCTTTTGCAGAGTCCCTTGTTCCAGACAACTACTGCTGACCACAACTCTCATTTCCTCTCTCTGCAAATGTGAAATGAATACTATCATAACAGCATTTCTTAATACGTGCCAAAGAGAAAAGATCGTTTTTCTGTTTTATATTTGACCACCCTGCATTTCAAACACGTGACCTCACCTCTACAAAACTGGTAGGTTTTACTCCTGTCATCATATGTAGAGCAATTTCTACCGGGATCATCATTCCACACCTCTTTTTATTTATTTGCCCATCACAAAATCGCCCTGAAACAGTCTCCAGCATGTACCAGTTGTACCAGATCCTCCATTCATTTGTGTTTGGTCATCACAGATGAAACACAAGGGAAAAAATAATCATTCGAATGTGATATAAATATCAGCTGTTGGGTAAATCCAGCACTATGAACCTTTCAGGACAGGACACGATATGTACTTATACTGCGCTGTGCCTAATGCTGGGGCACTCTGGCCAGCAGTCATATTTGTAGATTCAAATAGATGGTAATCATAATAATCATTAAAAAGGTAATTGTTATCTCTTGGTCAGTACAGCTGCATATCAAAGAGAGGAGCCAATCCTCATTTATACAACGTTTGGCAGAAAAGCTGACCAAGTCGACTGCAGACACAAAGCACCAAGGACTCAAAGCAGTCACGACTCCTGACTCCTCCTGTACCCCACTGCTTCACCAACACATGATCCTTCCTCTTAATGGACTGCTAAAACAGAGGCAAAAAAGCAAAACCCATAGAATCATGCTGGTTTCTTTCCTGTGGTTATGTCCTATGGATGTGTTTATCATTATGCACCACAGAAGAGTTCCTCCATCTGAATATTAAAAAGAGCCATCTGCAGTGCAGCGGATGTGCCCTGCTGCTGCCTGCTTGCCTTGCTGACCCCTCGTCCAGTTTGCCTGTGCTTGTTGCTGTCTTTACTTGCCTGACTTGCTTGGGCACATGGACTTCTCGATGTTCAGTGGAAGGGTATTTCCACACAATCTTTGGCAATCCACCCTGTGAGCTGCAAAGGATTACAAAGCCCCGCTGTCTGCGTTGCCTGCGCGTAGCAGAGGAGGTGGGAAGGGCCACGCACCTCAGCAGTCACAGAGTGGCCAAGGACAGAACTGTGTTGCCACCAATTTCAGTTCGCATCGGGAGACAGCTGTGATGTGCAGTGCCTGTAAGGCAGTTGTGGTGCCTGTTCTCTTGGCCCTACTGTAAGAGTGCTGGTGGGAAAGGTATGGGCAGGGCACCTCCTAAATGACCTGGATCACCTCGAGGCACCTGTACAGCGCTGCTGTCTGAGAGGAGTGAAGGGCTGGTCTGCAGGGTGGCCTTGGAGCAGATATTAAGACGCCGATTAAATTTAAACTGTTGTATGTAAGTTTCTTGGGGTTTGTTTGTTTGATTGATTGACTGATTGTTTTTCAGGGAACAGCCCACATCAGTAAGGTGGGAATAAACTCTACTAAGCAAGATCTGTTATAATTCCTTAGTCTGTCCCTGATTTAATCAGAAGGTCATAGATGCCCGAGAATGCGTAATGTTTGAAATGGAGAGCCATCTTTCAAGTCTCATCTCTTTAACTCTCCTCTTGTACTTTCTCTGTCCCTCAAGGATATCCAGTCAGAGAAAGAGTGAGCGGTGCTTCAACCATTTGCTGTTACTGCCACAAACACAAGACCTTTTATCCTGTTGGTGTCTAGAAGGCCTGACTGAGATTGGGGCTGTCACTGACTCCCAAAAATGTGCCATCCAAGTAAATTAGGCTGACAAGAGAGGGAGTGACATGCCTGAAGTCACACAATGTGACAGTACAGAATCCTCACAGAGGTCACACATGTAGGGCCACTTCTGTTGGCCCCCAACTCTTTTCCCCGGCATCAAACGGGGCTGCTTGCTGTCAGATCTATCTTCTGAAGTCAGTAGTTTTGTACTATTTTGGGGCAGAGTACAAAATAAAGAATTATAACCCCTGCAAGGGACAGTGTCTTGCCAGGGGTTGCCTTTGCAGAAAGAAGTCCTAAAGAGGAAAGGCAGACTCAAACTTTTAGAATTAAAGGGAACAACTCTGTCTTAATTTCCTGTGGTTTTACAAGAGATTTGTCCACAAAGGAACCATCTGTCACCATCTGCTTGATTTTCTTGATTTATTTTTTTTTTCTTGGACAGTTTCACAGTATTGGTATGTGAACGTGCTTATCCACACCCCTCTCAAAAGGCCAACTCGTTTCTTCAGTAGACATGTGCCTTGTGTGGATTTTTTTTGGTGTGTGTACTTGAGCTGCAGTGCACTTTTCATCAGGCACTGCCTTTCTTTGTTGAATGCTGGTCTCCAGGAGCCACCTGGAATAAGGGATAAAACACCCATTGCATACATAGCTTCTGATAACTTGGATCCATAACAAAATGCAGAGCTCTTCAGGAAGCAAGGTGGCTTTTTAACAGGCATTTGACATGATGAGGGAGTGCCCTTTCTCCGGGTGCTTCCAAGGTGGCAGTCATTGTTTGCACTGTGAATCTTACAGGAGCTTTTTTTCATTATTAAAACTACATAGTTTGAGAAACAAAGAAACAAACAAATAATTAAAAACCCCAAAAACCTCAAGAAAAACCTAAAGAATAATGTGAGAATGAGAAATACAAAAACGTGATGTACAGGCCCAGACTTGAAGATCTGGGGTGCAAAACAATTAAAATAATAACATGAAAATGTAGCATATCTACAGGGAATCTGTAGGAGGACTCTTGTCAGGGACTGCAATGGTAGGACAAGGGGTAATACAAGGAGTAATGGGTACAAACATAAAGAGGGAAAATACAGATATTAGGAAGAAATGCTTTACTCAGAGGGCAGTGAAGCACTGGAAGAGGTTGCTCATGGAGGCTGTGGATGCCCCAATCCTGGCAGTGTTCAAGGCCAGGTTGGATAAGGCCTTGAGCAATCTGGTCTAGTGGCAGGATGGCTTAGGACTAGACGATCTTTCGGGTCCATTCCAAAACCTTGACATTCTATGGTAATTCCTTTTTTTTTTTTTTCTGGAAGCCTTCCAACAAGACAGCGCGGGCCGACACGCCGGGCACCCGCTATGGTGGGAGGGCAGGGGCTGCGAGGGGAGCGCCTGACGCCCCTGAGGGAGCTGCAGCGCCCGTAGGGGGAAAGCGCCGATTCACGCGGCGGTCGGGGCGTCTCTGCTGCCCGGGGCGGGGGAGCGGCGCCGCCGGTGC
>VZTA01017300.1:172140-269680 GCA_013398855.1 Mohoua ochrocephala
CCAGCGGCCCCGGGCCCACCCCGGCCCTCCCGCCTCCCTGCCCCGCCGCCCAGGGCAGGAGCCAGGTCCTGCCTGCGCGCCCGGGTCGCCTGCGCCGACTGAGGAGGTGACTTGGACGCACTATTATCCCGTGTGAATCATCCCGTCGTCATTTGTCGAGGCTGGGAGAGAAGGCAGAGGGAGAGAAGGGGGGAAAAAGCCCGCACGCAGCTCATGTGGCGGTGTAGTCCTGCTGCCTGGTCTACCTGGCACCGCTGGTGCTGCTGCTGCCGCCGCTGACAGGGATCTGCTGCCATCTCTGGTCTCCCGCTGGCTCCTCCGGTCCAGCCCGGCACCGCTGCCCCTGGATATTCCTGCTCCTCAGCCGGCCGCCTTCCCCGCTGCTTATCGGGCACCTCTTTCGCGTAGGGGACGTGGAAGCTGCTGCCTCCGATACTGACACCGGTTTTGCATCTTGAAGATCTCCGGCGGGCTGCTCTTGGTGCTGCTGCTGCTTTTTAAAATTTTTTTGCCTTTTTTTTTTTTTTTGAAGTTAATTTTAAGCCATTTAGGGTAACATCAAAATGTCCAGCAGCGTTCCAGCTGATATGGTGAGTCTTGTACGTTTATTTAATAGTTTTATTATAGAATAACGTTTATTTCAGCCTGGCTTTGACAGAGAACATGGAAAGAAGAGGGGCGTGGGAAGAAAAAAAAGGTCTTGGTTGCATATTTGAGGAACATAAAGTTCTCAGTTAATTACCTTCCCCCTCCCGCCCCAGATGCTGGTTCTGCTTCGCTTTTTGGTGGTGGAGTGGGAGATCTGCAGCGTCGCCTCCCGTGTAGCAAGGGAAGGGGGATGCCAGACTCCCTTTACCTATGGCAGTCAGTACTTGAGTGCTCACGCTTGGGTCGTGCAGCACTGCTCTTCAGCTCCGTCGAGCATTTTTTGGGGGGAGATAAATACGAAGCAGAGCAGAATGCTCAGGGATGAATTGCTCGACCCATTTTTCTTTCTTTCTTTCTTTCTTTCTTTCTTTTTTTTTTTGTTCCTTTCTTTCTTTCTTTCTTTCTAAACCTCTTAAACTTGGCTTGTGTCTTGCCAACGCTTTGTCTTCCGATGTTGGTGGGAAGTTAATCTCTTCACTTGCTGCCGGCTCAAGAGCGAGAGAGAAATTTTCATGCGCTTTATTTTCATGGCGAGGTCCTTTGTGCACTAGCTGCAATCTGGACATTTTTCAAGGGCACTCCTAGTACTTCTTATGGCGGACTGTACTTCAGCTTGTATTGGATACTCGGCTCGGTACGTTCGAAATAGGAAGGTATAACAGAGCATGAGGAGGTAGGGTGAATCAGGTCTGCTAGGTAATCTTCCGTTCAGCACGACTTTCTCCATTTGTATGTATTTCCATAAATCAGGATATATTTTCATAAGTCACTTAATTGGAAAAAACACCCACGAACTTGTAGCTGCGGTTTGGTATGTTAATTCTTTATTCTTACAGCAGAATAGTTTCACGTATCTCCACACGGCTGTTCACATTTAAAGGTACTTTTTTTCCTCCCCAAAAGCTTTTGGGGACTTGTCTATGCTTTTTTTTTTAAATTTCAGGATGAAGTTGTGTTTTGCAGGTAAAACCTGTCCCAGTCGTGATAACAATAAAAACGAGTAGCCCTTGTGTAAGTCATTGATGTACAGTTAATTGGGATATGTATGGCAAGTGGGCTATTGAAATAATGGTATCTGTTTAGTTGCTTGCTTTCAGTGTTTCCTTCACAGCTTTTGTACAGCAGTCACAGTGAGTGAATTTTGACCAAAAAAAGCAGAAACAGTAAGGTACAGAGGACGGTCCAACAGCAGTTGTAAGCTTACAGGTTTTTTCTTTTCTTTTCTTCCCCCTGCCTTTCTCAAGTACTATAAATAAATTTTGCCTCCCCTGGATGAAAAGAGTGATGAAAGGATTTAAACTCAGAGGCAATAAGCTCCTCAGCTATCAGTTTTCACATATTTCTTTTTAGTGTCTCTCCCTCTCTCTGACTGTTGGAGCCTTTTGAACCCCCTTCTCTCCTGCACGTGGCTGTCTAGCGTTATATCACAGAAATCCTCGCCTGGGCTGTGGAGGATTAGGTGCAAATCTCTCAGTGCCGCTTTTTAAGTTGCTTGGAGGAGTCCCTTGGCTGTGACATGAAGCACACTCCTCTTCCCTGTCACCCTGGGCTGAGCTCCTGCCACCTCCGTGCTCCTCCTAGGGCCTGCCTGCCTGGGAGTCCCGGCGCTGCCACCGGGCTTGTAATGCATGGCATTTTCTACAAAGTACACGGGTTTTAAGATAGGCAAAATACAGTTTTTACTATGGAAACTATTTCCTTCTGTTGTTACAGTGTAATGAGAATACCACTGCTGAGGATAGCTGGGCCTAGTGGTGCTCTGTTTATTCAAATCAGGAAGAAGCTTGTTATACATAGTGATGTTTAAATACTGAGTCATTACAAAAACATTTGAATGAAGATGTTACCAATGCCGGTAGAATTTAAGTAAATAAATAGATATTTTCTGGCCTGTCATGGGATCATTTTTCTCTTAGTTTCTGCATTATTAGATGCAGTTTCTCTCTGAAAGTTTGAAGTGTGTTGTAGAAATTCCAGTTATTATTTACAACTAATAAATACTACTTGATGAAAAGATTGCTTGAAAACTCATTTTTGGTCTCCTTTTGCCACCATCCTCCATATTTGAAAGGAGCTCGTTCAGGAAGGAAAATGGGATTGCCATTCGTTAGCTATTTGAAGAGGAGCCCTTACCAGGCTGTCACCATGTTTATATATGTTTTTATTTAGTGTAGGATTTTGCAGTTTGCATTTCTCTTACCCACCCACTGTGTAATTTGCATTTGCAAAAAATTGATTTCCCATTTCTGTAGGAGCTGGCATCAGTGTGATGGAGTGTCATTTTATGAAGACTCCATTTACTTAGTAAATCTGTTATGAATTACATAAGTATTATAATAATTATGTTTGAAACAGTTTAGGTCAGATTCATGAATTGACCTGCTCATAATGATAATAATATTATAGTTGCTTCTTCTTAAAAATGTGTTAATTTGTCTTCCTGCCCCACCTTTGAGAATGATCTGCTATACATAAATTCATAGTAAATTATCTGATTTTCAGTAGGCTTTGTATTTCTAAGTAGAGATAATTTGACCCAGTCTCCTCTTCCCTGACATTGAGTTGACTTGTTTCCAGAACTCCAGCAGTTTTTACCAGCTAACCATTTCAACATCACTTCTTAAATAATTAACACAGTACTTTATCATTTGCATTCCACTGATAAATTGGATAGTGACACACCGCATTCCGGGTATCGTAAGTTTGTGGTGCATTATTCCTTAGCAATGTGTGCTACTTACAGCTTAAAACTCTGCTCCTGGAATGAAACCTGCTAATATTGACCTCTCTACCTGAGTAGTTTCATTAACTTCATTAGGACTAGACTTGTCTGGGGCAGTTCTTGAAGACTAAGCTGCATATCTAGAGCCTAATTTTGCTCAATTTTTCACATAAGCACTGATGGCTGTAGTGGCAGCGGGGCACCTCTGATTATGTTCAGTAATTTAATCAGATCATTTATCAGTTTTACCATTTGGTAGCAGTTAGACTGTGAATAACAGCAGGGCTGTTTGCAAGTTGTATTTCTTTTGTAGTGATAAATAGACATGCAATGGTTTAGGGACTTGTGAAATTAATCACACTGGCTTTTTGAGTGGACCAAATGAAAATGGTTTGACATTTGTTTAAACACTGTAGCTGACAATTTTAAAGCAATCTATGAAGAACTTATGCTCAGTCAAGAAGTTGTTACTCAGTTGAATAAACCCCTTTATTTTAGTGGAGTTATCACCAGAATCTGGGAAGCTTCCTCTCTGTATTCTGTGAGCCTGTGATACTTCTCCTTATAGTTAGAATTCTTCAGGGATTTTGGGAGTCCACAGAAAGCCACCTGCATGACTAAAAAGTATTAACTGGTGTGCACTGTTTCCTGTAGTCAGTGTGTTTTATGTACATATGAAAAGGCTCTGCCAGCGCTTTCTTTCTGGGCAGTTCTTTGCATGCCCTCTAGGAGATCCAATTCTTTTTCCGTCTGAGTATGGTGGGGTTTTTATTGTTGGTTTGTTTTCTTGCTGGTTTGTTGGATTTTTCTGCATTTGGTAAACAGCAAAATGCTGGAATCTACCAAACAATTAAAGGTTTTAATTTTTAATGTGCACAGCTCTTCAATCCATATGCTGTACTTAAGAGATGTAGGTGGTATGGGAGAGATTATTTTTAAGAAAACTGAATGTTTGGTGTGAGACATTTGCAGACATAAAAGAGCATGGAGTATATGGTCTAAAAGGCTTATATGCGGTCAGTGTCAAAAGGGGGCAATAGGTGGAAGAAGAATAACAAATAGAAACCCTGCTCAGTTCACCCCTTGCTAGTGTCAGCATCTTCTTTTTTAGGAAACTTGATATAGAGTGCTGATGAATAGTTGAACATACATAGGGACCTCCTTTTTAATACATATTAATGGAGGCTAGCAGTGGAAAAGGATGGACATGAAGCTGATGTTACATCAGTAAGGGAATTTTGGCATCCAAGAATAAGGTTCAGATACGAGAGACTTAAAGGAGTAGCTGGTTGTATGGCAGTTGATTTTCGTTGTCCATCATTCAGTGTAAACAATGATTTCATTTAAGAATAATAGGCGCAGTAGCATTATAATACACTTGGAACATAGAAAATAATTTGTTCACTATAGCATTTTAATGTATCAGAACAAAATATGAGAAGATCTGCTCTTCTGTTTTAAATGCTTTTACTTTTGCCTTCAGTAGATCCTTTTTGTGGTTTTGAAAATTATTGTATTCCTAGTAGTCTTTGTGCATAATAGTCTTAAGTTAGTCCCTTAGATTTTTTTAGCAATGAAAGTATGATTATTTCTCTGTATTTTTGTATCCCCCACATGTTGAAAGTTCTAATTCATTACATTCTATGATAAAAATAGCTAATTGAGTTTTTCTGTATGGATAGTTTTTTCTTCCCTTTTTTGATTTTTTTTTTCCACAATTGTTTGCTGATTGTAGCAGAAATGAGTAGCCTGTCTTTTGCCATTCTCAGTGTTTGTTTTGGATTTGTTTTTCTCCTCCTGAAGAAGGAATTGGTGAGATCTGTGTTAGAAAGAAGAGCTTGAAGAAGCCTCTTTCTGACTCCTTATATATTGAGCCAATATATAAGCCAGTTGAGCCTTTGAAGCATATTGCAGTGCTTCTTGTAGTGAAATGAAGAACCTCTTTCTCTGTTATCTGAAGCAGTGGCCAGGGATAAATTTACTAAAGCTCATCTTCAGTGTGTATATATTTGGGTATACTCCAAAATGATTTGTATTTATCATTTCCTCCACCCATCTTTTTTTTTTGTTTCACAGATTAAAAAATGGTTTACATATTTATCTAACAACCAAAAAGAAACATCTTAGCAACAACTGACATTTTTAGGTATGGCACTGTAGCAGAAATTTTGTAACATACTAATATATCTGACATATTCTGAAACAATGTTTGCATGACCTTCATCTCATTTTCTTTGGGGATGAGCAGCTGTAGCCTGTGGATGGATTGATCCTTACTCTGGGCCCTGGTGCAGCTCTATACTTCAGATGGAAGTGTAGGCTGATGGTATAAACTGCTTCTTCCTTCCTGCCACCCACCCTTGTTGTTGTTGTTACCTAAAGTGGTTTCTTTCTGCTTTTGTTGTCTAACTTTATGAAATACTGGAGGGGATGTATACTGAAGGAGATTTAACTCCTCCCATGTTGGGAATGCTGGGAAGTAGCTGCTGGCAGGTTCCCGCAGGACTGAGAGGCAAAAAACAAATGCTGAGTATATGTGAGTGTAGGAAAACGATCCTATCTACACCAGGAATGCTCGATTCCGCGTGTTAAAAAATTGGCAGACGTCATCTGGTAGCTGGTCAGGTCAGTCAGGGCCTGAATGGAGACAAGTTGCACCTCTCAGGTGTGGAATTAGGGACAGTGTCAGGTGTCTGTAGTCTGTGTTTCACTGTGGAGCTTCTGACTGCTTTGAGCATATCTAAACCTAAATTTTTGATCATTCAAAGCCCATGTCTCACTTCCTTGGTTTTGCTTAAGGCTGCAGTCGGAACTTAGCCTGTCTGAATGTGGTCCTTGCAGTGGACTTAGTAAGCAATACTTTCTTGATGCTATAAACAAAGTGACTAAAGGCATGCTTTACTTTTTTTTTAGTTGAGAGTTCCTCCTAGGTATAACTTTTGTGAATATTGAAAGCCACGGTCACGGTATTTGTAGTCAGTGGGATTCACTTGTTTTGTACTTCTGGTCAGTCAGCTTTGTTACTCAGTACAACTCAGGATGTAAACTTTTGGAGATGTCTCTATATCTGCTTATGCAATAGTGAGCAGAACGGAGACCTCAGTTCTGACTCAGCCTGTGAGTGCTACACTAGCTTGCAGGAATCCAGAAATATCTGGAATGTGACTAATCATTCTTGTGGTTTTGTGCAAAAGAGATAATTCAGCTTATTTTCAGTCTCTTCTGAGTACAGTATTGGATCCACTAGGTTGGTTATTTCTTACTCGAGTATGGTGAAAGACTTTGCCGCCGATCAGTATTCTTTTTCACATCAAGTCTGTTTTTACAGCAATTAATTGAGCCTACTAAAGTAGCAAGCCTTTCCTGCCACAATTTTGCATGGGTAAACTTTAGCTCATCGTAATTATTAAAGGGATATGACTGAGCGTGCTGTTTTCATTTTAGAAGCATTGGAAAATGAGCAGCATGTCAATGAGAAATTTTAATGTCATTGTGCTAATATCAAATCTAAACTTCGAGACCCCAGCTCTTCACCGGTTTTCACATAATTTAGAGATCTGTCTTTTGGAATTCAGTTATTGTTAAAAATTATTCTGTAAATTCTTCTAGAAGGACAGTCTTTAATTTTTGACAGCTTCAGCTATACTTACGTTGCAGAACATCTTAAAGCAATGGCTGAAGCATTTTTCATGTGGTATAGCTCCAGACAAATGAAGTCACAGATGTACTAATAACTGTTGAAAGCACTGATTGTGAGGAGGGACTGAGGAAAAAATGCATGAATAATCAAGACTTTGCGAGAGTTGGTAAAAGAAAGGTTGCTGAGACATCAGTTGAGGTTCTGCAAATAGCATTGTGCACTTCAACATCTGAAAAGAAATTTGAAGTAGGAGAAAAGTTGCTATAAAAGCTTTCTAACAATGAAGGTAAATTATGTAGGAGGTCTGTTTGGTTTTGAGTGCAATACTTAAAGAAGAAGTTAAGACCTTGTTTGTAGGTCTGCTGAACCTGAAAAGTATAGTTCTGCAGAAATACTTAAATGTTGCAGCTGACAACTCTTATATTATATTTGCGGAACTTTGGTGTATTTTGTGGTCGCTGACTGGGATTGTGTTTAGCTCCGTGACAGAGGATAAATTTATTGCTGCTTGTAAACCATCCACATTGAAGACCTGCTCTCAATTTGTAGTAAGACTCTGCACGTACGGTAAAATGTGATTTAAAAAAATAGTGTACATTTTCCACAGATAGAAACCTTGTGTAAAATGAAGATTTGGCGGATTGCACAACTGTGACACTGCCATCAGCGTCTTGGAGTTTTTTTCTTACTTTCTGTAAAGAAATTTGAAAATAGCTTGCCAGTGACAGGATTACATTTGTGGGTTTGTTTTGGTTTGGCTGCTTGCTTAAAATTATTTGGGAGATTCAGTTTAGAGTTAAATGGAAGGCTTGTGGCAGACTTTAGCTGAGACTTTATTCCATGACACTGTCGTTATGGAGACAGAAGCAAGCAAGAAACTCCTTGAGTTTTATGTATCCCATAGAAATTAACCAAGTAAAATCAGAGATTCTGTCTAGGAGTTTGGTAGGTTTGTTTTACTACTACCTAACAAGGAATCTGTGCCTTAGTGGGGTGGAGGTACCAAAATGATACCTGATGTTCACACAAGGGATGCAAACTGGAAGTGATTGTGTTGGTGTTTACCTGCTGTGAGGGTTTTGGTCTCTCTGAGGGCTGGTCTAATTTATGTCAAGGGTTTGGACCACTGCTGAGGAACAAAGGTGAGCTTATCTTGGGGTGCTTTTTAGCTGCAGCTGAGGATCTGGATTTTAGTCTGTGACTCTATTGACAGTTTGGATGGAAAGGAAAGCTAAGCTCCTTTTTTTTAAAAAAAAAAAGTAGTCCTGAGCTCTTCTGTAAGCTCTTCTGTGGTCTTCATTATGCAATATTAACTGTTTCATGTTGCATAAGAAATTATCTCAAGCACTTGATAAAAGTGGGGTATCAATTTCAAAATAAACAGAAGGAAGCTATATGTGTTCTTCTTTGAGACTGAGAAGAACAGTGTATTTCATCTCAAAAAGAACAGTACTTCAAAGCCATATACTGTAGCATTGGTTGGTGTCTCCTCAGCAAAGTTGTGATGTTGTAATGCTTTGTGGTCTGGCAGAGATCCACATCACTATAATCTGTTTCTGATACTTAATATATACTCTAGATGGTACTACCTAATCTGTCCCCAGGATCTGACATATGTTTTTAATGTAGAGAAATAATGGAATAGTGATAAAATAGTGAAGTGCAGTGCTAGTCAAAAATCTTTCATAGCTGAGGTTGTAAATTCAGGATTCTCTTCTTAAAAGTAGATTAGTGCCAATCTACATGTGAATATATGGGGCATATACTAGTAAGTCTCAGGAAACTTATTATAAATTACATTGCTGTAAAATAGTTCATCTAGAATAGCATTTCTTTTCAGTATATCTTTGAAGATTAAATATTGCCCAAGATTTTTTAGGCGTGCTTACCCTTTTTTATACTCTAAAAGAGTAACTAGAAGCCTTTGTGTGCTTTTAAATTCTGAAATACCTAGTTGCAGTATTTTCTTTTATTTCTAGAATTCATATTTGTATGGGCAGTAACATCAGAATAAAGTTAGTTCTTGGAATAGTGCTCGGTGGTTGTATTTGACGCACAACACGTTACTTAGGGCATATTAAATTGAATATTTACGTCATTTTGCCTGTGAATTTATATGCTTTTAATCTGGGCATCGTAACAGTTGTGTGGTGTGACAGTGAAAGCTTAGCTCTCACTTCTGAATCTGGGTTATTGATCTGTGATGCAAACAAACTTTATTGGACTTGCAAGTTTTAGTGATTACTTATACTCTGCATACTTGTATACGTATTTTTTTTGGCAATACACCCCAAACTTGTGAAAAGCTTTATTAAAATATTTTAGGTGTGGGGAATAAATCCACATTTGCTGAGTCCATATGATTCAGTGATAATAAAGTTAACATGAAGTCCAATACAAAATTAATAACTTCCACGACCCATATTACAGCACATAAGTGGAGTAATGTTTGACACGAATATTCAAAGATTTTGTACCAAAACGTGCCGTAATGTGTATTCTTCGTGCTGTGGATTTCCAAGAAAAGGTGTTTTGAAGACCCCCTGTATAATTTATAGATATGTTAAGTATTTTGTGTAAGTTCAGCTCTATGCTAGTTCATTTCAATCTCAAAAAAGTAGGAAGGGAAGCTTTTATGCCAAAAAAAAATTATGCTAGTGGGTATTTCTAGTTGTCTAGACATAAGACTGGGGTTTTTGGGTGCAATATGCTAGGTCTGGCACCAAGAGAACAGCTTGTTATTGAGATATTTGACTTTGTTTTGAGGATCTAATTTTTGCAACTAATGGCAAGGTAGCTAGGAGCTCTTAATAAAGAGAAACTGCAACTGGGTTTGATTCCTGTCTGCTTGCTGCATCTGGCTAGTGTATTTCTATACAAATCAGGATTTCATGTAAGGCTGCAAATGGATAATTTTTTTTTTTTAATTAAGTATGTTTGAAGTTATTTGGAGGTTCAAAATAGCCATCGTAGTGGGTGGAATGCTTGGTAAACTGTGAGCAAGGTTGTGATGAGGGCTCTGGTGAAAGTGGCATCAGGTATTTGCAGAATTGTTTTAATTTGAAGAGGGTCGCCTTTGAATTGCTTCTTCTCACTAGGAAGGGAGAAGGTGGTTCAAGGAATAGCCAGGGAGGTCCCTAGGGAGGGCTGCAGTGCAGTTGCACAATACTTCTTGTTCCAGCATTCTCATGCAGGCACTTGATGATCCCAGCATGTGTGCTCCTTGCACTTAACTGCAGGAGTAAGGAGTGGAAAGTTTTTAAGGGTGAAGTTTTGGTGGGGGTGGACTCCAGAAACGCAGCTGTAACTTTTCCCGAGTTAACTATGAAGACTGAAATATCTCTCTACAAAGAACCTGGCATTTTTAAGCCGAGATTGTCTTTCAGTACAGATTTTGTGGCTTTCAATTTTATCTTGTATGTTTTGCTGCTGTGAGTGTGGTGCATGTACCGTAGCACAGTCTGTGGCATACGTGGAAAACCCGTATCGAGGGAACTCCCTCGACTTACTAAATGAAGTACAACCGGTCCTAAATACCTGGCTGTTCAACAATATTTATCCATTCTGTGGTGTAAATGCATAATTGTCTCTTCTTCCAGAACCATGTGCTTTTGCCCCTCCCCTTACTCAGCACCCTCCTCATTGTTCAGACACTGGATCGGTGTCTTGTCTTCGTGTACTGTTCAAACTTTTTTGGAAGATAAGTTTTAATCTTCAGCCTTCCTGTGATACTAGTCTTCTTAACAAGTACTTAATAAAAATCCTTTTTTTTTGGAAGGAAGGTTATTATTTATCAAAAATGGTGAATGTTGTGGAAATACAGTTTCACTCAAATATACTCTTATGCTCGATAACTCTGCAGCAGAACTACAGGGAATAAAATCTTACAGTTTGAATTGCAGCGAGTCAAAATTCAAACAAGGCCAAGATTTTCACGTGGTTTTTTTGTGGTTTGATTTTAAATGACATTTCGTATTTTAGGCAAATTCTGTTGAAATTTCTCAAGCCAGCTCTGCTCTGGTGCATCTTCTGTGCCTGTCAGTCTTGGTTGTTCAGAGCACGACTGTACCAGCATTTCAGTTAAGCCAGAGTGCTCTTTGCTGATGTGAAGGGTTTATTTCAAAAGACTTCTTGTAGACAGCGAATTCATTAAAATCAGGCAAAAGACAGTAAAATACTTATACATTGAGAGATGCTCCCAAGAACATTTGGAGAAAGGTTGCAACTGTACTTGTTAACGAGTTGTAAAAAGCAAGGTTTGAGGCTAATGTGTATGGGGAAGCTGATTTTTAGGGTTCTGTTAATATTTCTTTCCACTCTTATTAGTTGAGAATCACGTGGTTTTTGTTGATGTGTTTTTGTTGCAGGAAATGAAATGCAGTTATTCTGAGCACTTTATTGTCAAATATTGACTTAATATATCTGTCAGTTTTCATGTTCCTACTTTTTAAATAGCAACCCCTCAGTTTAAATCTGAAACAATCTCAGGAGAGGAAAACAAATCCAGACTAGTTTCCAGTGTTCAAGGACACGGGGATTTAGTTTTATTCTTAAATTATCTCCTTTAAATTCTGTATTAATTTTTTTTTTCAGGAAATGAAATGTAGGGAAGACAGCTTGCCCTAAGCATAGAGCACAGAATGATTATAAGTCAGTGCCTTTATCTGCAAATATGCTGCTTGGTAAATTTCAAAGTCAGCTTTAAAAAAGCCCACAACCAACAGACAAGCACCAAAGTGAATAATTCAGTGTGCTGAGTAGTGCCAGATAAGGCAGAGTGTAGGTAAATAGTTTGCTGCCTTTCATACTTGATTCTGCTCCTGCATGTCAGTCCTGACTTTGATGCTTAAATAAGTGTCCTAGGTTATGAATTTTATTTATAATGAACTTGTGGTTTGGAGGTGATTTTGTTCCCCTTTATTGTTCTCTTCGGGAAAGAAAAAAAAAAAGAAACTTCTTGTTTTATCTTGTAATTCTTAGCATACAGAAATGAAGACTAGAGGGGAGGGAAAGAAAATTGGCATAGTTGGTGCAGTACAGTTTTGAAGTTGTTTTTTCTTTTCTTTGACTAGATGTTATTTTGCAGGAAATGGAAGACGGAGAATTATACTTGAATGAACACAGCATTTTCTGCTGTCTTTTGTATCAGGTCATAGTTTTTCTTGTAAAATCGGATTGTAACATGTTTCAAAAAATGGGATACAAATTTTAGGAAGACCCACAGCTCTTTGTCATGGCAATTCGAAATTTTCTATGCAAAAATCACTTACTCAAAATCCAGAAATATAGTGGTCTTGTATTTTTGTCCTGTCTTTAACTTTTGGATAAAGCCAGCAGTTGTTTTGTGGTGCATTCACTTGTCAATGTAGGCATTTTGGAGTACTGTAGGAGGTTGTAGGATTGGTGGTGGTGGCAGCTGAAAGGAGTAAAAGGGGAAGACAAATCGTGATTACACAATCATAAAGGTACAGACACTGAACGTATCAGTGTCGAAGCCATCAGGCTTATTTATGGACAGTAATTTGCTGTACAAGCACAATGGGCTGCAAGAAGCAGTCAAGGAATCATAACAAATCTCTCTTACCATGCATAGGTTGTACTTGGAGTGATTAAATTCCATTTAATTAAGCTTTTAGTGTGTCCAAATGATAACAGGTTTCTGATGAAGGACACTCTCACTCTTTCTCTGCCTTCCAGACACAAACATATCCAAATCCATCACTTAATATTTGTATTTTCAGTATTACTGCTGAGTGGAGATAGAAAAGCAGTGTGTGTTACTTTGCTGGGTGGAAAAACTGTTGAGAAGTGTCCATGTAAACATTATCTCACCTTGTGGCAAAAGTAAATCTTACCTTACCAAATACTGGCTTTAAAGCAACAACACTTCAAGCACATGATTCAGTTCCCTGAACATGGCATCCAGTGCCGGTGTGTGTGTGCCAGCGTTCTCAGGATGGCCAGAAAGGGTGGGCAGCAGTGACCCATGGGCTGCAGGAGACCCATGCGCTGCAGGAGACCCATGCGCTGCAGGAGACCCGTGAGCTGCAGGAGACCCATGCGCTGCAGGAGACCCGTGAGCTGCAGGAGACCCGTGAGCTGCAGGAGACCCATGCGCTGCAGGAGACCCGTGAGCTGCAGGAGACCCATGGGCTGCAGGAGACCCATGCCCTGCAGGAGACCCATGCCCTGCAGGAGATGCAGCTGCTCTGTATGAGGGGAATATTTCACAACACCTGGAAATAGCACTAGATGTATATATTTATTTAGGTAATTCTTTTGAGCTGTTGGGGCTTTGTAAAACCTCATTACCAATCCTTTCATACTGGTTTTTGGTAAGTTGTCTTTTCCTAGCTTAAATTCATTAAGTAGTGTTTCAAGATCATTAAATGGTTCAATATACAGGTAATCACAGTTCTACCAGCTTTGTTATTTCCTAACACAAACTCACACATCTAGAGAGGTGAACACTGCAAAAGAAAGAAAATTTTCTGGATTCAAAATTCATTGCTGCTATTTGAATGTAGCAGATCTGCTCCTAACTACAACTGTGTGAAAACAGTGTACAGCTGCTTGTGGTGGTGAAGGAGGAACAGTGTGGTTGCAGATGTTTGCTAAGCGTGATCCTGTCTAAGCTGTTGCACATGGCCTGTTAAAAAGAAGAAAATGGAGATCTATGCACATTATCACAGTAAATGTAAAAGTAATTTAAATTATCAAACAAATGAAAATTGGGCAATTTAATTTGGGGTAATTCCGAAAAATTTTAAAGTGCATTATCCATTCTCATCATAATCTGTTGTATGAAATTGGACTTGAATGGACTGTTCTAAAAATCACAGCAGAAATGTGGTGTGTTTTTGCATAGGTGTGTAATCACACCTGTGGAGCCAGGAGAGAAAGAACACTGCCTATACCAATGCTACATTGTTTCAATAACTGAATTTTTTATAATGGAATCTTGCAAAGAAAGTCAGATATGGATTGGTTTGGGTTTTTTTTATATTAGATTAAAAGAAAGAAGCTTACTGCTTGAAGCTTGACAGGTCTCTTTTGACATTTGGCCTGAAATGTTTGCAAGATATTTCATATCCTCAGAGCAGAAATGAATATGAGTGGGTTGAAAAATTATGCTTACATAATTAAATAATGAGGATTCTTTGGCATTATATAAGATATAAATGCAGGGAAGCTTGTTATCATTGCCCTAGCAATTCAATACAATTTCTCCAGTTGGATACTGGAGTAAATTTCATACTTATATTTTGATAAATAGGGTTTCCATTTATATTTTGGAGGGCAGCTTTTGATACTTATGTACTGCTAAAGGTTGAGTTACAGATTGAGTGAAGCCTTTATGCTGTGTTTCATATTAGCACTTCTGTCTGAATTTAGGTTTTGAAACATTAGTTTTGTGTGTGTGGTGTTTTTTTGTTGTGTTTTTGTTGTTGCTGGTTATGGTTTTTGTTTTTTAAGCTGAAGTAGAAATCTAATGGTCATCAATGAAACCTTTCCAGCATAAATTGTTGAGAAAGTTACTTTGCTTATGCACTTCTTCATGTTTTGAGGAACTTAATGTAGAGGAATCCTCACATGGTAACTGTGTAAATAGATATATATCCAAATACAGTCTTCATTCCTTTGATGAAACTAAACTTTGCAGTTTTATTTCTAGCAGACTTCTTTTGTATGGCCAGATTCTGTTACTAAGGGGTCAATGAAAAATTGACAAAGAGTTTGATAGATCGGGAACCCTGGAAATAACACTTGACCTGAAGAGTCAGATTTTTTTTAAATCATTTTGAATTATAAAGGAGCAAAAAATGATCAGCCCACAGGTATATTTGTTCAGGTTCATCCCTTTTCTGTTGTGGATACATGGGCTGTTATACTTTATAATACAGCCTCTATTTGAGGATGAGTGTATCATAATTGTTGAATGCAGACAAATTTGTTTAAATGACTTTTTTATTTTTCAAACTAAGCTTAAAATTACCAGTAAGATAAAGCTGTGACATAGTTCTGGATTTCCATGCTTTAGAAAGCATTGTATTGCTAAATCTGTGCATTGTATGTCTTTGTTTAATTTTATTTCCTTCTCTTTGAAGATTGATGATGAATAAATTATTTTATGTTTAAGAGTTACATGTCTATTAAACATGCCTGTTAATAGAATGCGCACAGTGTTTTATTAAATGTTAAATTTTAGGGTTTAATTTTAATGTGAAGAGAATGTTTCACCCAATGTAACGTGTTGGAGAGGTCAGCCTAGGTAACTGATGCAGGCTCTGGAGTACGTAGCTCGCACATTTGTAGCATCAGCATGTTACATATTTAGGAAGAATGGACTGCACAACCTGTAGTGACAGATATTTGAATGTTGGAAGTCTAATAATTATGGAATCGTGGAATACATTAAGTTGAGAAAGACCTTTAAGATCAAGTCCAGCTGTTGGCCCAGCACTGCCAAGTCCTCCACTAAACCATGTCCCCAAGCACCGCATCTACACATTTTTTGAATACCTCCAGGGATGCTGACTCCAACACTTCTCTGGGCAGCCTGTTCCAGTGCTTGACAACCCTTTCAGTGAAGAATTTTTTCCTAAAATCCAATCTAAACCTCCTCTAGTATGTATTCAGATTTCTTTTTCAGGGATGGTCAAGTCACTGTAAATGAGCAAATTTATTACTTAGACATGTTCAAACAGAGTTTTTAAACATTAGAATAAAGAATTGCAGTTAAGTAGTTATGGCCTGTGTTTTGCTTTCCTTTTAAATTGATGAAATATGGGGCTGTGCAGCTTCAGCTTGAGCCCAAATTGAGCTTGTTTTTTGTGGCGTTAAATTTGCTGGTTAAGAGTTCACAGGATTGACAAATGTCTATTTGCAAGTTTAAGAAAAATCCCTAATTTAAACCAATGTTTTTTTTGAGAGGGCACCTTCATTTTTTCCTGTACCATGTGAAAAGGTTGAGACTAATTTATGAAGGAATAGAAGGGAATGATCTTTGTTATTTATAAAAAACAAATCTCTTTCCCCTCCAAAATCCTGTGATATAAAACAAAGATAAGAGCATTACTATTTCCTCTGTGAAAATTGCATGTGGTTGCATGGCATTGCATTCCAGAACATCTATGTGGAAGACAACTTGGTAGCTATATGAATGAGGGGAAAATTTTAATTTGTCATTTTTTTTCTTAAGCAATATGATATTTAGGTACAAGAAAGTAACACTAAAACATCTCACTTTTGTCAGCACAGATTTTTTTCTCAGGTAACAGAAATGTGGAATAGGATATAATCTATATACACACATGCACTCCAGTAGGTGCTTAGTTTTGTTTCATCTGAGAATTATTCTAAGGGTGTTTAAATATTGTATCTCAGTTGTGTTAAAAATAATATTTGGAGACTGAAGCAAAGACCAATTTCATAACCTGTGTCACCATCTGTTAAATACACCAGAAGCTTATTTTTTTTCTGGATGGGTTTAGCCAGCTGTCCATTTTGTGCTGTTGCCTGGATGGAGGCGTGCATTTAAGAATAACACAGTAGGCTTTCTGTGAGTTGACAAAAAGCTTTTTTATTTTGATCTGAAACTCCCCTAGCTTGTCTGACACTTCCTTATATTTAGTCTCTGGCTGAGGAATGTATTTGAAACCTTTCCCCTGTTGCACTGCTCTGGTTTGGCTTTCATCTTCTCCCACTGAGGTCTGGAGCTGCCCCACAGGACGAGCCATGTGCTTTCGCAGCGACCCCTCTGCGAGGCATGCGGACGCCTTTGCTCACGGCA
Source organism: Mohoua ochrocephala (assembly GCA_013398855.1). NCBI lineage: Eukaryota > Metazoa > Chordata > Aves > Passeriformes > Acanthizidae > Mohoua > Mohoua ochrocephala. The sequence continues at coordinate 188,944 of VZTA01017300.1, forward strand.
ACCAAAGTCCACTCTAATCCTATTGACATCCAGCCCACGTGGCCTTCACTTAATCTGTCGGGCGCTCTCCTTGCTTTATCTGACCCTGTGAGATGATACAGCTTTTTGTAACTTTATTTTCCTTTACATGAGTGTCTTGGGATGGCCATTTAGACCAGTAGAGTTTGCTGAAATCGTTCTCTGTTTTTGAGTGTTGTCTTCACGATAAAAAAGATCTATTCCGTGTTGGTGTCAGGGTGACCTGGCAGATTTTAGTGTTACGCTGTTTGTGTGCTCGATGATAATTTATATAAGGGATGGTGAGACAAGGAAAGAAGTTGGTATTTACAAAAGCCTGGAAAGAAGGTTATTGCAGGTCAGGTTATCATTCTATTTTGCTGCTCAGTTTGCAGCAAAACAATCTGTATTCAGGAAAAAAATAATGAATTGCAGAAAATGGTTTAGAATTAGAAACCAGCTCTTTGCTGACTGCAATTTAGAGCTGGCTTTAAAACATCGTTTTAGAAGTTAGTATTCTGACTTCCACAGGAATTTTGCTTTGTTTAACTTACAAAATAATGCCTCAGTAAAATTGAGCAGAAGTCAGTTGAAGAAGCTACCTGGGGCACTGCGCTGTATTTTCTGATTCGGATTTCCATGAATTACGTTGTGTGCTGTGTCTGATCACTCAGAGTGGCAAAGCTCTTTTCATTGGCTCACTCTGTTCAGTCAGGATGAGACCGCTGCGCTGGGAAAGGTGGAAGTCCTTGTTTGTTTATTCTTCATCACTGTGTTAGCTAGGCATGTTTGCACCACTTAAAAGCATGAAACCTCTCAATTCAGTGTTGTGTATGAATACCCCAGTATATTCTTGCCCTGTCCAGCTTCATTTTCTCATCTTCCCAGAGCAGCAGCACTGTTTGTGTACAGTTTGATGGAGTAGCATCAAGCATTTTGCTTGATGGAATAGCATTTGTTTCTCCAAAGTGTAGATATGCATGGGAAGTGGAAACAAGAATTCATTGCTATTGTGTGGAGCACATCTGGGCTACCAGTCAAGCTGTGGTATCAAAGTACTTGAAATGCTTGCTTTTCTTTTATGCGTGTGTGAGTTGGATAAACTGAATTTGAGAATTACTCGCATCCAGTCTCTGCTGTTTGTACATGGTTTGCTTTGGCTTAATTTTATTGGCCCAGCTCATCAGAGGCTTATTCTAGGAAGATCAAGGACCTCAAATCTATGCTTTTAAAATCTCCTTTGCCCCAGCCCTTGTCTTCAAAATCTCACTGGAAGCTTTGTAGCTAAAGCCAGAGTATATAAGATGATTTCAAGACAGTCCATTTATCTGTGTTCCTGGCAAGTGGACAGCCAAACCAAGCACCTCTGGAGATCGTCTAGTCCACCTCCCCAGCCAAAGAGTCACCTAGTGCAGGTTATACAGGAACTCATCCAGGTGGGTTTTGAACGTCTCCACATGAACCAGTAGACAAAATCTGTTTCTCCCTTTACCTTCCCATCTAGTTATCCTGTCTGTACATGATTAACCATGTAATACTTGCCTTCCATTGGCCACGTTTCCACCATGTCCTTATAGTAGGATTTAGTTAGTGGTCCTACTGCCTGGAGAGGAATTAGCCACTGAGTGATTTGAGGGAACAGTAATCTACCAGAAATTCCCCCAAAGCTTTTCCATATGTCCAGCTTAAACCCAGTCATCTGATGATAGTAGGTCACTAGATCTGACCCCAGCAAAGGGGAGAGAGTGGGAGCATCCCTTTTATCGATCACCTGCGTTCACACAAGTCCAGAGGTAACAGAAAATGCACACTCCTGATGAAAAGACCAGCAGGCTGAATGTTAGAGATCCAAGCCTGCTTACATTTATGTAACCACCAATGTACTGAGACAATGCCAATCTCCAAGTCGGATCATAGCAGTGAACATAGCTTAAAGGATTAGTTGCTTGTCAGGCAAAACAGAAGCACTCTTCTAATTTTTTTTTTATCTAGTGAACTGAATATATTAATAGTGAAAGGCACACGAATACCTAAAGAGTCTTAATTTTAGGTAGTTATTGCTATTGTAGACTTCCGATGGAATTGAATAACCAAGAAGAGAATTTAGGAAATAAATTTCTTTCATTTTCATACTTTTTTGATACAATATTTACTCGCTCTCTTCTCATATTCCTGGTGCCATATTTATCAGACATTAATCTCCCAACAGGTTCTGTTTTGGGAGAGGGGGGAGGAAGTAAGTCAGAGAAACAGTGAGGAATCTGTAGCAATAAAAATCTGTTGGTCTGAGAGAGGACATGAGTTTTAATGAAACTGTAATTGCATGTGTGGGAGGCATTGGGGGTGTTCACCTATTCCTGTAAAATGGTTTTTTGTTTGTTTAGCCCTTCAGCTATCAGTTGTAGTAATGAAGTAATGCATAAAATGCTAAGGTAGAATAAAAGATTTTTTTTTTTTTTAACTCTTGGAGTCTCATAGAAAATTTGTAAGTCAGAATTTGTTATACAGAGATGGAGTTCTAGACCCATAAGAAATCATTTTTCCAGAACTTACTAGCTGGGCTTAAAACTGTTGGTGAGGCTGCCAAACATGAACTTTGAAGCTCTATTCAGTTTACCAGTGCTTTAATACATGCCATGTGTTTAATATAAATGATAAATAAAAGCAAGAAAATCCATATTTATAGATCATTGAGTCTTAAGATGAGAAGAGACCTCTGAAGGTGTGTAGCCCAAAGCAGAGCTAGCTGTGATGGTGGTTCAGAGCAGGGCTAACCTCAGACTTAGATCGTGCTGCTCGAGCCTTGTGCATTTGAGTTCCGGCTGTGTCCGAAGATGCTGATTCTGCAGCCTCTTAGGGCCAGAGCTTAACCTGCCTTCGCTGGGAAGGTTGTGTCTGCACGGGCAGACAAAGTGAGAATTTCCCTTGCTGCAGCTTGCCACCACCAAGATGGTAAAAATACTGTTAGATACTTCAGCTCTTGGAAACCAAACTACATGAGAATTCCTTGTATTTTAAAGTCCATATGTGACCGATTTGGCATCTGTAGCAGATAGGGAGTTTGCCTGTACATAGGATCTTGAAGAGATACCTCTGAAGTTTTACCAAAATAGCCTATCATTCTTCATTTCTGACTTCATTTAAATGTTTGCCCTCATCAGTAGATGGAATGGTTGTGATTGTATAGATTTGTATTGCAAATCAGGCTTACCTGAAATACCATCAAAAAAGGCCATCTCAATTACTCGTGTGGAAGTAAGAAAGAGAAAGTAAATTTATTTTTTCAGGTTAAGAAGGACTTAAAAATAGCAAGACACTTCAATTGAAACTAGATAGCTAAATAGAAACAAAGAAAAGAATTCTTCCCAAATGCTAAACAGGCTATTGTGTGTGTGAAGCTTTGGAGAGGAGCAGTCGATCAGATTTTTGTAAGGCAAAAAACAATAAACAAGGAAAAGTTTATTCTCTTTTTGCTGTTCGTAACAGGAAAAAGTGCTTTAAAAGTGTATGCACAATGTTATGTTCTCCCATCCAACTTTCTGGGTCAGAAGTTAACCTTTTGTTCCTTGCATGTATAGTAGCCTGTATTTTGTTCGCTTATATACTTCATTTAATGTATTGGGGGTTTTTTGTTGGTTGGTCACTTCCTTGCTTTTGGTTTTGTTTTAAACTTTATTTTAAGCGTTCAGGCTACTGAAAGAAACAAAGAGAAAAAGGGGAAAAAGAAACCAGCAAATACCTTATTTAATCTAAATGGTGTCAGTGATACTGAAAGATGTGGAAATTGTGTTTTAAGTTGTTCTCTGAAATGCTTTATTGCATGTGTTTCATAAATTTTTGAAAACAGATGTTGCAAGACAAGTTGTCATCTCTGAAATATGCATCGTGGTGGAATTTGGTACTACTAATTACTGGAAAAGAGGGAGATCTGGAGCAGAATATTGCTCTTTGCTTTTGTTATCAGCTAAGAAAGGAGCCTCAGTTAGTGATCTTGTCTCTGTCTGGTCAGACATGTGATGTGTGTTTCACTGTCTTGTGCTTCACTTGAATGTCCACACTGTTGCTGTACCTTGCTATTTGTATGTAACAAACTTTTTCATTTGAGTGTCTATTCCCCTGGCTTTATTTCTGGAAAGCCCTTCTATTTTCTGAAGTGATAAATCACAGCAGTTTAATCTTGCAGGGCCCCTGGGACCTGTGCCCCTCAGGATAATGTCACGTTAGATGTACAATGCCTTCCTCTGAGTGCTGTCAAGCAGTGTCAGCCCTGCAGCAGGTTGTGCAGTACTTCAGGTGGTGTGACTGAATATTAGGTGCCGTTTTTCACTCTGTGACTGCTCGTGTGTGTCCGTGTTGCTCTCTCATTCCAGTACCAGGTGTGAACAGGCAATGGCTCAGTGAAGAAAAGCATGTTTGTAGTATTTGCATATCAAGGGAATGCGAGTGACTGCTTGTACCTGGTGATTGTTTTGTGATCAGATACAGGATACAGGAAAAAAAATCCATGCCTGGCACTCAAAGAAAGAATTTCAATACAGGAAATAAAATTATGACCTAAGAAAATGCCCAAACCACCCATAAAGCTTTGTAAAGGATTTGGGTAATATTCTAGGAAAGTGATGCTTTTGAACATCTTAATTTTAATGAAAATGACACGATGGGATTTTTTTTCCTCCTTTCAAATATGGGCCATGAAGAGAAAAGTTCATGCTGTTTTAATGAATTAAAAAATGACCTTTTCATAGTCATAGTAGTTAGAGGAAGAAATCATAAAAAAGCACAAAAAATACCTTAAAATCCCAAATTACTTCCTGAACAGATATTTATTCCCTGCAATATGTTTATCTTTCGGAAGAGATCCAAGGATTGGTATATTAAATGCACATTTAATTCTCAGTGCCAAGGGAGGATTATGAATAAAATGAGAATAATTTTAAAGTAGGTTTATATACCAACAATTGAAAATATTCTGCTAAGACATGCCTTTCTTCCCTGGACTTTTGCCTGACCTGAAGGTCCTAACATCCCTGGTATGGTTGTGGGGAAAACAACGTTAATTCAGGTATTCTGTAGACAGACATATGGTAGGAGAAGAAACAGAAGGATTTTTTTTTTTTTTTAATTAGATAATGGTGGAGATCCTGTAGACTGCAGCATCCTACAGTGCCAGCTGGAAACTGTGCCATGCCCCTTGCCAAACTGCTGAAGCTTGCCCTGTCTGAGCTTTCTTCATCAGGGCTTTTTACAGATTCCAGTTCCTCTAAGCACAGAGACAGTCCATCCCAGGAACGGGGAAAATGAACGGATGAGCCCATGGGCCGGTTGGTTAAACAGGGAACTCATGGTTGGAGCATTAAACTTTAGAGGTCGTGCCTAATGGTTGGTTTCCAACCAGCAGGTTGGGTACAAGCACACCTGCGGGGCTCTGTTGTTGGACCAGATTGTTTAATATCTTTTATCAGTGACCTGGAAGAGGAGACGCTCCTGCCTTGTGACCTCTTGTGAACACCAAACTGCATTTGCAGTTGACCTGCTTGAAGGCAGGGCTGCCATGCGGAGGGACCCAGTCAGCCGAGGGAATGGACCAGCAGGAACTTTAGAAAGTTCAGTAAGAACAGATGTCTTGCACCTGGAGTGGACTGACCTCCAGAAGTGATGCATTGGGGACTGACTGTCTGGGAGCCACGCATGAGCTGCCAGAGCATCATGGCAGGAGTGGAGGCTGACAGCACCCGGGCGGCACCAGGAGGAGCATGAACCAGGGAATTAGGGGAAGTGAACGTTCACCTCTATTTGGCACTCAGTAGACTGCATCGGGAATACTGTGTCCAGCTTTGAACGTTGTTTCCTGTACTGCACTGAAAGAGGAAATGTGTTGATCAGCTGCAGCGTGTTCAGCAGAGACCACTGAGGTGGAGCACTTTTGTGAGGAGAGGCTGAAGGAACAGGACTTCTTCAGCCTGGAGAAAAGCTGGCTTTGGGGAAACCTTACACCAGCCTCCTTGTAGCTACAAGGAGATTGTCTAAAAGCTGAAGCCAGGCTCTACTGAATTAAAAGGGTGAGACAGTGAATGACAGTTCAGTCAGTAAATGGGAACAAGAGAAGTTTTGAATTAGGGGACGGGGTGGGGGAATACCGACGGCATTATGGTTTCTTTTACATTCATCTATATGAAACTTTTTTCACTCATTCATAAGCTTGCTTCATGTCCTTAGTCTTCAGTTTTACTTTGAAATTATTTTTACTTAAATCTAGGTTTAGATAAAATTTAACCCCCCTACCATATTTATAATATTTCAAATAGAAAACATAAATGATGTAAAGAACACAACTACAGAATTGGAAGAGAGGGTTACAGTTAACTGATGTACATTAAGATTCAATGTGGAATACCTCCCTCTTATATCCAGATGGTTTGCCAGATTTTATTTCTCGAAACCCACCTTGACAGGAATGCTGTCTTTTTGTCTTGTCTTCCATGTGAAGCTGCTTCCCCTGGAGCCTCTTTAATTTTTTGTTTAAATTTTTTTTTTAAGTCTCTGGCTTTTAAGTCCTGAAAGGCCGTGAACATTTTTAATCACTTCCTTGAAACATCTTAATATATACTTCAGAGAATGTCTTCTGTTGTGTTAATACAAGTACTGTATTACTTTCCTGAAGATGGAATTGCAGTTTCATCTGGTGTAATTTTCAACTGTTTTTGTCCTACTAGGAACAACTCAAAAAGGCTCAAAACTTCTTGTTCCAGCTTCTCTGCCCCCTCTAGTGCCTATGAATCCTTGAGAGAAATGTCGTCTTCAACTACATCATATGTCTGTGTCCAATGTTCATTAAATAATACACTTGTTACTAACATCTGAATGAGATGTATGTATATATATCTCACTGTTGGCAATAAATTGCAGCCTTGGGGTTATCATGAATTTGAGGAAGTCTGTCCCTCAGGGATACTGTAACATTCTTTTTTTTTTCTGCACTGTCTTTATTGTTTGAGATGGCTCAAACTCTTTCACTCCAGGCTTTCTTCTAGAGGTTTCAAAACACTCTGTCCTTGGTACTTTGCTCCGTTGTGTTTGTGTACCCATCTTTGCTTTGTCTCTCCTTGCTGCAACTTTCTCAAGCTCCTCCTTGTTCACAGAGAACCATCTGCTGCCAAGTTTGTGTGAAAGCCTCTAGTCCAGGCTTGTCTTTTGGTCCAGCTAAAATCTCTGCCCCTCTGATACATCTTTTATTAGCTTGAGCAGAACTGGGCCTAAAGCTGTTCGCCTTACCTCTGTTCTGGTTGCATGAGCAGTCTCAGCTTTCTGATCATCACTTGGGCCTGCCATCTGGGTGACATTTTTGAATGGGTGTGATTGAGAGGCCTTAATAAGATCTTCATCTAAAGCTTTCAGATTCTTCTTTCATAGCAACTCTAAGTAACTTACATTTTCTTGTCCCTACATCTTGTACTTCCAGGTTCTCCTTATTATTATTTTTTTTTCAGGTGCTGCAGTATTCTTTTCTCTGACTCATTTTATGAGCTTTCAGAATGATCTGCAGAGATAATACATGTAATGTTTGCATTCTTAATATGTCCTTTCACTGTCTCTTTCTTCCCTAGTTCATGAAAAATAGATTGCTTATCTTTGTATTATGCACTTGTGTTTGCTGCTGGATTGTTTGTCTGTCACTGGCAGCTGCACGTGCACTTAATGATCCAGTGAGTACATCTTGACCTTTATCCCATACTGCTCATTCTGTTCAGAAAGAGTATTGTATACGTCTATTGCAAAACTAATATTTGCCATATTTTTAACCCCTTGAATATCTTTTGCAAATTTCTGCAAGGATTTCGACAGCACACAGGTGCTATTCTAAGACCACTGAGCATAGTAATACAAGGCAGTGCTGTCTTTGTGGTTTGTCTGTAGAGGTTTTGTATTTTCTTGTTAACCTTGAGTTATAAGGGACAGCTTGTTTGTTCCGGTAACAGTTAAATGTGCTAGACTTTGATTTCTAGGCAGTCTTGTGATACAGATAAATAAGGAAAAGGTAGACAGTGTCTGTCCGTGTTTATAAGGGGCAAATATAATATTTAAGGCAAACTGAGAATTGCAAGGTGCTCCTGAGTGAGTCCTGGCCAGCAGCTACTCACAGAAGTCAGAAAAATGGGGCAGTAGTAGTAAGAACAAGTAGGAATAGGTACAAGTAGGAAAGAGTTTGAAGGCAAAATACAAGCTTACTTTGGACTGTGCTGAGACTGAGCTACCTGCAGATGAAATGAGTTGTCACATATGTAAGAGACTAAGTTGAGGGAAAGTGCTTCAATGTATAGTGTCAAATAAATGTATGAACACAAATGAGTCACCTTGGACTGGGTGCAGATAATGAGAAAACAGTGCTGAAAGGGGGAAAAGTTAGGAAAATAAGTAAGAAAGTTGATAGGAAGCTGAAGTATTGTAAGAGGTGGAGAGAGCAAAGAGCATCCAGGATCACAGCAGATGACTAGGGATTAAACGGTCATCAGAGTGGTTTCTTGCTGGTTTTCTTCACCTCCTGGGAGTAAACTGGTTTTTGGCTTCTTGACAAGTTCCAGTCAAACAGGAAAAGTGATGTGATATATGTTTTCTAGTGATTTGTACTGTTTTTCCCAAGGAGCAAGAACTCACCCACCTAGAAAAAATAAAGTTAATTGTATAGGATGATACATGAGAGAAGCTGAATATGATATGTAATGCTTATAGAAAGATTTCCTCTGTGTTGTATACTTACCTGTATTGTTGTGGATGGTTGGTCTCTTGATCAGTGTTTACTTCTTCATCTAGTTGCATCTAGTTCACTGTGAACTAGGAAATAAACCCGAGCTACAGACAGCAATGTGGGCCAATGAATTTATTACCAGAAAGCTGTCAGCTAAAATGACCTCTGCAAAGGATGACTTGTTGCAAAGCTTCCCTTTAAAAAGTATCTCTTTCAGGAAAGACTAAAGGTTGTATTCTGATACAGTTTCCAGGATAGCTATAAACAGGTTAATTTTCTTCGCTTGAGTTAGGAGGTAGCTATGTTAGATAATCATAAACATTAAGGGGTTGGAATGGGCCTTAGAGATGATCCAGTCCCAACCTCCCAGTCATGGGCAGGGACACCTCCCACTAGACCAGGTTGCTCAAGGCCTTATCCAACCTGGCCTTGAACACTGCCGGTGTTGGGGCACTCACAGCTTCTCTGGGCAACCCGTTCCAGTGTCTCACTACTGTCACAGTGAAAAATTTTTTCCTTATCTCTGACTTAAGTTTCCCCTCTTTCAGTTTGCATCCATAACTCCTTGTCCTGTCAGTTCCTGATGAAGAGTCCCTCTCCAGCTTCTCTGTAGGCCCCCTTCAGGTACTGAAAGGTTGCTATGAGGTCTCTACACAACCTTCTCTTCTCCAGGCAGAACAGCCCCGACTTTCTCAGCCTGTCTTCCTAAGGGAGATGCTCCGGGCTTCTTACCAGTTTAGTGGCTCTCCTCTGGGTGTGCTCCAACAGCTCCGTGTCCTTCTGCTGGGGACACCAGAACTGTAGGCAGTACTCCATGAGGGGTCCCACAAGAGCAGAGTAGAGCACACGGTACATCACTCAGACATTACCACTGGACCTTTAGGTTCCTTTCCATTTGTGTTAATACAGTTGTTTCAAACTTTAATTTTACTTTTTAAAGTTGCTTTTTAAAATTAAGTAGAAGTGCTTCTCCTTTTTCCTTGTTTCTTCACTTTTTTCAGAAGCAGTTACTTCATTCCAGCCCTTCTTTTGGACATAGAGAGCAAGCCCTATCTTAAGTGAAAACTAGTGTAGAAAATCTCAGTGTCACAGATGTAGGTCTCAGAATGTTAAGTGTGATCGGTGCAGGAGGTTTCAATGGAAAACCTCAGTCAGTGTTAACTATCTGCTGCTAACACTGTATGTGTTAGGAATGCAGTGAATATGGGTCTGTTTTTCTCTAAAAATGTTTTCTGAAAAGATTGGAGTCATATGTACAACCTGCAGTTTTATACAACAAAAATGTAATTGTGTTGTTTCTGAAGCAATTTAAGTAATTGTGGCCATTTAAAAACTCAAACAACTCTAACCCTTTATTTTACATAGAAGTATCTAATCTCTTGAAAGATATGTATTTAGAGTTCACGAGCACTTAATGCTTTTCTGGAAAGGGAAGCAATCAGTGTTATTTCAAGAAATTAAATATTTGTTCTGTGTTTTGTACTGCTTTCGTACTTCAGCCATGTGCAAAGGGGAAAACATTTTGGTTAGTAATAGAGTTTCTGTGCTAGAGCACACTTTTTAAGTGTTACCAAAAAAAAAGAAAAAGAAGCTACCATAAAAATATACTGAAGTTCTTGAAGTACTGTTGGAATAACTACAAATTGTTCTCCTTACTAAGCACTCTGGATCAGAAGTCATAAGGTCTTTAAAATCTGTTAATTTTGGAAGCTGATTGTTCAGTTCGATTTTCTGCAAATTGAACCACTGCTTATGGAAGACTGGTAAAAAACATGTGTTGTTCTTTCTCTTAAGCTCAAACTAAGAGCATGTACTGAGAGCGGTACTTTTATACCCCTTTCCAGGGACATTATGTCTGACTAAAACTATTTCAAGTGTGCACAGGTACGGCACAGTGTTCAAAATGGAAATGGAAACCTTTCTCAATTTGAGGCTTACGTCTTTGGTCTGTTGTCATGAACTTATGCTTCCACGTGTTAATCTTGCTGCTTTGCCTATAGGATAATTTTTCCCCATGTGTATTTCCTGGTGTTTCTGTCTGCGCTCATTTATGTGCAGGAGACAAATCCTATGACAGCCTGTGTGTGGTTTCGGAGAGACAGAAGGGAATGGAAGGGGGTCCATTTAGCAGCTTGTCATCTTTAATATTTCTCTTTGGTTTTCTTCTTAATGCTTTTCTACAGAGCAGTAACAGCTCTGTAGGAGAATCTGTTTGGCTTCAGCCCGTTGTTAGGAGGCAGCAGAAGCAGCAGCCTGGGGAGCTGCAAGTCAGACTTCAGGTCATCCCCACCTACAAGCACATGGAAATGATGTAGAGGCCACCCTTGTAACTTCTCTTGTTGAATCAGTGTTAGTTGGACACTTAGCATCCATTCAGAGCTCAGTTTGTTGAGAGAGGGGAAAAAATAATAATTAAGAGTCATAATGACTTTGTCTCTTGTGGTTTTAATGTCAGTAACACTTCCTTCCTTGATGAAACAAACAGTATAATAACAGGGAAGTATTATTTACAGTTGTATTTTCCTCTGGAAAATTTGGAAGTCTTTAACTGATTAATGTCTGTGGATGTAGCTTGTGAAGCAGAGTAGGGTGATGTATTATTTTGATTTACGTCCCTATAGTAATTTAGCTTATTGCAAGTACCTTCTCTCTGTGCGAGTTCCCCAAACCACAGAAGAATTAATTAGTAGGCAAGAAACATTTGGGTTTATGTTGCAATTTGCAGAGTTCTGAAGAAATGTGTTTCCTCTGTATGTATGTGCATGTGGTTTTTTGGTAATGAGTATCACTATTTAAAGAAAGATCAAAGTTAATGTTTTTTCAAACCTCCCAGTGTGCACCTTAGTGGACTTGTATTTGACTTCAACGTTATCTATACATGGAAATACCATATTATGGATCATGTTTACTATTAAACATTAACTGAGAAAATAATGGAGTCTGAGCAGCTGTGAATTGTTATTAACCCTTAAATTCGAAGAGAAGTGAGAAGTTAGTGTATAAACAAGAATAAAAATGCTGTTTTGGGGATGAAAGGTTACTTTTTCTTGATTAAATACAGTGTTTCAAAATAGACTGAAATTGGGTATGCCACGTGCTGAATTACTTCCTTTTCGGACATGAAAAACATGCTTAATCCTTCTTTTGAGGTAAGAAAAGGATGGGAAAATGCTGTAGGAGTTAATAACCATATAAATTGCCTTTGGACAGTGAGGCAGATTAATGGTCAGATTTCAAGAACACAGAGGATGTGCGAGGTAAGTATTCAGTGGAATTTACTAGTTTGTTTTAATGAGACAAAAGATGTAATTTAGTAAGAATCATTGTGCAAAGGATTGTCATGATTTACGTCAAACAGAGCTGTTAATTTTCAAGAGCCAAAACCAGTCATTGAAGGCAGGAAAACATTCTTCAGTTATGGCACTGTGGAAATGAGACTCTCCGTAAAAATTTTACTCCTTTCTCTGAGATATCCAGAATAGGTTTGTGATAAAATAAGGCTCCATCTGCAAGCTAATATTCTCCATAGGTTGAATTAATACTGAGAAATAATACTGTAATTAATAATTATGGAAGTGCTTGCTGGTATATGGACTTTACTCTTTTGTTTATTTAGCAGAGTTTTTAATGGGGAAGGATAGAGGTGCCTTTTGTAAAAATGCCAATAATATTTGAGTTGCAAAGGAAGTATCTCAGAAGTTTATGAGAAGTTTAAACTTGTGACCTGACAAGCATTGTAGAATGTAGGATTGAAATACTGTCTCCATTTTCTTTTATCTTTGTGAAAGCACAAGCTATTAACATTGTATATATTATTAATATTCTCACTATTAGTGAAACTGAATTCTATGGTTAATTTATCTTAATTTTTCACAGTGGCATTGCATGTGAGTTATTTTTCCTTATAATGCAACCAGATTGACTCAGTATATGTTTAATGCTTAAAAAACTAGTGGTTTTTAGCAACACCAGTCACTTTTTTATTACTTAATTTATTTTCTTATGTACACTTCTGTTTGTTCACTGTTTTGAAGTTTCAGATCATATCCTTATGGAGACTTATCTTTTATGAAAACTTATTCTTGTTTTGATACTTAGTGTATTGAAGATTGGTTCTGTTTTGTTAATCTATTATGTTTCCTGTTGTATTTTGTTAGTATATTATATTTTATAATGTATATAAATGTGTGTAGTGTAAGTATTAACGTAAGGATTTTAGTTTATTATGGAGGAAGTCCATTTTCTTCACGTTTAAAGAAAGGAAAATGGATTATGGAGAACAGGTGTGTTCTCAGTTCCAGAGTGTGGATGGGTACAAGAGTCCAAGGTCTATGCTGTATAACACAGAGCATTCATGGGACCTTCCCTACATTGTTTTGAGAAGGTGACACCAAGGCTTTTGAGATTTGACTCTTAGCAGGTAATCATGGTAATGGTCTCTTCTTCAGAGAGCAAATAGTACCCTGGTGACTTTACTGACGCACTTGGGGAGGAAGGTGACTCTGATCAGCTGGTTCAGTACTTGCATGAAAAGCTAAACTTTTTAATCCTACCTTTGAGGCATGTATTGGAAAGGTCCAAAATACCATGGGTTTTGAAGAGAGGAGTTTTGCTTATTGTCTGTTACAATTCTCTGTGCTGCAGTTATTAGAATGTGAAACATGTTTTTTTGCCAGGATAGAATATAACTTTGATGCTTTATTAAGAGTTTCTAAACATTTCCCTCAGAGGTACTTTGGCCAAGCTTTTATTTGGGGCATATCATGTTAGGTGTGTTTAACTGCTCTTTCTTGGAAAGGTTTGCAACTCAGGAGACTCAATTGATTATTACCTTGGTTTTACATATTTTTAATTGCTTGGCCACGAATATTTGTGGCCAGTTACTTTTCATGGCTTAGAGCCTCATAGGCTTCATGTAGCTTTACAAAGTTTGTAGCTGGTGGCCATCAGTCTCGTTCCACGCCATGTTCATCGCCACTGTTCTTGATTTTTGTCCTTGTGCTGCTGTTCTGTTTCCCTTGCCAATGTTATTCTTGTGTTCTTTGCAGTCTGGAATTGAATTGGGTTTGGGTTTTTGTGGGGGTGGTTTTTTTTGTAGTTATTTTCTGTTTATGTTTTGCTTTGGATTTGTTTGGGTTTTTTCCCAAGGAGACAGTTTCCAGGTTCTACAAGTTTTTGTAGCTGTCATCTTGTTCCACTTCTACATTTCCTTCATTCTTCCTCTCTGCGTTGCCTTGTCTAGTTGCTTTATAGTGGTTTCAAGCTTTATTAAAAAAATCTTGAATTTTAAAAAAAAGTTTTTTGAGCATCACTAACAGTACAGATTAAAACAGAACTGAAGTGTTCCACATGGTACTCACCTGTCAGATAGCTGACACACCAACAAATGTGTTCCTGAGATGACAAGATTGAATGTTTGTGTAATGTGGTGATGTTTAGATCCTAGACAGTATCTGGTAATGTACGCTTATCCAGCTTTTCAGATCCTTGATATGTTGCGTAAATACTGCATAGTGTTCACACAACACTTACTTTGTATGATTTGATGGGCTGTTTGTTGCAAGTCTTGCTCGTTGAAGTAATCAATGCAATAGTTATATGCACATGAGAATTCATAATGTTTGCTGAAAAGTAGTTTCTGAATGAGAATGTGAATGTGAAAAGCAGATGATGCCATAGCTGTGTCTGGCACCAGTAAGGGACAGTATTGCTTGTCGCAGGTTGATGCTGATTGACTCTCTGCTGAATAGTTGCCCAAGCCATGCACAACTTAAGACAATAGTTTTCTTGATAGCTGTTTTGTATGACAAATACACTTTTCTTTCTAAATGCCAGATCTTCCTTTCAGCTTTGTGTAATTATTTGTCTTCCCAAACTGATAGGGAAGAATGGAATAGATCTGACTATGTGGACTTTCATTCTCTTCCTATAGAGCAGCTGTATTTTTCTAGGCTATCTTGTGTGTATGTGCTAGACTCTTTGTAAGAAGTAGTTACATCTACAATTCTACTACTGTGCTGTAATTTTGACTTGGTAATTAGCTAGAAAATCTTTGCCTCATAACTGGAAACTTTTGAACCATAACACTGTTAGCATCAGGTTGTATGCACAGAATTGACATTCAGCCAATATATATGTACGTACATATTTCCCTAAAAAAAGATTAATACTAATGGATGTAGTTGCTACATCCTGACAGAGAACTTGCTAAATTCTATTCTTATCCTCTTCTCTCCAAAAGCATGGTCCCATTAACTTTATTATGTCGTGACAGGAAATGCAAAACTGTAGCATCTTTCTTCTGTCTAATGAAACGATGTCTTGATAGATAGATAGATAGATAGATAGATAGATAGATAGATAGATAGATAGATAGAAAACGATTTGTGTTAAAGATTGGTCATCGTAGCTGGCATGGACATCTGTCCACAGTTCTTGAATTGAACATGTTGAGCCCCAATACGAAAGACAGCCTTCTGTCTTGTTAGTTTTTGTGAGAGTTTATTCTGTTTCTTGTAACATCAAAGTAATGCTTCAATTGAGATAAATACAAAAGTTTAGTAATTGTCTGGGGAATCATTCTCCTCTAACTACAGCTAGTTATATACCAGTAAGATTTTTCATAATGTGGTCAGTTGATGCTAGACTGTCATTCCTTTTCCTTAATGAAAATAGAGTGTTAGAGGGTCTTTAAAACCTATTATAGCATTTGTGGAACTATAAATAAAACACTCTTAATTTTAAATCAGCATCTGTCCTGTAGCCTGGAAGTAATATTATATGTCAAGCATAACAAATAGCTATCCTAAAAACCTTAACAGTCTGAGTACACAAGAAAAAAAAAAACAGGAAGAGAGAGTCAGGTCATCTCTGATCAGGTCATCTCCAGTTCTTGGAGGACTTGGACATGCGGAGGTGGCGAGTACTGTGTGCTAGCTGTATTGACCACATGTGTGAAAAACATGAGGACAGGAAAATTTAGGATTTGGAACATGACTTAGGTCTAAAATTATTTTATTCTAGCAAAAGTCACAACGTATGAGAAGAAAAGCATGTTAAATTATGTATTCTCCTGTTGCCTATGTATATAGATTCAAACAAATTAGTTCAGGGAAGTAATACTAATTCCTTTTTGCTTTAAAGGTAAGAATCATAGCTACTTGGGGAGCTGTCAGTGACATACCTCTGTGGTTGTCCATACGTAGTGTTTTGCAAACCATAATTAAGATGCAAGCTAGAACACATGTTGCCCCAGATTCACAGAAGCCAACCTTACTCACTGCTTTGACACAGAGCAGATGGCTTGTTATAATGTAGTTGTTGAGACAGTAAGAACTGAGAGCCGTGACTGGTGTTGCTTATAATCACTACTGATTAAAAGACTGTATTGCCTTCAAGAAGGCATCACTGTTCTCTCCTCGTGGTAAGGATTTAGTGAGAGCCTAGACCAAGAGGATATTTATGCTTAGAAGATGCCTGAATATCAATTGGGTCTTAAATTTGTGCTATTTGTATGAAGATAGATTTTTCTGAAGGGCTGGAATGAAGCATTTTTATGTAATTTGATGCTTTTTGTGTAGACTCCGGGCATATAAGACAAATGAAGATAGAAGAAAGCTCTAAAAAGCTTTTCTTATAAATGAATTTTTTTTCCATCTTTGCTGAAATCTGATTTTCTTTGAAGAAAACTCTTGTGTGGATGAAAGAGGTTAAGGTACCTGGCCAGGCAGACACAGTCTGCTTTGGAAGGACTTGCCTACTGTGGTGACAAGTACTTCACAAAGCCGTGGGGTAGTCGTAAAGGGATACTGCATCAGGAACTAGATCATCCAAGGAAGTTGAGTGGTAAGTTAACAGCTGGTAAATTGTGTGTTTCTGACTCTATAGAAGGCTTACCAATTTGGGAGAAGGAGGAGACCAAAATGAAAGGGCGGCTCTAACTCATTAATAGACAGTCTGGATGTGCTCTTCATGATGGAAACAGGATAAGAACTACTCTTAGACTGCCAGCTGATTCGAAGAACAAAAGCGCTTGACTGGCTTCAGAAAGAAAGGTGGATAAGCTGTGCCTTTTAGTATTCCACAGTGAATGCAGAGCACGGTAAATAACTGGATCAGGCCTTATTCGTGATATCATTCCATTAACTTCAGTCAGTTGACTTCAACAAGCTTAGCTTGGGGATGCATTAGTGCCATAATGTTTAAATAGAAGAAAAACATGTCAGTTTTCTATAAACATGACTTAAATTTTTGTTGAGCATTAAGGGTAAGTCATTGAGGAAGGAAAAAATGGAAAGAAAGAGTGTTCATTATTCTGTTCTGAGAAGTACAGGCAGAGGTCAAAGTCAAGTTGTTTGCTCTTGAAGAGTTGTATTCTGAATAAATTGGCATCAGCATCAAAATCCTTGATTTTTATCACATAACTCAGTGTTTTCTCTGGGCTTTTTAGGAGGAAAACAATTAGAAAAGGTTGTGTTCTCATTCATATCTGAGTTGCTTGGTTTTGATAGAGTAAATGAGCTCTCTGGTCACTGAAATATCCATTTTGATTAAAATGTGAACTATATTTCGCATCAGAGACAAAAATATATAATGCCCTGTCTCTTGCCTTTAATTATCACAGCTCAGTGATTTATATAGTGCTTCGGAATGGCAAAACTTTGGCTGACTGCCATGATACACAGTAAGCCCAGAGAAGCTAGGAATTGGTAGCTATTAATAAAAATTTAATTTTATGGTATTCCCACTCAAGTGAACTGAAATGCGTCTCTATGTCAAGGTGCAGCTCTTCTCCTCTTTCATGTTTTAAAACATATTTAAGATTTTTTTTTCCATTTTCTTTTCGACATGCACTCTCAAGGCCTGAAAAAGTTAATACTTTGGTGCTGACCAAGTTAAAACACCTGTCAGCAGAGTTCCAATGTGACTCTGAAGTGAGAAGCTCCAAACTTGACCTCCTATTGCTGGTATTTCCATTGGGATGTAGGTCCTGAAAAATCTTAGGGAAGTTTTTTTTTATTCACTCAGTGTACTTATTAATAGCTCAGAGTTGATATGAGGGGACTTCCAGAGGACCATGTCACTCTTTATTTTTCTTTATGGAGGGACTGTTTTTTTTCCTTGTATTTTTTTCAAGCTGTGTTTAGTTTAAATGGCAAATAGTATTCATTTTAGCTATAATCTCCTACTTAGTCACAGTGTGGTGTTTTCTGTACTGCACAGTAAACGGTATCAAAAAACATATAATGCAACAGTTAGTGCAAGAGAAAAGAGAAGATAAAATTGGATCCAGAAGGTTGGGTTGTTTCCTTTCTCTTGTATTATTTTTCTTCTGCTCCAAATCAGGTTATTTTTGTACTTGGTTGTCATTGTCCCTTTTTGGGGGCCTGAAGAGTAGCACATTTTAAAAATAGGCTTTGCTTTGGAGATCAATTTGCTTCTGAGGAAACGTATAATCTCATGCTGTAATCTTCATGAGTGAGATCTCATGAATCTTTACACTCTCATAGGTAAGGAATAGACCATTCATTTCCAGGACAGTGGAGTGATTTCTTGTGGGTTTGTATGTTTTCATTTGGTTTATGTTTGGCGGTTTTTTTCCTTATTTAAAGATTTCCCAAGAGTTTTTCCGAATTGGCTAGTTACTTGTGTTTTTCCATGTATATGCTCATGTACATGGATATATAGACTGAAGCGATCCTTAGTTGCTGTTCCTGTCTCACATGGTAGAAAGCAGAAGCAGAGGGAGGAGCAGTTGGACTTCTGCAATAAAGTCTAGCTCAGGAATGCAGAGAGCCCAATGCATCTTTACTATGTTTAGGTAACTTAATATGAAAAATCATGTTTTAAAACTTTGTTTAAAAACAAACAAAACCATTAAAAAAAACTCCCAAACTTTTCTCCTGAAAATTAGGATGTGGAACTAGATGATATCCATGAATATATGCTGCTTGCAATTATAATTGTTTTGATTACTCTAGTAAATAGCAGCTCCCTTGAAATGTCCATTTCTCCATGTATTTTTTATGTTTTCTTTGTGTTCACTTTTTTCCCCCTCAATGAGCTTCAGTTTTGGTCAGATTGAAGCTGATGTTTGTTTTCATCCAGGCTGTAACTGGAAGACTACTTTCACTTTTGTCTATGGTATGACCTGTGCGGATTATAAAATTGTAATACCTTCCAGTCTAGGTAATCTTCTAGATACATGGTTAAATCAAGTTGAGCCCTACAAAGTTGGTTAAAGGTAAGAAAAAATAATTGAGTGGGGATTATGAAGGGATAGAGAGTATCTGCCTGCCACCTGCACTTGGAAAAAGTAGCTATGTATGGAACTGGTTCCTTGGAATCACATGTTCTCCTTTGTTAGCAGCAGCAGTAGTGTTCACTTTCAGATTGGAGATGTTAGGCATTTCACAACCTAAGTGTTCCCAGACTTGGTGGCCTCGCATCGGTCTTTTAAATGATGCCACTGAACTGTCCTAAATAATATTTTAAAATAATGCATAAACATTCTCTCTACAGAACACATTAGAACAATTACTGAGTTATATCAGAATTAAATCCAAATTTAAGTGACTAGAATTATCATTAATCATATTTGTGACTTCTAAGCTTCAAATATCAGCTTGATAGGAGAAGGTGAAAACAAGGTGTTGGGCTTATCCAGGGGCAACTCTTGAGAAGAGGTGGCAGAATGGTAACACAGATGGTACACGCTGATTTCACTTTTAAATTGTGGAGTCAAACATTGGGATGTGTGTCATTAAAAGATATATTTAGGGAGACAGAGATTGAAAGTATAGAAACAGACACCTTCTTCTCTTTCTCCTACTCACACTCTTTCCCACTTCAGAAAGAAACCGGTGGAGTGCCCTTCTCTGCTATTATTATATGTGAGTTCTGAAGAAGTCATACAAATGCCTGTGTTGGAGTTTCAGCTCTAACTCCATGTACTACAGGCCAGGGACCCCCAGGATACGTCACAGCAGGATGGGCTGGTTACTGTTTTACGGGTCTCTCCTGAGAACAGAAGCTGTAAAGCACCACAGTTACCGAACCACCTCACTGGGGCTGTGCTCACCAGAGCTAACTGGTTCAGCCTGCAAGCATGAACTTCTCTTGTGGGCATTGACATTTGATACAATTTTACTGCTGTTTCTACTCTTGTGTTCGGAATTGACTGGCTCGATGTGGTATACCAATTGCTAAAATGGTCTCTTCCAAAATTTCGTGTTAATCTGAGTATATCGATTTCTCTGTTTTGTGTTTTAGTCACTTTATTCCTCAGTGAAAATACGCTTAATCTAAGACTGAGTTGAAAGGATGAACTTTGAAAATAGCAAACTTGAATACCACATGGCTTACTTTCTGCATTTTTTACTACCAGTTTATATTAAGTCTCCTGGTCTTCTGACACGTGTTAAAGACAAGTTAAAGGTCTTCTGTGTCGTGTAATTTGCACATTACCATCATGATGGACTAAGACAATTATAACCTGTGCAGGGTGAAACTGCCCTGGCTATGGCTAATGAATAATCGGGGTAGATCTTTGAGTCTTCCTGTCAGGGTGAATTCTCTTGAGGGGCAGCAGGAGACAGTTTATGACTGAAGTATGTACTTGGGATAAAGTAGCCAAAATTCCGTTTGAGCCGAGCAGACCAGGTACTTGATCGTTTGCCTTATTTCAGGTAAAGGACTGCCTCAGTTTTCTTGTACTGCTGGGAGAGAAATTATTTCCTGGTGGAGTCTTATTTCATTAAATCATGAAAAAATCTTTTGCTAATAGAACCAGTATGTTGTAAGAAAAAGTTATTCTTCTGGTTTTACTGTCTTATTAAAATGGTTTTTCAGTGAAAATTCTTAGTTCTTAATTAGCAGCAGACACATCGGTGTGTTGTGTTCACCTCATCGTTCTCCACAAAAACCCAAAAAACCAAACCAACCCAGAATTGTTTCAGGAATGCAGATAGTCAGGATAGTAAAGGAAACGGTATGTAAACTTGACTGAAACCCATTGTATTTTACTGGTTATTTATCATAGTGGCTGTATTAATTTATTTTGAAGAACAGTGTTTCCTAGATATTTCTTCTGAAAACATAACCCTGGAACTCATGGGAGGATATTGCCATTGTTCCTGTGTTATTTGAGTTGAAGTGAGGAAGTGGCTGAAGTGTGAGCAAGCACTAGGATTTTAAGTTCAAGAGTGTCATGGTTTCCATAGAAACAGCTAGTTCTATCATAGCTACCGAGTTAAATGCTTATAGGATTTTGCTTTTTTTCCCCTTTAAATACAATTTGTTTATGTTCTTTTTTGGTTTTCTCTTTCTTTTCACTTCAAGTTTCTGAAATTTGCTACCTAAATTTTTAGCAGTGGAAAGCTGCCTTAGCCATTCCTTGTTTGAGCAAGCAGTTGCACATAAAACTATATTTGTTTCACTTTGTAGTAGTCTAAAGGTGAGTGTGTCATTGGAACTGGTACGGAGTTCACCTTAGCCTTGAATAGAGTGACGCAGGGCGCTGTCACGTTTACCTGGTGTCATGTTGGGATTGCCCTACTTTCACAAGCGGTGTGGCTTTGAACGAGTGACGCAGCTGGCAGTGACACTTCAGAGCTTTGTTCATTCACGTGGACAATTTATGTTTCTTCTCATGTTCCATGTCAATCTTTTTTTCATGATACGAAGTAAATTTTTTATAGGTACTGCAAGGTGCTGTAGGGGTAGAGCAAAGCTAAATGCAGGGGTTCTGAGTGTTGCCAAGTGTAAATTTTAGGTGTTCAATTGAGGAAGTGTGGTTAAGTCACCTGTGTTTTCTATAAAGTATCTGGTGAAAATAGGTGGCTAGAAGTGTGATTCATGAGAACTGCGGTTTTATTTTACCAAATGACTCTTGAAGAAGAGTCCAAGATCAAGGATCTCTTCTCTCTCATTGTGAATGCTTGCACTGTTGGGCTACAAATTTGTACTTCTGCTCTCTTACTTTCTTACCTTGTGCACCTCAGTCCCTCTACCAGCTAGTTTCTTGGCTGAGAAAGAGCTAATATTATTATTCTAGATGTGTCTCAAATTCCCAGAACGTTCTGGAAGTCTTCAGAAGGCTGCCTGGGGAAATGACTTAGATTCAATGACCATGAGCTGATACAGTTAAAATCAAATGGAAGAATAAACAAAGCAGGAGTATATGTAAAGGCTTTGGATTTCAAGGAGGCAGGTGCTGATTAAACTAAATGCACTGGGCTAGTAATAACGAGTGTATCCAAGGAATTTGCATGCTTGGTGTTTCTTCAGGTTGAAGACATTAAGTTATAAAATATTTGCGTGCTAAATGAGTGAAAAGATGTGAAGAGAGACTTTGAACTTGACAGATGAGTAACCATCTCGGGAAGGATGCTGAGAAGGAGCAGAGAAGAAATAATGGAATAAAATTCATGATTTCTATTTATCCAAATTAGATCATGACAGATTCATCAACCAGTTTTCTTTGGAAGGAGAGTGTTTTCCCCATGAGGGAAATGCAGAAGAGCTGTAATCTGTCTGGACTTCAGTGAGTAGTTGACGTTGCGTAAGAAGGGATCAGTTGGGGAAGGCAGTGTTTGACTGAGTGTGTGACTTGAGTGGAGAAGATGGTAAGGTACAGTGTTCAAGATGTAAGTGTCAGGCTGTCAGTTATGCTTAGTGGAATTCCTTAAAGATAATTTTGGGACCAGCTGTCTTTATAATGTTTTCATTTATGCCACTAGCACAAGGAAAATCAGTATGCTGATGAAATTTGTTGATGATGAATAGTATAGAAGATGATCGTGGTGTTGTGTGGAGACGGGATTATCTCAAAGACTGAATTAATAGGAACAGAATTAATTGAATTAAAATAAAAAGATCCTGTGCATCATGGGTGATTAAAAGCTGTATTTTGAAATGCAAGCTTGAAAGCTTATGTCATAGAAACAACTTGGCTAGAGAAGAGCATTGCAAGATTACTGCATTAGAAATGTAAGACAGTTGTGATGTTTGTATTGAAAATGGAGAGGCTTTTGCAGTCGATTTAAGGAGGTTCTAGTATCATTTTATAAATTCCTGAAATACTGTGTATCATTCTAATTATGCATACTTAAGAAAGTTTAAACAAAAACTAAAGCAGATATGGATTGAAGTGGATTGTGGAATCATTCACTTTGGAAGGGACCTTGAGCAATTTTCTAGCCCAAACTCCTACTGGAAGCAGGGTCACCCTTGAATTCAGACCAGATTGCTTGGGGCTTTGTCAGTTGGACCTTGAAAATCCACAAGGCCAGAGCTTCCAGAACATCTCTGAGTGACCACTTTTGAGATCCTCAGGGTGAAAACTTTTTACCTTATCACAGTTCAGAGTCTCCTGTTTCCATTTATGACCATTGTCTGTTGGTCTTCTGTCTCGGACCTCACTAAAGAGGTCCTTGTTTTGGTAATTTAGGCGTGGGAAGGCTGCTAATAGGTCCCTTCCAGGCCTACCCACGCCCAGTTACCTTAATCTCTATTGATGTGCTTCAGAATTTTGAAGACCGTGTTCCCACCAAGGGCCAGCCTTTTGATGAGGAAAATCTTTGCTTGTTAATTTTAGCAAAGTGTGTCCTTGTCTGCAGATGCAAAAGAAAGTCATCAAAACCCCGAGGTTTTTTTGGCTAAAGCATGATGTCGGGGGGGCATCAGTGAGTGTAACCTATTCAAGAATAAATTTAAGCTGGGAATGAGAAGGCGGCACTCAGTGAAACAGCTCAGGTTCTACAACAGCCTTCCAGGGCGTGTAAAAACCGAATTTCTTCATTATATTCAGGTGGATGCATTTCCAGGAGTGGCCTGGTGTCTAGAACCTGCAGGTCCCTGCTGACTTGGCTTGTGTGGTGCTGCCGTGATGCTCAGACTGTTATTTGGACTTGGTTCAGCTTCGTATGTAAATCTGGTGGAATTCGGTCACGAAAGTGGAGCTGGGAGGTTTCTCTTTGGCCTAGAGCCATTAGGAAACCTTAACGTGTCTTTAGAGAACCAACTTATTTCTTACAATAGTGAACTTGAATTAGAAAGCAAGTGTATTGGATGTTGAGGAAAAAATTGGTTTGTGTGTGTATTTCAGTCTTAAAATAGAAAGAAAAGCACTTTGTTTAAACTTGGGGCTGCACAGCCTGTGGTGATACGACACTTTTCCTTCTCTGCATTTTCACTGTAAGATGGGAAGCAATCTTAATTTGCTACTGGAGCATAGAATTGATAACAAAGTAGCTTGTTTAACTGAATAGATGGGAAGTCACTTGAACATTAGGAAATGAGATTTACAACCTAGACAACGTTTATTGATGTTAAAGTGACTTCCCATTTTTTTAACATTAGCTGTGAAATTAGAAGCACTGTGGCACTAAGACGTTTTGTAGGTATGCCTTAAAGAATGAACAGACTTTGCATGCCTAGAACAAAGAAAACACAGCTTATTCTACATCAGCATATACGTGACCCAAATTTATCTTCCAAAAGTTGTAGTCACAGTTGTTACTATAATCTTTTCATAAATATAATTTTATTTTTGGGTGGTTTTCTGTTTGGTGATGGGGTTTGTTGTTGTTTGCAGAACGTAATCCACACTGGAAATTTTTATTGTGTATGCAGTGCAACTGATGGGGTAGTTACTGGAGCTGTGATTATGAGATTGGGGTGGGAGGGAGAGGGTGAGGTTTGCATGCTCGAGATCACAAACAGAATGTGCAATTACATAACTGTGCAGAGGGGATATAGTCCGCAAATTGTATTTAATCCTTCTTCTGATACTCTGGCTGCCCTTGGCTGCTTTCAGCAGTAATGTTGCAGTTGGTACTACAATGCAGAAGTGTGAAGATATGATCCATATCACTTTGTTGTAGCAAAAGGCTGGAACTCCCTTTGGTACCCTGAAAAAAAGAAAAACCATAATCAGGACAGTTGTTGTAACATCCCCAGTTGAAGAACAAACTTCTCAGGGCCATGAGAACTGCAAAAGTCTCTTGAGACCAAGACACTTGACAAGAATGGGTGGAGGGGCTTTAAGGATACAAGGGGTCCAGATACAACCTCCTTGGTAGCTTTTAATGTAGGAGATAGGATACAGGATAAATAAGATTACTAAGATTCCTTTCTGAACTTGAAAAATTAAAATTTGATCCTTTTGTGTCACAATTCCTCTACCTAACCAAGACTTTTTTCTGCACTTTGAGTAAATGTGTATACACACACTCTCTTATTTTTTTTCTTTCTTCTTTTAGTTCTGAGCTTTCTGAAATTTTGCCAGAAAAATTTTTTCAGATCCCCTATAGTTTGTTTGCAAAATTAAGTAGTACAGCAGTTGCAAGTTGTTAAATTTCCCAGTATTTTTGAGGGAAATGAGATTAGACTCTAAATTTAAAGGCAAGTTTTGGGATTATTTGCTTCAAACCCTTTAGAGTAGTATGATATGCAACTCAAGACTAAGATTCCTTCAAGTCAAAATTAAGAAACATAAATATATATATATAGAGAGAGAGAGAGAGAGAGAGAGAGAGAGAGAGAGAGACAAACATGCAAACTAAATGTGTTGGTGGCATGCTGTACTATAAATAAGAAAATACTTGAACCTTTCATTAGAACAGCTGTTTCTTTGCACTTGATGTAACATCTGCTTGACTGACTTAAAAATTCATTTTGGGTTTCTGCTGATATGTGGTGATTTTTTTTTTTTTAAACGAAAATATTTATCCTGTGTTTTACACATACTTTGTAATATACCCTGTAAAATTATTATCTTATCTCACTGTGCCTTTTATATTTCATAGTAAGACTATAAGAAATGCTCTTCAGCAATGAGAACCTTATCCATCTTGGGGAGGTAGGGGGAAAGAAGGATCTAACATTTTTCACTCTTTTTTTCTCCCTTCATGTTGCTTATATTGATTTTATGGTGTATATTAACTGCAGAGGTATGACTTAATCAAATTTTTCAGGAAGCTAAGTTAGTTTTGGTTATTTTTCAGTGATATTCATCTCTTTTTTGTATTCACTTTAGTGTCCCTGGTAATGTCAAAACTCAGTAATGAGAATAAAAAGAAATGTGTCTCCTTAATGTTATGGTAGAAGAAGAATAGCTTCACTTCTATGTTAATGCAATGCCATAATCACACTTTTAAGTGCTGAGCAGGGCTAATCTTTGAGGTTTTTTTTTTTAGTCATCTCCTTGTAGGATCCAAATCAGGTAGTTTTAGGGAGTGGATGGTTTGGTATTATGTCTACTGCCTAGGAAGGTGTTATGGTCTTCAAAACAGGTAACGCCCACCACAGCTAAACTACACACAGATGAAGCAAAATAAATCCTTAGATAAACGGTACAAATTCCGAGTTTGGGAACTGCTTAGCCAGAGGGAGCAAGCTAAGGGGGATGTCTCACGAGCCAGCTAGGGTATAAGAAATGGATATGGGGAATTGGAGTGAGAGGCCAACAGGCTGCTGGTGGAGACGCTGCAGTAGGCACTGGTGCTGAAAATTTGGGGTTGGTTTGTTTGTTCTTTCAAACAGGCAGCCCATTCCAAGTACAAGTAACAGTTTGTGATGCGGTCTGAACTTCTTAAATTTTTGGCAGTATGTTGGTATTGTAAGAAGGTGCATTAATGCTTAAAAAATAATTAAATTTAATGAGGTATAGAGAGAGTGGAATCAAATGCAGTACACTGCACTTCCAAAAGCCGGAGCATGGCAAGCTGATGAAAAGAACTTACTTTCTACATGCACATTTTTATAGTGTCATCTGAATGTGTACTTAGCAACTGATGTGGTGCTGTTTTGCAAACTGTTGGTTAAATAGGAGAAATTAAAATGTATTAGAGACACTGTGTGTCTGTGAGCCTAGTATAAAGGACCTAGCTGAGAGGGGGGTAGGCAGCTCAGAGAGAACTTGTTATTAGATTCATTATGAAACAACTGTCAGATGAATTTTGATGTTTCCTGATTCATCTAAAGACAAAGGTAAGTGTAAAGACGTCTTGCTGCTAGGATTCATTGATGACATGAAGTTTGAAAAGTGCTCGTAGTGTAGAGAGGAAGAAGAACTTTGGGGGGGATTTCTTAGGTCTGGTGCCCAGACATGGGGGAAATCTGAAACATCTTTATGATGCAAAATACTTCTTTGCACCTAGCCTCCTTTCTCTCAGAGGGATGGAGTAATAGGAGTGGGATGAAATTTGGAGCTGTGTGCTTTAGGGTGATACAGGCAAGATAAAAGCTTGGAGGCTGAATAATTGAAAGGATCAAAGTAGGAAAGGGTACAAAGTAACTGAGCAAACAGCGTGGTGCAGTTATGAAGAAGGTATATGTGCTCTTGGGACACAGTCACAGAAGACGTTTTCACAGACAGGGGAAATTACTGGTGGTGTTATACAAGCATCTGGCGAGACATCATTTAGTATGCTTCAGAAACAGTCTGAAGGAGGAGAGTTTGAGGAGAAGATAGAAGAAATTGTGCAGAGACAGGCTTCTAGGATGAAAGGGGGGAAAGGTGTCTCACTAGAGAAAGCTCGAAGAGCTTATCTAGGGCAGTCCGGCTAAAGAAACCATATATGTGTGTGTTGTCTATACATACACAGGTGGGGACAGTGAAGGGAGGGAAGTACTGAAACTGAAAGACAATATAAGCAAAACAACACCTGAACACAGTCCAACTTTTTGAAGCTGTAGTTCATCACAGTAGTCAGGTTTTTGGAGTAAACAGGAACGGTAGAACTTGGTCTGCTTTTTCTGCTAAATATTGTTGAGATTTGAAAATAATTCCTTAATCATTGTGGAAATTTCAAAGAAAACAAAACTTTAATGTGTATAGCCAAATGTATTCTGAATTTTATGAAGAATTGTCTTTGACTAAACAGCATTTCCTCAGTTTCTCTCCTTGAAGTTGTTTTTTTTTGTGATTTCCTGGTATGCCTTTCCTTGGAGTGGCCGTGGTGCTTTCTCAGAGACAGCTACCACTTGGCTGCCTTCCTGGGCTAATGGGAGAACTTGTATTTTCCAAAGGGTGTTAGTAGGAGGACAGGGAGGAGAACCTACCCTTTTATGCTCACTCTTTTTATACTTGCTACACTTTGAAATAGAGACTGAATTGCTTTTAGAAGGGGTCATTTCCTTCATTGACCTTGAAGTGTGCTGGATGATAGAGATTGTAATTTGGATACCTCCATTAGGTGCTTAAAGATAGGTAGGATGAATCCAAGCCAAAGCATTCAAGGGGGAATAGACAATCTGCCTAAAGAGCTTCTGAAATAAGTGGAGAGTAGGTAGCTGAGGCAGAGCTGTCATGTTCGGTGGATATGATGCACTGAGATCTTTTCAAGAAGTCTAGAAAACTTGGACATTGCTGTAAATTTTTCACTTGGTATTTGATGTAGAAAACAGTTTACTGAATTCCAACAAAGAAAGCTTTGTTGCAACTTACCTTAAAGTGAGAGCCACAGCTTGAGAGTGTGACTTGGAAAAAAGTATCCAAGCAGCTAGTCTGCTAAAGTCTCACTGAAAGTTGATGAAATGTGGGCTTGTAGGTCAAAGTACAACAGCAGCCAGACTCCTGCTCACCATGGGCATTGCTAAGTGCTAGCTACCCAAACGTATTTTGTGACCTCGCTGACAGTTGCTTGAGGAGCCAAAACTTAATCTCTTTTGCATTGTAAATAATGTCATCTTGAGCTCTTTATGTGTGTTATTTTAATGCTATATGGAAAAGAATTTATATTCAGTAATTTGCAAATAGAAAAGAGGAAAATTATGGCTGAAGGTGCCGGTGGTTATATGGAGGAAAGTAATGAAAGAAAAATTATCATGGGGTGTTATTACTGTGTTGCACGTGGACCTCACTTTGCTTGTAGTGAAAGACCATGGTGAGACGAAGTTTTGGATTCAGAAGACTGGCAGAGGGATTCAAACGTTGTGGCAGCTGGGAGGAAGGAAGGATGCTGTCTGGCTCCCTGGCGTTTTGTAGATGCACTGGCTGAGATGGGGAGGGAGCGTTCAAGGGCTTTTATTTAGGCTCACAGGCTATTCAGGAGCAGATTTTGATATTTTAATGCTCTCTGTTTAAGTTAATTTCTCAGGTTTATATTTTTCCTCTTCATTCAGGAGTTGCTTATGTGGCCTTGCTAGAATATGTTTATACCCTATTGAAAGCTATTTTTTCCTGGCACAGTTGATTCAATCACTAACAAAATCTTCTGGTGTTTATAATCAAAAATGCCAGCTGTTAGAATTTAATCTTCCTAGATTATGGGTATGTGAACAACATTTGATTGACCTCTTTGACCCTCTTTTTAACATATGTTAACATGTTAAACTGTTTTCTCAAATCATTTGGATCAGTCTTCCAAAACGAACAACAATTTTTTAGTAACTGTAAAAAAATAAATAATTTAGGTCTTCTCTGTAAACTTTCCTAATACCGATGTTTTGGGGTTTTTTTACCAGATAAATTTGCGCCTCATCTTGGTAAGCGGGAAAACAAAAGAGTTCCTGTTTTCACCGAATGACTCTGCTGCAGATATTGCAAAACATGTGTATGACAACTGGCCAATGGGTGAGTAGCTGAGTGGCTTTGGCTTTTTAACTGGGGAGCAAGGAGCTTCCCTGTATATTCAGACAAAAGTCTCAATAAACTGATCTCTATGCTCAACATTCAAATTAAGTATGTTTATTCACTATCTGGACAAAGATATATAGAAATACAGTTGTCTTGCCTTCTTTTTCACAGTTCCTTCAGTTGGGCAGATTTTTAGATGTCAGGACTGTTTCCTACTTTATTTCTAAAATTCGCTTCCTCAAACTGAAGTACTTCTTTCCCCGTCTTTCAACATTTTTCTTGATTAATCATGTTAGAGGATCTAGTACGTGTGAGGAAATGTTGGAGATATAAAACCTCTTACGTGAGGACAGCTAAAATAAAACATGGGAAGTCACAGGGATGCATTAGTGACATTGAGTCTGAAGTACTTTTTCCTTACTGCCTTATCTTGGAAAGGATCTGTAATGCTGATATTTTTCCAGGAAAAAAACAAATATAAAAGCCCGTTTTAAGAGACATTAAAAGACTGGATGTTGTTTATGTGAATATACTTGGTGTCGTGCAGGAATACTGGCTTTGGAAAATGGGCTTGAGAACTTAAGATGTGTATTCACATATGTGAATAGTTCCCCAAAACAAAGTGCTTCTGTTCTCCCCGACTATGATTTCATGGGAAAATAGCCAAAACACAGACATAGCATTACATACGATGAAAGAAAATGCTTCTTTTGGTACAGGACTTCATTTGGGTTACTGTTTTGATGTTAAAAAGGCTACTATTTAGGCAAACTAAAACATTGCACTATCTGTTTCTGTGGTGCCTTTGTCAAAGACATATGGTGGGTGATCGTTTATGCCAAAAAGTTAATGTTGATAATCAGTATTTTAGGCCTTAAACTGTTCTTTGAGGTCAGGAAAAAAAGTTCAGTTTGCTGTTTGATTTGCTGGGATGCAGTATTATGTATTTAGTATAATGTGTAATGAAGGAGAAGGTTTTAAGTCCTCTGAAGTATTAGGTACAGATGTAAAACACTTTCAAAAATAGGTTAATGTAGCATCTGTGCTGTACATTTTTTAATGTGTGCCTATAACACAGTTGTCATAACCAAATGTTCTTTGTGTACATTTATCTGGATTAGTAAAGGCAGAACTGGATTTTTTTTTTCTTACTCAAGTTTATGCCTGAACATGTGATGTCATGTTCACAGTCTTGTGAAGAGCTTGAAAGTTGCAGATTCTGAGTTTAGAGATGGGAAGAAACCCAGACTTGAAAGTCTCTTCCTTAAAAAAAAGTAGAACCAGACATGGAAACCTCAGTTCAAATACCTGCTGTCCTGAGGGAGTGCTCTAAATTTTGATGAATGTTTAATTGCCTTTGCAAAGAAGAATAGTCTCAATTTAAAAGACAGAAGAAAAAAAATCTCTCTTCGGAATAGCATATAGATTTTCACAAACATTAGCCCACTAGCTGTTTTTAGAGTGAGAATGCTCCCCTTTGCCACAGGACTGAGAAATCTTGATGAGGACTAAAGTATCCTTGAAACACAGATGATGTGATTGTTTTTACCACCATTTTGACTTGTCATGCTCTTGTGGGAGAAAAAAGGGATGAAATAACCTCAGTCACATGCTGGCAGGATTAAGGCAAACTTCTCCCCACCTCTATTGGCAATACAGTTTTTAATTAAGGATCTCTTGACTTGCAGTAGAAAATGCCAAATTTATTTTAATGCAAATCATCTAGATAGGTTACCTGTTCTCTTCTTCCCCTCCCCATTTTCTTCTAAATAATATTAACATCTTTCTTGTAGAGCAATTATCTGAACTTTAAAAAAAAAAAAGGTAGATTCAGTGAGTCCTTGGCTCATTTAGTCATCGGTGGAAATTAAAATTTGAATTCATGTCAGAAAGAAATGTTTCAGACTTCCAGCCAAGAAGCAGAAATTAAAAGGATGGGTAACTTGGCAGCTTAACAGTGAGAAAATACCTGTGCCAAAATCTAGTCTGTCTTCTTTTGGTTGTGGTTTTACATCATTATGGCACTGTCAACTGGCTGGATTTCTCCTCTTTACAGTCACAGTATAGTGGAGTTCAGACTGTATGGAGTAAAAAAAAACCAAACCAAAACTATTATGGTAGCAGTGTGATAATTCAGATCCTTGATGTAGCCCACTTCACAGCATAGCAGAACGGGCATGTGCTTGAATTGCAAGACAATTGAATCAGACCCTAAGTGGAAATACTTGAAATTCAAATAGCTTTGGTTGCCTAATTTGATCTAATCTTATAAACTAGGCACATGGGAGCACCTGGGAGTGTTGCAGCTTCTGCTGTTGGTACCAGCCTTGCCCCCGCCGTGGTCTGGGGCTGAGATGGCTCCTGCTGCCCACGTCTCTGCCTGCTTGCTTTTTGCACCAGATGCCTCTCCGCACACTCTGCAGCCGTGGCTTTTGTTTCCAATGCTTCCCCTTCTACCCTTTTCAGTTCTTCTCCTTTTGTGGTGCCAGTTGCTACTGCCTGTATGTTAATTGTATGTTCCCAGTGAACAGGTTGGTTTCTGTGGCTTGTCCTGATCCCTTGCTGAATATTCATTTTGCTATATAAACACTACAAAAGCAGAAAGAGAGAACATTTGTGAACAACTGTTGCCAGATATCTGGTCATCTAAGAAACAGAAGACACTGTATTCCCAGAGAGACCATTTAAATTCAACATTTCAAGGCTTTATGATACTTGTTCTGAAAGCAAAGTGCATATTTATTTGTTCTTCACATTGTGACAGGGAATGGAAAAAGAGTAGGAAAAGACCATTTAAGCTTATCATTTATTTATGATGGCTTAAGCATTATAGGAAAATGCATGCTTGCTTTTTTTCGAACCACTGTTTGCCACGTAAAAACATCCACAGATCGGCCTTTGAGAAGCTCCTTAAAATGTATTGGTGGGTGTCTGCTCTGAGAGGGCCTCTGTTCCGGCTCTGTGGTGGCGATCGGGGGCTGCTCAGGTCACTGCCCCCTCCAGACATGGAACTGGTTGGATCCGGCCATCATCGAACGGCGCTGAGCTGCCTCCGGAGCTTTTTTCAGTGCTGTGATCTCAGAGTCCTGTTTCAAGTGACCCATCACATGCGCGCTCGCTCTGTGTGTGGCAGCTTCCCGTTGCAGGAGAACAGCTCCAGTTAGTCAATTAGCTGGTGATGAGGAGTATGGCTTGGGAAACTTCAGAATGGCCTGGATATCAAGAACCAGGAAGCAATTTGCATGTATGACATATTTTCTTTAGGACTTGTGTACGCGCTAAATATATCCCGCAGTCTGTGACATCAGTAATATTTATACTTGCAGACATAAAATTACGTGTTTCAGTGCCCAGTGTCAAATAATAAATTCAAGAATAGACTTCAGGACTGCTGGCCTTGAATTCTCTTCCTGTACCTTCAGCCTGTGTTCTCTCTTTAGTGTTTTATGCAAAAGAGTCCTGTTCCCAATTGTCTTCCTGGGTAAAGGTGAGAGAAATAACAAAAGATGTTTTTATTACAATGTAACTGTGGAAATTCTCTCTCTCTTCAGATTGGGAAGAAGAACAAGTCAGCAGTCCAAATATCTTGCGGCTTATTTATCAAGGGAGGTTTCTTCATGGCAATGTGACATTAGGAGGTATGAAAATAATTTTCATTATACATGTTACAGTTAGGCAAAGGGGATATTTATTTACAGTTCAGTGAATACTGCTTTACTGTTCAAGATCACAGTATGGCTTGCTTTATACTGTTTTTCTGGTGCATAGAGTGTCATTGTACCTTATTGCATATTTCTCCATCTTGTTACCACGAGTTGTTAAACTTTGCGAGGTACCACCTGCTAAGTCAAGCCTCCTCTCACACAAAGAAACTGTAGTGCTGCTTTTATTTGTTGTCTTTCTAAATGGAATATTTTGTTCCACCTCTCTTACACTGGTTTGCAGGACAAGCTACTTAATAAATCTCTGAAGTATTTTAAAATGCTTGATAAACTTTATGATAATTGGTCAAACAATACTTTAAATCTTAGTGCCATGCAGGAAGACACCCTATGAATGAGAATGAGGGGAAGCATTCTTGCTGTCCAGTGCTCTCCCAGGGATACAATTGCATAGTTATGTGAAAACAACAGTAAATGGCTTCATTTCGTTTGCTAAGGAAATGCAGTTCAACTGTGCCCCCTCGTGGCAACTGTCCCCCCACAATTACGCATTTTGGTGGGAACCCTTGGTAGTGGTGTGACACACATTTGTTAAGTCATCTTTCCTTTTGTAAGTAGCATTTGCCAATGGGAATGTCAGCTGTATCAATGACTAAACAATATGAGCCTCTCCATTCTGTGCCAGTTTAAAAACAAATTAACGCTCCTACTTTGTATAGTCAAATTATTCATGGTTTGGCACCTGAATGCAGTACAGAAAGGACAATATAATATAATACAAAATCACCAATGAAATGTTTTTTGAAGTTAAGAGGAAAATAGTGTTTCTGGACTGCTTATGGTCCAGAAATGGTGATGTTCCATGAAGAATTGACTGGGATGATATAGCTATTGATTCACTTTCTACCATTCCCCATGTTGCCTAGTGATGTACTTATAGAATAGACTTACTCTCCACATATATAAATTTTTAATGCTTCTATATATACAAACAAGATCATTGTCAGCTCAGCTGGAAGAACTCTGAAATTTTTATTCACTCTTTAATTTGTATTTTTACCAGGTGACAGTGAGTGCAGCTAGTAGCAGTTGGAGTAGAGTTGAAAGACAAATGTTAAGTCTTGGATCATCTCTGCAATTAAAGATGCTAGTCTTACCCTACATTTCCAGGCAAGGATAGTTAAGTGGGATTTACTTTGCCATTCATCTGAGTGTTGCTCTTTACCACCAGCATTTTTTCCCTTTAGTGACATTTGTCTAAACCTAAAAAAAAGTTGACTATTTGTTTAATATATTATTTAATGAGTTACCTGAAAAATAATAGCTGCATGCTGCTGACTCTTGCATTAACTTAGGTCTATGAATTTTGAACACTTACTTGGGTTCAGGGCATTTTAGTTCATTCTTAATCATTCATGCGTTGCTATTTAATCATCTTGTTTTTACCCCAAGGATCTTACATGTACATTAGTGTTTTTCAAAAATATTTTTGTTGCTGTATTGTTTTAAGAAGAAGAATCCCTAAAACATTGGCTTAACTTCAGTACTAATGAAGTTATCAGGCATTAAGATTACACAGCTGAAAGGGGAACAGGAATTCATGAAACAGCCTGAAAAGACTCTTACTTTAGTTTGTGGTGTTCATTAGAGGTAACCCTAAGTGAGCTAGTTACCTTTAAAAGGGAGGTGGAGGGGGGAGGAAGTTTCTTGCTAAACACAATATTTATATATTATATATTTATTAATATTTTTATACTATTATAATACACTTTCATTAAGCTTTTCTAGCTGTAGTTCTCTTTGCCTGAGTTATAGCACTTAGTGTTATATTTGCTTTAGGTGATTAGGAAATATTGACTGGAATTTTGACCTACTGAAAATCACTTTATCATCCAGTGGAACAAAAGTTTCCAAGGAAACAGTTTGGTGTTTTCTTTTTTAACTGGAGTCCATTTTTGTTCACTTTTACCTTACATGTCTGTGTAGTGGCTTCTGGATTTGAGACTCCTATAAACTAAGATGCCTCGAAAATGAGAAATTGATAGGAAAAAGTGGTTTTGGGTGAAAAATTTTATTTTCAAGCAAGCAGCCCTTTTGCTACCTCCCCTGAATGGACTGTCACTACAAGAACAGCAGAGCTGATGGCACTGGGAGCAGCACAGAACAGACCCCTCTGTAAAGCTGCGCCGCTCTTGCCTGCAGTGCTTGAGCCACAGGGTTTTGTTGTGTCCTGCCTGTGCAAAGTGCTGGGGAGTTGGCTAGCAAGGCAGGGTCTGTTGTTCAGCTTCCAACAGGAAATTTAATCCTTTAGCTAAATATTTGTTCTGCAGTTTGCATTTCAAATAATATTAATTAGGGAAGTAATACCTAATCAACAGTTCTCCATTTCTTGGTAGATAATGGTAATCAGCAGCATTTGCTTCCTTATTTATTGGGGAAGGGAAATTAACCCACCATGTGCCATCCACATTCCAAAAGGGGGTGAAAAGTAAGTTCTGACAATAGAAAATACTGAACAACAATGGAATTGAATAGTTGGGGAAGGGATTAAATGCAGTTTTGGTTTAAGTGAGAGAAAGGGGTGAAAGCACAAAGAGAAGAGCAAGAAAGGATTACTGAGCATAGGTTGGGCTGCTCAGATGCTGTCATGGTGCTCCAAACAAGAAGCTGGAAATTTCTAGCAAGAACTTGTCTAAACTGTGCAAACTACTAGCTGAAATTAGTTAATATAAATATTAGCATAGTTCTACTTGATTACTGTAAATAGTTAATCTCCAAAACTCACTAATCAAGTCTTCTGAAATGTGTTGATATTATGAAAGATGTTCCTAATGTGATTATTTTGTAATTCAAGAGTTTATGTTATGAAGACAGTCCTTCTCCATGGAGTTTGCAAAGAGCATATTAACAGTCTGTTAGAGTTTTCAGTTGTGTCGTGGTATCAAGTACCCAAAATACATCATCTTTGTCAGACTTCAAGCTATCAATAGCTTCTAGTTGCAGGCACAGGCAGTGCTTCAAGTAAACTAAGAAACTTTCAGATTTGCCTTTCCATAGAGGTTGCTTTTTCCAAAGTACAGCTGCTTCAAAGAATCTTGTGGAGTTCCGTATCACTTTGTGTGCTTACACCTGTGTTTGGACCTGTGTTTTAATCATAATTTGCATTTCTTCAAATAAATATGAAGGCAATGAACATGATTTAATAGCAGTGTTGTAGTGAGGCTTGTATTGAATACACCTAATTACTAAATACTGGGTTTATTTTTTTATTAGTGAATCTTTAGGCTATGCTGTAGCATAAAACAGAGAGACATTTTTCACTTCAGCCGCCTTCAGGTTTATTGGCCATTCATTATTCATTTATTCACTTAAAATGCCATTTCACTGTATGTGAAAACAAAAGCTGTAACTTGAGTTTGATAGGACAACTTCTACTCGAATCAGAATTATTTGGTATTAAGGATTAAATTCTTGTTGAATTTATCACTGACTTGTCCTTCCCACCTTATGGTGGAAAAAAAAACCTTAGAGCATCCTTGCCTTGTATTTCTCAGAAAAACAATCAAGGAAGGTACTCTAAGTATACAGTGTATTTTTATACTTAAATTGGAGTGTAAAAATTCTCATTTTAGTTTCAGACACAAGCAGAAGGAATTGTGGAAAGCACCATTTTAAAATTTTTTTTTTTGCTAAAGCACACAAAGGCAGCATTGTGAGAACGACTGTATCTAATTTTAAAAGCTTTAAATTTGATGTTTTTCACATGCAGCTGATGTTACAGATTAGTATTAAAAGGCAAGATGGAGACATTTTGTATTTCAAAAAATCTGTGTCATGGATCAAAATATGTTTTAGGAAAATCTGTTTTGCGGTAGAGGCTCAGTGTTTTGATATCTCAGGAACAACAATTTGGTGGCTGAATTAGCAACTTTCTTGCATCCTTATTATTAAAGAGTGCTTAACACCTGAGTCTTGGCATGAATGCCCACTTCACTTTTTACTCGAAAGAAGAAGGCTGTTTCCTAACAGGAATATCATGTCTCTGAGAATGCAGTATTTTAAGTGATCATTTTCATGCCCCTAGTCCCTGATTTACTGGACTTCAACCAGTAAGCAGTTCAAACCTAACAGTATGAACTTTTGAACAGGTGCTAATCCAATTACAGTTAGTTTCAGTTGGGTATTTTGGAGAAAAAAAGACTGATGTAATATGTTAATAATACTCTCTTTCTCCTTTTGCAGCATTAAAACTTCCTTTTGGCAAAACAACAGTGATGCATTTGGTGGCTAGAGAGACACTGCCAGAACCAAACTCTCAAGGTAGGCTGGGGGACTAGAGGAATTTCTTACTCGAGTGCATGGCAAAGTGGTCAGGTCTCTTACACACTTTTTGAGTATTTCATAATAGAGAAAAGTCAAGTCCTTGTGCTCTTTTGTGAAGAAGGTAATGGAATGCTTTTGTACGTGTTTATAGAAAACTAAGAAATTAACTTTCTGGTTTAGCATTTTTAGATAGTGCAGAAACTTACTCAGACCTTGGAAGCTCTTGTTTTTATTGTGGAAAAACTAGTCCTGATTTATTTTTCAGTTATGTATGCATGTGTATAACAATAAATAATTCTTTTACTGAAAATAATAAAGAACAGACTTGTATTAAGTATACTTTCACAAAGAACAGCCTCATTGCTTTAGAAATGGCATGTAAGTAAAACTTCCTTCTTCTCTGCAGGTCAAAGGAACCGTGAAAAAACTGGAGAAAGCAATTGCTGTGTAATCCTGTAAACCCTGTTAGCTTTACCTGCTAAGTGTGATGTAATATAGTCTTTGTCTTTCATGCTGCTGGAATAGAAGAGGCCCTACCTTGCTTCAAACACCTGTAGGAAGAGCCTGTCTGTAAATCCATGGAACTGAAATAATACACGAACACTGTCTCATTAGTCTTTTTTTTGTTTTTTTTTAAAAAGTGAAAGATCTATGAACACTTTAATTGTTTATTTTTTTCAATTCCTCCTTTTTGTTTGTTGAATAATCTTACAGTACATCACTTTTTGAAAGAATTCAATCTCCAGAAAGGTTTGTTTTCTTTGCCATAGCAGGAATCCTTTTGCTACCACAAAAATCTGCATTAACCGGATCTAACCAGTCAAGCTTTCTAGATGCAATTTGCACTAAATATGGTTGACAGTATATTTCTCATCAACAATCTCTAACAATATTTGAGACATCTAGTAATAACCCACAATGTATAATGCAACACTGGAAAATAGTATATTAATAATTAAAACAAATCTCACTTATGGCCAAATCAAAGGAAAAACTGTTAAGTCAATTCTACCTAAGTCAACCTCGGTGGCCAAACTGGCACAGAATACTAACTAAACCAAGTCTAACTCTATATATTTTCATTGCAACAAAGAAAAAATACTATGTGCCTGTAATTTAAAAGCACTCTGTAGAGGGCTGATGAAACTGATTTTTTTGTTACTGTGTGCACTCCGATCTCGTGTGTTAGTTGAGTGCTTATTCAGACAGCACAAACAAGTGCAGAGAGTGCATTTCCTAGCCTTAATATGGGAGGGGTAGTTTCCTGTAGTTCATAGGCTTTTATTATTGTGCATAAATGTTAGAAAACATCATTTACTAATCAATTTTATGTATTTGAATATTGGCAATTGGTGTTTTTCAGTCATTTTTCTCATCTGTACCTTAGACTCCAGTGTCATGCTTACTCATTAGAGATTTCAAAAGAATTATTAAAATTTAAAAAGCAAAAAGAAAAACTTCTGCCATAGTACTAGTTTTGTTTCTTTACGTAATCTGCATTTGGTATTAGTGCTTGCAATGGTATTAAAATCAGAAGCTGATTTTTGAAGGCGTACATAGTTGAAAAGGATGCCATTCTTTTATTTCATATCAATAATTTAAATGTTGATATGCTAAAGAAATTTGCACAGCACTAAAGCATGAGCTAGTTTCATCTAAACCTGTAAAAAATAAAAATAAATAAAAATTAAAAAATATAAAAGATTTTATATTTTTTCACTGGGGAGGAATTCTTCCTGGGTGAAATTACAAATATGTGTAGAATATATTTAATAAAAATCTTATAAAATACATAACTATAGAGGTTAAATATAGATTGGCGTGTAGTATAATAGAACAATATTCCATATAAATAGCTTTAGCCTTTAAAAAACTGAGTCACAGGTTGACATTGTGTTCTGTACTTAAGTGTCCACAACTCTTACCGATGTTCCGTGTAATCGTTTTTCCGAATGATTGGCATCATTCAAATGTAAACAGGTTATTTTATTCATTGTTACTGCTTTGATGAAATGCTTTATATGCAGTAGATTTACAAAAATATTGTTCATACTGATCAGAATTAAATTTGTATAGAGCAGAGTTTTAAAACAAATTGTAAATAGCACTAAACATTTTCTTTCTGCAACCTGTACTGATAGACTCTTCTGTAAACTAAATAAAAGAATATTGTAGTGCATTTCAGTGGTGTTTCAAGGGTTGTAATTGGGTCTGTAACTGCTTTTAATGGTACTTCTTCATCTGGAAATTAAGTAAGGACTCCATTTTATTCATGTAAAAAAAAAGGAGGGGCACAAAGCCTGCTGAAAAATGCTAGTGGGATTTATCACTTCAATTTTTGGTTTCCTTTCACTTCATAAGTGGCCTGGAACTCTTTTTTCTGTTGAAGAGGAGTGTGAGCATGACCACTTGCAAATGTGCAGCTGTGTCACACCATTGTGTGCCTCACAGGAGCCATGTGCTCGTACTGTGAGTTTTTGAACCTTCACTTACTGATAGCAAAGAGCACACACGTCCCCTTCGAGGTGCTGGGAGCTGGGATGACACCATTACGTGCTCATTACCAAAATGAATCTGGGGCAGGGGGCGCATTTCCTTCTGCTCCGCAGCGTGGTTGCTAAATGAGAAACTGTAGGGACACAAACCTCCTTCTTTAAAAAGAAAAAAAGTGTGATAGACTTCCCTTTTCCAAAATGCTGACCACCCAAGT
Organism: Mohoua ochrocephala; assembly: GCA_013398855.1. Lineage (NCBI taxonomy): Eukaryota > Metazoa > Chordata > Aves > Passeriformes > Acanthizidae > Mohoua > Mohoua ochrocephala. The sequence continues at coordinate 228,960 of VZTA01017300.1, forward strand.
AACACAGACTTAGATGGGAAATGGCTGTGGCAGCACAAGAAAAAGAAACGGTCTGAGACAGGACATGCTCGGTTAGTTAAACAAGTCTTTCAAATGCATTGATTTTGAAACACCAATGTATGAAGTGTAATCCTGGTTTGAAAAAACAGCCAAGTACTTAATACAGGATAAATACACGAAAATCCAGTAGCTTCTGGTTAAAGTATTTGGTGAGGTTCTGTAGCAAAGTGTGTGGAGTTCCCTCTTGTTAAGATGAATAAGATGCATATATGCACATGTCCAAGCAAATCCTTAAATACTGCTTGGCATTTAAAGCATGCCAAAATGACTCCTGCAGAAAGTGGATAGAACAAGTTTGGCCGAATTTTCCCACCAATTGTCAGAGTTCTGCCCTTGGAAGAGCATTTCTGTTGTGGTGTGAGGCGGGTGGAAAACTGGGGCAGGGGGATTGCTAAAAGATGTACGCTTTTTTCCTTGTGTGCTTTATATTGTGGTTTGTGTATTTGCCAAAACAAAAGCAGTAGTTCTTAATCCCACATTTCCCAGCCTTGCTAAAGCTCACGAATATGCTTCTCTTCTACTTTGATTGGAGTCAAGTGGATACTAGCAGCCCAAAGAGATTAAAGCTAAGTCTTTGCAGGGTCAGGCTGTTGGATGGTCTGGTAATACACTGAAGAGTTTGACATTTGATTTTCACTGCTAGATGGAAATGATCTTTTCCCTATGGATGAGTTAATAGATGTCATGAAGGAAGGGAAGGAGAGGATGATCTGGAGCCCTTCTGATTCTGAAGTACCGTGAAGGGACTACATCTGTCTCCAGTACCCTTGTGTGTGTGTTATTAATCAGAAACAATCACACATGTGAGGAGTAATACTGTGGCCGACACCCCAGAGTGCTGTGCAGCCCTTCAGAAAGACCTCAGCAGGGTTGAGAGATGGGCAGAGAGGAACTGTCTGAAATCCAACAAAGGCAAACGCAGGGTTCTTCCCCTTGCACCAGCACAGGCTGAGGGAAGGAGTTCTGGGGAGGTCCTGGTGGACAACAAGCTGTCCCTGAGCCAGCAGTGCCCTTGTGGCCAAGAAGGCCATTGGTGTCCTGGAGTGGATTAGGGGGGAAGAGCAGTGCCAGCAGGTCAGGGGAGGTGACCCTGCCCCTCTACTCAGCCCTGGTGAGGCACATCTGGAGTGCTGTGTCCAGCTCTGGGCTCCTCAGGACAAGAGAGACATGGAGCTCCTGGAGCGGGTCCAACAGAGAAGAACAAGGATGACTGGGGGACTGGAGCATCTCTCTTACGAGGAAAGGTTGAGGAAGCTGGGCCTGTTCAGCCTCGAGAAGAGATGACTGAGAGGGGACCTCATCAGTGTCCGTAAGTATCCGGAGGGAGGTGTCAGAGGATTGATCCAGGCTCTGCTCAGCACAGACTGATGCACAGGAAGTTCCAGCTGAACATGAGGAAGAACTTCTTTACTGTGCAATGACCGCGCTCTGGACCGGGCTGCCCAGAGAGGTTGTGGAGCCTCCCTCACTGGAGACATTCAAGAACCATCTGGACACAACCCTGTGCCAAGTGCTCCAGGATGGCCCTGCCTGAGCAGGGAGGTTGGACCAGATGCCCCACTGTGGTCCCTGCCAACCTGACCCATCCTGTGATTCTGTAATATCTGGTAGCAATGAAAGTACTCTGCAACTTCTGTTCTCTTGAAGGATAGCAAAATTATGACTGTGGAAACAGTCGTGGGGATTCGCTCAGCTGCTGGAGGCCACTGTAATGTTAGAGGCTTTGCCAAGGTGCTGCATCAAGATTAATTCAATGCTGATCTCCACAGTTTCTGGATACCATTCCTTAGTACACTGCATTTGCAACAGAAGGAACAGTGATTTAATTTAGAAGAGAAACATGCCACACTTTGTAAAAACTTCCTCTCTCACAGGTAAGAAGGCAGGCAGGTGTTTCTGGGCTAGCCAGAAATCAGGAGTGGCTGCTGCTGCTTTCCAGGGAAGTAAAGCTTGTGTGTTTTGTAGTTCTGTGTGTGCTCTGATAAGATTTCTTACACAAAACTTGCTTCAAGAAGCAAATAGAGGGATGGATATACTTCTCCATCTAAAACACTCTTGTTAACTTTATGTTGATTAAGTGGGTAAGCTTAAGCAGATTTTGAGTTGCATGTCCTGTGTAAATTGGCATTTAGACAATTAACAGCAGTTACACTATTGAAACCAGGGGGAATTCTGTGCCTAAATCAGAGGAAATGCCAAGATCTGTTAAGACTCTTAAAGGAGAGTTCCTACCCCCTTTATTTCTGCTGAAGTACTGAGGTTCTTCCTAGATACCCTGTCTTGGCTGTAGCTTCTGAGTTTCAAGCTTATTTTCAGAGCACAATAAAAGGTTTGTTGTTACTCAAGAGGCTGATGGTAATATATGGTTCATGATAAAAGCTGTTAACAATCCTCATAAAGTAGGATAATAAAGGCATATTTGTCCTCCTGTGCCACGTGTACATACCTGTGAAGAGATTTAAAATGTGAGAGCCAATTTATTGCACTAGACTGTATAATTACAAAACCCTTGTTATACTCTGGGTTTTTCTAATAGTTTATTATTGACTTCTGCTGGGCTTTTTTTTTAATTGATAAGGGTTTGGATTTGGGTTTTTTAATTAATCTGGAAAAGGAATGACCAGTGAAATAGAAAATAATGAAGGGTATGAAAGTCAAAGCTCACCAAAAAAATGAGACTGTAATGATACCTTATCAAGCTCATGGAGTGGATCACAGTGACAATGAAGTTGCAGTTTGGAATGTGAAGGACAGCATAGGTAGAGAAAGCAAAGTATTCTTACAACTCTGAGTTTTGAAATTACCTGGGTCAGTCCAGGTCTGAGTTCTGGGCATCAGGGGCAGATACTTTGTATTGCAAGCTCCTTAGGATTTTGAAAAGGCTAACAAAAATAGTGAGACAGCAGAACTCTTACAGAGAGATTGAAGAGAACGAGAGGTTAAAATAGCTACAGTCACGATTAACACAGAGAAAATGGATGGAGAACTTCTATTTTTGTCTTCTAGCTTTATAGGCCCAGTTTTTACATTTGTCTGTAAAGCAGAGGTGACAAATTCAGATTTGATAGAAACATTTTTTCATTAAATGAATGGAAGTCACTGCCAGCAGAAGTAATTTGAGGAGAACAGCTGAACTAGATATAAAAGTAAAATGGATTATTGTATCAATGAAAATTGATAGAATTTCCAGAATTAGCAACATTATTGATGCCAAACTCTTTCCCAACAAGGTAGTATTTTTGTCCTTCAGACATTATGTTACCTTTCAGTGAAGAGCCCAACTTTTAGGAGACAAATACTTCTGGCATGTTACCACCTCCATTATGTACCAGCAAGTGCATAATGTGAGCCCCGGGGGCCAGCATATCGTGTACTCCAGCAGGAGTTTATCTCTACAAACCTCCTGCCTACCGAGAAGAAATTTTGGTCAGAGTCAAGGTGATGTTTGTGCTTTCCTGGAGCAGGCTTGAGGGAATAATTTACTGTGTTTTAGCTGGTGAAGAATGTGAACTACAGTTCCTTGGGGCAGAAGTTGATGCCTCCTGAGTGGTGCCAGATGCAAGCACCCTGCTGTTACCACTTCCAAGGATGCTGAATTTATAGGTAGTAAATGTTTTGACTCTTCTAACAGAAAATACTCTTCAACTACTATTTTATTTGGATAGAGGCAAGGTAGTGGGATGAAACAACAATTTTCCTCTTTTACTTTCATCTATTCTTTGAACTAAAAAAGAAACTATGGGAGAAGTTTTAGGTGCCTACCATTGGATCAGTCATTAAATGTCTGGTCAAAATAAACTGACCAGCAGCTATCCATGCAAGAAAGAGCAACTGTGGGAAAGAGGTGACCACTGCCCACAGGCAGCAAGTGGCTGCCAGGTTGTGAATGAGAGGCAGAAGGGGGTGACAGGTTGTCACTTCATGGGACTTTCAGCTGTTGCCTGGCAAAAAAGGGGACTAGAATTTTGCACCAATCATTGGGGAGCAGAGTAACAGAGTGGAACTGCCTGTAGAGGTTAGATTGGAAAACGAATGTTTTAAAAAATCCATGATACTGGAAGCCAACTCTATATTGGATGGATGATATTGGCCTTCCAGAATGAGGGAAATACATATTGGTGTATGTCTTACCTTGATCTGTCTGTTACCTGTGCTGGCTAAGTTAAAGAAGGATTGGATTTCAGTTAATTTGCGCAGCTCACATGTCCCTTAATAAGGCTGGTTAATCCCCGGTGCTGCCAAGGTTACAGCTCTGCTGCAGCTGGCAGGGAGGTCAGGGGCACCCTGCAGCCTCACCAGGGGAAAAGTCGTCACCACAGCTGTGCCCACCATGTGAGAGGAAAAGCACAAAGGTCCTGAGTGGGGTGAAATGTCAGTGTGGCGAGTCAGCAGGTGTCCAGGCTGGGGAGCTCCACCGAGTCCGTGGGACTGTACCAGCTGAGTTGTGTTCCAGTGAATTTGATGGGTACTCTGGAAAGCAAATAGGCAAGAGTCTTCTCTTGCACTCTCGCGTTAATTAAGCAATGCCAGCCAAATTTTTTGGTTCCTGTCACCCTGATTGACAGCATCTCAAGGAAGGGTCGGCTCTCAACAAACAGATATGAAGGCTGCCTCAGGCTCTATTTTTCTTGTGCCCTGAGCAGGGACTGTCTCTGGCTTCATCACCAAGGTCTTTGAGCATCACATCATTCTGATTTTCTCCCAGCCCGGTGCATCTGGCTGCAGAGGACAGGGATCACCACCGGACACCCGCTCCACTGAGCCGAGTCCATGGTAAGGACTGGAAAAAAACATTGCCAGTGTGGATGCAGCATCCCACTGCAGCCATCTTCTCTGGCCTGCAGACAGGACTCCTCCGTGGCTCTGGTTGTTGATGGGTAGTCTGAACTGCCGAGAGGAGAGGAACACGCTTTGAGCTTCCGAGCAAAGCGCAGACCCACCATTCATGGCACCGGCCACCCCCAGCTCCAGCTGCATCTGCCCCTTTCCTTTGGGTAAGACTGTGTTGCAGCAGAGAACCTCAGTGATCAAACTAGTGAGAGCTGCTGGCTCTCCTGCAGCAGGGAGGCTGTAACCCCTGGGGTGCTTTTCCAGGTCTAATCACGAGAGCAGATGTGGGTCAAGAGCACCCTAAGCTCTGCCCCTACTGCAGAGGTGAGTGCTGTGCTGGCTACTCTGGGGACCACAGGGAACAGGGAGGGGGAGAGAGCTTGGTGGGGATGGTTTGGGACCTGGCCCCGTTCCTCTTCTCTGCTGCGGGAACTCCTTGTCACAGCGGACCAGAGCTGGGATCACAGGCCCTGGCTTCAGCACCCTGAGCTGCCCTGGGAGGAACTCGCCTGGGGGCTGCTCAGCTGCCAGTGCACTTTACCATCTCAAGGTTTGCGATGATTAGAATAATCCTGAGCTCACGGTTGGGAGGCTGGGATGTGACTGCAGGGCTGGGACAGCCTGAGGCAGCCCTGTCCTCGGAGAGCCGCTGGGGAGGTGCAGTCAGTGCAGATCACTTCTGCCAGCTCCCCGTGGCTGCACTGCTGCTCATCTGCGTTTCCAGCACCCTTCGAGGAGTGACCTCGATTACCACGGTGCTGCATGGCTCAACCTGGCTACCAGGGAGCTGCCTTGCTGCCCGCCCTTATTCCCAAACCCAGCACCCACACCTGAGCCGGTGACTCCTGAGAGAGACTGATCAACAGTTAACTCATGTAAGCTCAAGTTAGCTATTGAGAATCAACCAATGTTAGTCACAAGCCTAAGAAGCAGGATTCGCCTTAGCCGTGCCTAGATAAGCCGTGCCTAGATAAGAGAGAAACACAATGCACCTCGTCAAGATAAGGGAGAGAATGTTTGTTTAGAACCAGCTCAGAACCCGCCATCCAGTCATCCAGTGAAGGACTGCGCATACTCCAGAGACAAAGGTGAAAAGTGCATTGTGAGGAAGACTACCAGCCTTCATCAAAAAGACCCCCGAGGAAGAAGAGGAGCCTTCCTCAGTGCGACCACCAGAGTACACAGGCCATGCGTGGCACATATGCTAATGTATTAATGAGTTCCGGGAAGTAATTTGTATAACCACTCCTATCCCATGGAATGTGACGAATATTCATGAGTTTTACCCATAATAATGTGCTGTATGGGGCGCTGGGTGTGCGTGTTTGGAGGAGCGATCCCCCACGCACCCGGCGCGTCGAATAAAGCAAATACTCGCTTCTTGGACTCTGTCTCAGAAGTGTCTTTAGGCTCGGTTTGGAGCTGGTGACTCCTCAGGAACCCAGTGCCCCCATGAGCTCCCTGGAGGTGTGCTACCACCAGCTGGATGGGGGGACTGGAGCTTCCAGAAGGTCTTGCAGGGTGCCAGGACTAGGCCTGCTGGTTTCCTTTGCCTCACTGGCCTGGCAGCTGCTGCCTCCCCCTGGGCTTCAGGGGTGTGGGGGTTTCATCTTCAAGGACACCCTTTCTTCTGCCCGGTGGTTAAAAGGCTGAGGAGGCTTTTGTTCCTGTTAGACACTGTATGTGTGCCTGGCTGTTCCTTTTCACCTGGAAGTTAATGGTTAACCCCTGGAGACTGCAGCCAGGCACTGAGAAGCCTCTTGTTACCTCTGGAAATTAAGGCAGCTTGAAGGTGTGGTGGCTTGTTGCCTGTGGAGGTGCCAAACGCCCACCCTGCCTTTGGGGAGGGCTGGGTTATCAGGGATGCGATGCGGGGCTGTGCATGGGCGGGAGGATCCGTCTGTGGCAAGGCTTGCACGCGCAAGTTCACGGACTGCTCGAGGGAGCCTGGTCTTAGAGATGTTGGGTCAGTGTTGTGGTATCTAAATCTTTCACTCAGCTTCCCTTTGATTTCGTAAAGAACTTTCATCCTGTTTCCTGGAAAGGGGAACAAGTGTGCAGAAGTTGGTCAGCTCTGGTAACAGTTCTGCTGGAAATAGCTGCCTGGAGGGCAGGTGTAGTTATTCCCCGGTGCTCCAAGAGGGAAGATTTGGCCACAGACAGCAAACATTCCTAGCATCCTCCTTAGAGTGAAATATCACTGCCGCCAGGGAAAACCTGACTGGTTCCTCTGGTCCCTGCAGGCTGATTCCAAAGCCTGGAGAGACACCTCTCCTATCTCAGGTGAAAAAATGAAAAATGGAGACAAGACATTTTCGTGCTGGTGGGTTAGGGCAAACAGAGGAGAGCCTGGAGATAATGAAGCTTCTGAGAGCATGACATAATTGGCATTCAACAACTCACCTTTTCAGACAGTGAGAGGTTTTTAAATGTGAGTGGTTCAGTCCCTACCCCCTGGGATGAATACTCCCTGACTCACCAGATGTTTCTTTGAAGATAGCCAATGGGATTTGCAAAATCCCAGACTGAAGCTTATTATCTGCTGAGTGAGAAGACAATGGAACTTGATAGCCCTCCAGAGCGCCTGGCCCGGTGTGGGGCCAGAGAGTCTCGGGCAGCCCCAGCCCCACTGGCACCGGTGTGGGAGGAGGGAGCAGGGGCTCAGCAGCTGCCTGGCGGAGCTGCCTCAGCCCTGCTCACCTGCATAAGGAGGGTTAAATTAGGAGTGTGGGCATCCCTAATTGCACCATCAGGCCAATTAAGTCAAAAGGGTTGTGAGCCAAAGCTGAAACAAAGTATTTGTGGAACGAGAAAGAGATCATACGTTCAATTCCCCGGAAGCATCATTGCTGCCAGAGATGCCAGTTTCCAAGGTGAAAGGCAGCACGGTAATGGAAGAGGAGGAAAAAGGCTGAGTGCCATTCAGCTGGGAAAGCAAGCAGGCTACCGCAGTGTCTCAGCATCAGCAATGAAAGGCTGCTTGTAAATAATGCTGCTTCCAGCACTCTGGGATTTTGCAGACTGTCATATTGAGGCTATATCGATCCCTGGATACAGGTGCTGAATTTCGACATCTGATAGCCCGTTACAGCTGCAGTTCCCGAGCTTGTTTCTTCACAGAAGTACAGCTTCTACTGGTGAAAAGAGCTCTGCGCTAAGAAATACTCCAAGGGAGATGAGCTGGTTTTGTAAGGAAGCACAGAAGTGACTGGTGAGGGGAGCTGAGGCTGTGGCTTTTCATCTGACGTTCGTGCCAGGTCCTGACAAGGGACTCACAGCGCCTGCAGGTCAGGACTTTCCCTCCTGCACCTGCTGCCATTCCTGCATCAGGGTATTTGTGCTTACTGATATTTCCCTAAGGGTGAAAATAAGGTCTCACCAAATGATAATTACCAGAGGAGGCCCTTTTAGTCACCTTTGCAGTACTGTAAAAGTAGCTTGACTTTTGGTCCTGGTTTTGTAATGAAAACAGTATTTTTCTACTGAAAACCAGGGAAAAAAAGATTGTGTATGACACACTAAAAATGCAGAAGCTTGGAATAGATGCTATTATTCATTTCTAGACTGAAAAATCCAGCCACAATCTTGGAATCTGATTCAACAAAAATGTCTTATTTTCCTGTGTGAAGTCCCTTCTTTACACCTCTTTTGAGCACTGAATTCACTTGATCAACATGAAAAATCACCTTTCTGTATGGCGTGACACCTTGGCAACACCGGACCATCAGTCCTGCTGGGGTGTGAAGAAGTATTTCCTTCTTATGGCTACTCCATCACTGCTCCCTTTTGGGACCGCTGGCCCGAGCATGGACAGAGGCAGAGGTCACCACCTCTGGCTCTCAATCACACCCTGGATGAGGCTGCTGGGTTTTCAGGTGCTAACAAGAAACTGCGAATGGGCAGGTCTTTGAATTTCTTTAGGAAAAGTCGATAATAATTCCCCCACTTTGTGTCTCTGCATAGATCCTGTACCAGTGGTTTGTGTACTTATATACTCTTTGGTTTTTTTTAAAGTGGCAACTACAGGATTTGGTTGGCCAAGCTGCAGCAGCAGGAATCAACCTCCTTTCCTTCCTTGAGGTAGGCATCTTTATGATGCAATTGTGTGCACAGCAACAGCTGCTCTCCCAGTGCAGTCATTGCTAAGCAATCTCTGGGAAGGTTCAGCAAAAACAGCCGAGAGCTGCATCGCACACACCACGTGGGGAAGGAGGAAATAAGGCTGCTGCTGTACTCTGAGACCATCTACAAAAGGCTTTAGACTGGAGATGGGAAGGTGGGCTGGTGTGCAGGTGCATCATGTGGTGACTGAGTTTGGGCTGGTGTAAATGACCACACTGGAACACTGGGGTCCAAACCGGAGGGCTGCCTGCTCTCACCAGCGGCTGTTTCACAACCAGGCTCCTATATTCCTCTTCCAGCACATCCCCTCTTTTGGGCTTTTTGCATTTGGCCTATGCCAAGCTGCAGGATTGCATTCACCATGTGTTGAGAAGGAGGGAAGAGAGATTCTTCTGTGAGCATGTGAATACAACTCTAAGCTGACATAATATCCCTGTTAGGGAAAGGGCAGACGGGAAGGGAGCTTGTACTGACCTTGCCCTATTTAGCTTCACTCCTTTATTGGTCCCTCAGTGCTTTTTGGCATCTGTCTGAAAACCTGAGGATCCACCTCATGTGAATACTTGAAGCTCGTGTGTTACATGATGCTGCTGTGCAAACGGGTCTGTTAAATCTGTCAAGCCTAACTGGCCTGTTGGACTGTTTGAGAGCTACGGCTGCCAGACAGATTCTGCTCAGTCTTCCTCTGCCCAGACTACCCTGGGATTTATCAGAAAACTGAAAATTGCTGCACAGTTTCCTTTCCTTCCCTTCAAAGGCTCCAAGTTGTGACCGGGCCGCCTTGGTCAACCCTTGGGAGCCGTCTGGCAATTGTGTGTTGTTCTCTCAGCAGGCACCTGTTCTGCTGGAAACATTTTGGAAATCAGAAAGGCTGATTCTCATTTACATGAGGGACTGCATGTGCCATGAGGGAGGTTTCAGCATTAACAGATGGGAAATTTGCATGTGGATGGAGCCTTCCGTGCCTCTGTGTCAACAGTGATGCAAAGGGCTCACAGCCCATTGAACCCGGATGACACTGGCATCCTTAAAATCAAAGCAATTCCTAATGGATGTGGGACAGAGTCCTACCTGAGCACCACACTGGAGTAGCAACTGCAGAAGGACTCACGAAGGAGCCAAGATCTCTTGGAGTCTCCTCCAGAAGAAAATGTTTGAAATGGCTTACAGAGTGCTGGAGAGCCAGTTGTCAACACAACTGTTTTACAATCTTTAATTAGCTGAGACTTCATTCTGTCAAGCTATCCTTGCTGCAGGAAATGATAATGCACTAACAGAAGCAGCCGGTGCAAGGCTATTGATTTTTAGGTGTATGCTGAAAAATGAGGAGCACAGGAAGCAGACTTGGCTGGTCTCCAAGGACTGCCAACAGAGAGGAGTAGCAAGAAGAAAAAGGTACTGAGAAATGTGGCCTCATCTTGTTCCCATAGTAGCTCATGGAAAGTTTTCTGTTGTCTCAGAAACACTCCCTGAGTACCAAACACGGTGAGAGCTCTGATGGAAGTTTCCCAGTGAAAGACTTTGTCCCTTTTCTGAATGCAGAATATCTCTGTCCTTTTCAAGACCAGAGTCAAATCCCTCTGGGAGGAAGATCTCCCTGGATATCTGAGTAAGTCAGCAGGCTGGATCAGTCTTCCCCTCCCACAGTTTTCCTTTGAGGACTTCCTGCAAGGGGCTAGAAGGACAGAGCGGTCCTTCTCTTGGTGGCTTGTTGTTTTCCTCTGCCCATGGTGCAGATGCAGCCATGGATGGGGCCTGAGGACACTTTTACCTGTCCAGATGATTATAGTACCACTTCACAGGTTCTGTTTTATTCCTCCTAAAGCTTTGTCATGTCCACTCTCTTTGGAAGCAAGCTACTGATCTCACAAAGACTATCATTAGCATGCTTCTAAATAATTACTGAGAGGAGGACAAAATTTGTAAAGAGAGGAGAAATTAGTAGTGCCAGCAGAGACCAGCTTTTCAAATTTACCATCCTCTTCCTACTCTCTGCTGTGTTGGAGTAAAAGCAAAAACCTGTCTGGATGATCAGAGGTTAATGGGTTGAGCTCTACCCACAGCCCCGTAAGTGGGGTACCAGGGGCCATCGTGGGACCTGTCCTGTTAAACATTGTGAACCAAATGCCTGGAGGAGGCAACAGAGGGCACTGGTCAAGTCTGCAGGTGACACTGAAGTGATCTGTCACTATAGTGTGGCCAGCAGGACCAGGGCAGTGACTGTCCCCCTGTATATGGCACTGGTGAGGCCACATCTCGAATTCTGTGCCCATTTTTGGGCCCCTCATTAAAAGAAGGACATTGAGGGGCTGGAGCGAGTCCAGAGAAGGGCAGCAGAGCTGAGAAATGTTCTAGAGAGTGAGTCATATGAGGAGGGACTGAGGGAGCTGGGGGTGTTTAGCCTGGAGAAGAAGAGGTTCAGGGGGTACCTTGTCTCTCTCTACAGCTCCCTGAAAGGAGGGTGTAGCCAGGTGGAGGTCAGCCTCTTCTCCCAGGGGACCAGCGACAGGATGAGAAGAAATGGCCTCAAACCAGAGGAAGTTCAATTAGGACATTAGGAAGAATTTTTTCACTGAAAGGATTGTCAAACATTGGAACAGACTGCCCAGAGAAGTGGTGGAGTCACCATCTCTGAAGGTCTTCAAGAAACGGCTGGACATGACAATTAGTGTTATGCTTGAGTTCACGTGGTGGTGTTTGGTCACAGGCTGGGCTCGATGATCTTGGAGGTCTTTTCCAACCTTAATGGTTCTATGATTCTATGACTCTGCTGCCATTCAGAGCGATCTAGGCAGCCTGAAGAAATGGGTCAGCAGGAACATCAGGAAATTCAATAGGGACAAATGCAAAACCCTGTCCCTTTGCAATGACACAGACCAGGGGACTGCCTGGCTGGGAGCATGAGGATGTCTCCGACCTTTTGCCGCAGAACTGAATGTCCAGTGTGAGAGTGGCCAGGCCTTGGAGTGGGCTGTCCAGGGAGGGTGCCCTATTTCTTTGTCCTCAGAAGTTTACAAGACGCATTGGTACCCTGAGTGTCCTGGCCAGATCTCAATGCTGACCTTGCTCTGGGCAGCAGGTTGGACTAAAGACCTCCTGAGGCCCCTGCCAGAAGTATCCTGGGGTCCTAAGATTAACAACATGCTGAACCATTGTTGGAGCTACAAACTGTAGCCTGGTGCATTACTTACCCTCTCACACACACAGCAGCCTCAGACTCGTTTGGTGTGTATCTATTTCCAAATGGTTTCCTGGCAATTACAAAAAACCCCAGAGATACTTCAATTAAAAATGGCCCCAGTGTGAGCAGTGATATCAAATGATGTGGCTGACTGCTAGGTCCATGTCTTGGGGTGACCTTATGATGTGTATCCCCTATCGCCTGCTCTATGCCCAGACACGATTCCTGTGCCTTTCTGTGTCTTTAAATTGGGTGTGAGAGAAAGAAAAAAGCCAGATAAACTTTTCAAAACAGTTTTTGTGCTTCAAGGACATTCACTCCTCTGCGTTCCTGCTGCTGCAGAGCAGAGGAAAGCACCTTCCCTGCTTTTCCCAGCTCTTGGCTCCTTTTCTCAGAAGAGAGAGATGGAGAGTTAAACTCCTTTGTTTCCCTGGGACTTTGGATTTTTCCTTCTTCTCTTCTGGACTGTTCAGAACACCAGAACATCAGAACCTCACTGGGAGGCCTCACACCTCGGCCCGGAGGAGCCCAAGCTGACCCAGCTCTGAAGAGGAGAGAGAGAGAGAGAGAGAGACCACACCCACCGAAAGGACTCTAAAATCTTCCCAGGTTTTCTCTCCACAGTGAGAGAGGTTTTATTATTTAGCATTATTCTTTTCCTGTGTGTTTGTTAAATAAATAGGTTTTTTTCCCTTCTTTCACTTTCCTTTGAGGAATTTTTTCCCGAACCTGGTGGGGGAGGGGTGGCTGTAACCTGCCTTCTATAGAGGAGACGTTCCTCCCAGAGCGTTCCTCCCAATTTTGTCTCAAACTGGGACAGTCCAAAAGTTATTTACTCATAATTTTTTCCAGTAACTTTCTTGCTTAAAATCAGGGAGAAGTACAAAATGGGTTGTCACTATGGAAAAGGCAGTCCTGCTCTTTGAAGTGGCCCTGGGGAGGATGGGAGAAGCAGGAATAGCTGCAGCATCCTCTGAGGAGGCTCTGCTGGGACAGAGGAGGAAAACAGTGACGTGCATGCACTGGGCAAGAGGAGGAGAAAGCCTCTCTCTGGCCCTGCCTGGAATGATGGTGGCTCTGTGTGGCAGGTGGTGAGGACCCCTGCATACTTAAAAGCTTTTGCCTTCTAGATTGGAGTGAGGCAGGCAATCCACATTAAGGTAAATGTAAGAAAGGTCAGTCTGAAAAGGGTAATTTATTTTCTCTCTTACATTTAACAGTGTCTCCAATTCAGGTGATTCTGCCAAAAAAATACATGGGTAATGAGACAGAAGTAGGAGGCAGTTCATTTCCTGTCCGGGCCATTTTTCCCTCTGGCAGGTATCTCCTAGCTTCAAAATAACCCCAAACCTGTACAGCTTCTGCTAAACAGCCCTGGCTTTCCTGTGCATCCTCTGCGTGAAAGTGGTCTCCAAGCCCCTAAATCAATACATTCCTTTCTGTCCTTCTGAGATCACTTATCTGCAGTGACTTCACTGCTCTTGCTGCAGACTGCTGAGCTCGTTGCTTTGCCAGTTGAGCTGGGAGCACTGAAAAAGCCCTTTGAATTCCCATGCTCCAGCTCAGTTTGCTGGTTCGAAGGCATTTTCCTCCTTTGTCTCAGCAAAGCCTATTCCCTGGAAGATGCAATTCATACTGCCACTCCAGCCTCTGCCATATCACCATGTGCCATTGGTGGCATAACAAGGATGCAATTCCTGATGAATGAAAAAGACCTTCTTTACAATTGACCCAAAGTGCTCCTAGCCTTCACTCCAAGCCCATGCAGTGGAAATCCAGTGTTTATTTTGGAAGGTACAGGCGGGGGCAGTGCTGGATCCCCCTCCTGCCCCTGGCTGTGCTGTACTCCCAGTTACTCCTGCACCACCCTGCAGCGGGCAGTAGCGGTGACTGAAGACACTTTTACTCTCTTTAGCGATTTTGGCTACCGCTTGGCTGCATTTTGAGCTTTTGGATTTTGGAGTCAGATGACTTCAGATTATACCTTGATATAATGTTCATGGAATGCCTGGGGAAAACCCTCCTGAGCTCCATTCAGTTGCCCCTGGGTGTGTGCCCCATGGCAGGGCCTGCTGCCTCCCCCTCAGCTTTCTGCCCTCGCCCGTCCCTGCAGTGCTGCTCCCAGCAGGGACACGGACTGGGCCATGTGGCACACACCACAGCTTTCACAGGGTCAAATGGTTTGCTTGTCTGCTTGGAAGGAAAGGGCAAACAAGAAATGGATCTATTTCACAGCAGTTCATGCAGCAGAGCCACACACGGTGGAGTTTCAGGGACAGAGACAGCAGCTTCCCGCCGCTGCAGCCCTGAGCCTCAGTGGGCTCAGACAGACCCAGAGGCACCTCCAAACCAGGCAGCAGGGGATGAGTGGGTGACAGCTCAGCCCTGGCCCTTCCCCAACCACGGACCACGTGTGTGCACATAGGTTTGTTCTGGCACGTCTCTACCAGGGGTGAATTTCATCCCAGATGCAGAAGGCTTCTCGAGCCACAGGCATTGGCTGTGTGGTGAGAGGTTGGCTCCAGGAGGCTGTACTGGCACCTACAAGCTTAAAAATTTTCCCTCACCTTCATAATTGACATAATTATCCAATTACAGGAGTGAGATGTTGACTGAGATTCATGTCAAAGGGGGAGCCAGGAGGATGGCTGCAGTCAGGTGAAATTCTGGCCGAAAGGCAAAATCCCTCAGCTGAGGCTTCTGCTCGAACACCAGGAAATTTCCCCTTGTCCCTGTCACTTAACTGAGCCACTTCCATTTTCTGGTGTCCCTGGTTTTCAGCAGAAGCCTCAGGGACTCCTGGCAAGAGGGCATGTGTTCTGTTGTGATTTCAGAACACAAAAAGCCTGTTAGTGTGCCCTGGTGGATGGGCACACTCCTGCCATGGGAGAGCATCCTGAAGGCAGCACACGAGTGTCAGGGTTCAGCATGTGCTTCACCTCCTAGAAACCATGAAGAAGAGGGATAAAATGGAAGGAAATTAATGCCGGGGTGTATTTTGCTTAAATGCAAAACTTTATTTTATTGGCTATTTCACGATGGCAGAGACTGCTCCAGATGAGAAGGGCGGCTGGGCTGCTGACGCTCTGCCTGCAGAGAAGGGCACGGCTGGCTGTGGTGGCTGCAGGTAATTGTTCCCTGCTTCTCTGCGGGGTGTTGCTGCCTCCTCGGCACCAGCAGACTGCGGCGAGACACAAAGGGGCGGCTGCACACATCCCCGGCAGCGCTGAGCACGCCGGCTGCAGCAAAGCGAAGGAGGGATGAACGGTGGCCCCTTCCCTGCCTGAGGAACCACCCCTGGGTTTTGCCCATCTATTTTTAAAGTACATTTTGTTGAGACTGATCTCTGTGCAGTGGTGCAGAGCCATAGCTGAGCTCTGAAGAAAAGAAGGCATTTGCGCTCCTGAACAGGCTTCACGGAAGGGAAGTTGCCCCAAGCAAGTTTCAGAGGGGCTTCTGGCCCCTTCCCTGCCTGCTGCTGCTGGCATGGCCCCAGCATCCCTCTTCCTGCATTGGCCTATTGACCTTGTGGCTGGACACAGAAGATGCTGGTCTTGTTCATGTCTCTTAATGGTATTTTTAAATTTGCTTTTCGATCTCTTTTAATGCCATGGATCTAAAAGGCTGTCATCACCTTGTAGGGCAAAGCCTCCTGTACCTTCCTCCAAGGAGAAAAGGGAGGGTTGGCATAATTTATCCTTGGGCTGGGCCTCTGCTCATCTTTGCTGTGTGGTGCTGTAGGTGTGCTCTTCGGGGAGCACCCTGGGTGTCCCTGTCTGTTCTGGCAAGGAGGAGAGCAGAAAGCTACAGCTTAGAGGGAACCTGTGCTGGGGAGCACCTGCATGTTGTTTGTGTTGTTTTGCTGTGACCACTGCCAGGTGAAGCAGAAGGAAACATGGCAAGAGAACGACCGCTCTGCTCTTCTTCTGAAGTCAGAAACAGCCCACAGATTGTGCCTGACATGAGCCTGGCAGGCAGCAGTACTGACCCTCAGAAAGGGATGGACGAGTCCTGCACCCCAGCCTTACTGCTCCAGGCCTCTTTGCCTCCTCTCCCAAATAAGATGGATAAAAATGGCAGAACAGGCTTTGTCCTGGACTCAAATGGTGCACAGCTTTTTCTGCAAGGGAGCACCAACTAAATGAGGCTTAATAGACTCTTTTCAAGGAAGCTGAGCAAGCGTGGGCAGTAGGTGAGCTGGGACCCAGTGCTGTAATGAGTGAAGGGCCATGAGGATGTCTCCGGAAGGCTCCCCAAGCCACCAGAAGCGTGGAAGGAGGGTGGATGCAAAGTCACTGGGCAGCAGTCAGACACCCCCACTCTGGGGCTGGCTTGGGGGCAGTGGGGGCCAGCTGAGGAGCACAAAGCTGAATTCATCTCTAAAAGCTTTTCCATCCTTATTTTCTGTGACTGCTTCTGTGCTCGGGGATGGATTTCTTTGTCAGCCATAGAAATAAGAAAGCCTGCATTAACAGGAGATCTTTATTGCTGGATATTTGTATTATCTGACCTTTTGCTCTCAGTTGCCCAGGATGTGCCGCGAGCCCAGAGCAACCTTTTCACATCATCATAGAAACCACTGCTGTCATGGCACAAACACTTAATTTTAGCTTAGATTTCTGAGGAAATGAGGTCCATAAACTCACACGAGGCATCTGTCTCACCAGCCAGGCACCCAAGCTGGGTCTGCTTGCTCTCTGCTTGTTCAATCTGGCAGGCAGGTGTCGGTCCCAGCAGTGAGAAGACCATACAGGTGACACGAGGAGTAGTGGATGGCTGGGTGGGTGAGAGGTCTGGAGACCCAGAGGGGGAGGGCAGGAGTCTGAAATGAGTTAATCATTGCTAGTGTGATCCACTGATGGCCGCACAAGGAGCTGGGGGCGTAACACCAGCATGTGGAGATGGCCCGCCTCCCACTGGAGTTGCTGGATAGATGGATGCCAGCTGGGGACGGAGGTGGGAAATAGGACACGAGTTCTGCTGTGATAAGATTTTGGACCCAGCTCTGGAGGAAATCTGCCTTTTCTTCCTCTGCCGTCCACAGGAAAACCATTGCCTGCAAAGTAGAGCTTGAGCTGGACAGCTGGGAAAGGCAGAGGTGGGGGAGAAGCTGCCTGAGGCTGGCCTGAGGGGCACCATTATTTCCCCCTATTTCCCTGTGGTCAAATTAGGGCAATTCATTTGCATTTTGTGTGAGGTCAGAGGAGCCAGGCCCTTCACCTCCCTCCCTGCCTGCCTGCCCCTGCCTGGGGTGTCTGCCTGCCTTTGGGCGGCCACACGCTCAGTATTTCAGCTCCTGTTGCACAGGCTGCGGCCACAGCCTGGGAAATCCTGATTTATATTGCCAGTGAGTGCAAAGCGTGGCAGACAGAGGCCAGGGCACCACTTGGCACAGAACAAGGAGACAAATGCTCCTTTTTTCCCCTCTGGATGTGCTCTCTGAACTCAGAGCACCCTGGGTTCATGGACTCCACGCTGCAGGAGGATGGAGTGCAGTGAGGAAGGGTTTTTCTGTTTCGAATTCAATATTTGGAATAACTAAGAGTAACTCCTGCCTCATTTATCCTCTTTTCTGTTTTTCTGACCCTTTAAACATGTAGGCTTCTTTAAAAAAAAAAAAATCTTTGTGAGATTTTACCCTGAAATAACTCCAAATCTCATAAATTCAAGCACACTACGTATTCAGCTGCCAAGCATCATAAGCCTCACGGTGAGACTGCAGGGGAAGCACATTTAGATATTACCAGGGCTTGCTTTGCCACATCACTGGTTTTATGGGAATAAAGCTGTGTTGCAGACTGAGCTCCAAGAGCTGGTGGCTTAATAACCTTAACTTTCTCTAGACTGTTGTAATAACATTTTTAACACATCCCAGGCGAAAAGTAACCTACTCTGACTTATAGCTGCCATTTTGCTGTATCCTAACATCTAGCCAATATTTAGAGACTTGAAAGCTATTTTCATCTGGAGAGAAAACAGCCCCAGGATGGTATTCAGCATATTTCAAGTATTTTTTTCTGCTGTTGCTTAGCATTTGTGTTTGTTCCCACTGGTCTTTTTACTTCCCTTTTTAGAGCTATGCCTGTTCCAATTTGTGAATATCCAGACAAACAGTTTGTTGTCTGCAATGATGTAGAAGCTGCATACATCTTGTATTTGTCTGGAGCGGTAGCTTTCGTGCCAGCTGACACTGATGGGAACTCCAGGCTCCCATGTGACGATGAAGCTTTTCCACGTGACAGTGAAGCTTTTCAAGGGCAAAAAGATGACCAGGTTTTGACTGGTGACCTCCTGTGAACCAGATGAAGATATGCCAGAAAACGTAGGTTTGAAACCCTGGAAGTCCTTTTGACCCCAGCTGATGGAGTCAACTGTGCATGCATCTGTTTGCGTGATGTGACTGTGCTCCCTTCAGACCCCTCCGAGGAGCAGCCTTCCTTTGCCAGGACTTGCTCTTTCAGGAGCCTTTTTCCCTTCCTGAGCCTTTCCAAATCAGTGAGCTGTGAAGCAGACCCCTGGGGCAAACCTTCCCACATCCAGGGGGTTTATATCCCCAGCTGTATCTCCCTCCCAGGGCCTGCACAGCCTCTTCCATGGGTGTCCATCGCTACGACGATTTTGGGAAGTAATGTGGAGTGACTGTACGTACCCACGGTTTCAAAGGAAACAACGTCATGGTGCGCTGGGGCCGAAGCATGAGGCAGTGGGGATGCAAAGGTGGGGCGATCTGAACCATCCTCCACTTCCCACCTTCCCAACCCAAGTAGTTTCCAAGCGGCAGCAGTGTTGCAGACCAGCTCTAGGGACGTCTCTCTCACTGGACCACGGGAGGAAGGATGCAGAAAAATCAATGGGCAGCATCCATTTACTGTAATGGGCTTTTGTTTGGGTCAATGGGCTTCTTCCTCCTATTAATCACCGCTGCAGTCCACTGTGCAAAGGCAGCACTTGAAGCTAAAAGGGAATAAAATCCCATCCCTGCAGGGAATGAAGACAACCCATTAGCTACACATGCGATGCTCTTTCACTTGCATACCTTCTGTCTGTCTGTCTGTCTGTCTGTCGGTCTGCTGTGACCGGGGTTACAAGGGGAGGAAGGGCCGGGCTCAGTTTATACATCCATTTTTCATTGCAAGGATTACTCAGAAAGAAGTGGCCAGCACACAGGTTTCCCTGAATAATCCTTGACATTTCTGAGAGTCAGGCATCTCCCCGTGCTATTCGGCTTCCTGACAACCTTTTCTTCTGACTTAACTGGTGATGAAATCAGATTTTGAAATTACCTGGTAGCTCATGCAGCTCGTTTTGGAGAAGTCTCTATCAGGAGTTTGTCCCACGATGGGAGCTGGGTGAGGCTCCCAGCTGTGTGCCATGAAAAGCCCCTGGGCTCCACGTTCTCTCAAAATCCCTCAAAAGCCAGCTGCCACACACGCTCACCCAGACCAGCCACGCTGCTCTTCATGTTGAGTGATGTGGAATGGCCATGCTGCCTCCACAGGTGTGTGGGAACCAGATTTTCCACCCCTAGGGGAGCCTCTCAACTGCCTCTTCCAGTGGAAGGCATCAGCAGCAAGGTGCCTATAGAGGGAAAATTGCTTGGCCACCAGTGCTGGACGCGGGTGCAAGACCCAGCTGCTGGTGGGACTCGGTGAGAGCCAGGGCTTGGCTTCCCCCAGGCTGATGAGCCTGTGAGTGAGTAATAAAACTGTTGGTGATTAACAGACTTTTTAAATGGGGCTAGGATTTGGAAGCAGTCCAGGGAAACACAAGCTGCTCATGGCTATGCCATGGCACACAAAGGAGCTACACCCGTCAGATAAATTATTCATTGCCATTTTCCCAGCTCAGCTGTCTTGATGACCTGGTACCACTGATGAAAAAAGATCTGCAGGGAATAACTGACAAGGTGGGACCAAAAGATCAGAAAGCTTGGACAGAGGCTCAGCATGCAGGTGAAAATCATGTCAAATGGAAACCGACAGGAAGAGGCAAAGATTGAATTGGGAAGTGGAAAGGGAGCACAAGCTGAAAAACCTGGTGGAGAACTACTGGAAGCGATTAGAGCAGTGAAACTGGCACCAGGAGATGAGCAATTCTAGAAACTGCAAGGATTGCAGTGCACTCCCAACATTTTGCCAAAGTCAGGAATGAGTGCGTTTAAGACGGCTCTGCTGAATGGGTCAGGATGTGGAGCATGAGAACGGCAGCAGCTCAGGAATGGGGACCACAGAGAGAAGCCAGCTGGGCTAGAGCTGCAGAAAATAAAAGATGATGAGATGAGGGAAACAGCTAATACGAGAAGCTGCCCTGTTACTGAAGCGTTGAAAAAGACAGCTGAGATGACTTGGATGCATGTCAGGAATGTTGCCCAAAAGATACCTTACATGGCAATGGACATGGGAGTGCTAGGAACAGAAGAATGCTGAGCACGGGGCAGGCAATGAACAGCAAAACTCAGCTGAATGGTTTGAAGGCAAGGGAGCCTTCTCCAAGACCAACAGTGTGGAAAGAAACCTCTACTGAGCTGATGGACTAGGAAAATAGAAAGCCATCACCGTTTTCGTGGTTCGACTAATTCATAGAAGGGTTTCAAACTCGACTTGACCCACCCAAAGAGCACCTCTCACCCAAGTGTTGGAGGTGCTGCTGGTCCCTGGGAGGGCTGGTAAGGGACTGGAAGGAGCTGTCACATCCTGGGGAGAGGAAGAGGATCCAGCACTCCTCTCCAGCTCTACTCACAGCTAAGACACCGGAGTGCACTCATGGTCCCTTGTGCGTTTGGTGGATGCTGCTCATGGACAGGCTTGAATTTGAAACCTGTGAAATAACAGCCTTCAGACTGTCTAGGCACCTACATCCCACTGTACTCCTCAGAGTAGGGGCTGGTACTGGAAGAGCACCATGCTTCCAAAGTTTTCTTGCTACCAGGGAGGAACCATAAGGCATCATAGCTGCCTGCTGTGAGTGGGGATAGTTAAGGAAGATTTTCCATGCAGCTCTTTTATGGCTTTCTGAGATTAATCTTTGCTTTGATTTATGTTGAAATGTATATGAACCTAGCTCATGTTTTGGAGCTTTGAAGTGTACTTCAGCTAGCTGCAAAGGGGCAGTGGATATTAAGTGAATAATTAAAATGAAGAAAAGCAGTTAGTACAAACACAAAGGCACCTATACAAAGAAACGATCCCATCGCTTTTCTCATAAAGATTAAAAAAGTGCCTTATGTAGGTCAGGATATTTGGCTTTCAGGAATTCAGATGGGGATGACTTAACTGAAGCAACAAATATGGCCAAGAAAGAAAGCAAGGACTTTCATTTACATTGTTGAAGGAGTGCTCCTCCTCCAACAGGATGGCTCGCACTGCAGTGGTTCTCGTGCCCACCAAAACCAGAGGGGGACCATGCCTTTGGGCACAGCTACCAGGGAAAACGGGGATGGGAATCAGTGCATCAAGTGAGAATGTGGTTATTTAAAATTCATTAAATGAAAGCAGCATCTCACAAGCCGACGCAGGCTGTGCATCTCACTCTACCAATTGCCTTGGGGGAGACACCCCCAAACCCATGAACCTCCTTCCTTCCCACCACTAGTGAGGTGCGCTCCGTGGTGTGAGCACCTGGGTTTGCAGAACTGCCTCACTGCAGGAGGATCGTGATTTATGGAAAACGAAGGACATGGAAAAAGTGTTTGTATATTTTTCTTACTGAAAACATGTAGCCTAAATACAAGTGCAGAGCTGGCCTGGCTGATAGATCCATCAGGGCTTGCTTTTCTCCAAGATTAAGCTGTCAGCCTGTCAAAGGCAGCTGCTCAGAGCCTGAATTTTGTTTCTGCTCCCACAGTCATCAAATTTTAAGTCAGTCCCAGCTTGAATAGCTGTTGTAGTCCTTCAACAGATTGTCTGTGCATCCCTCTTTCTTTTTTGCAAGGACCCTGGGATGGGAGGGAAGCTTGAGCAGGTGCTGGTCCCCTTCCGAGGTGCCACCATGGCATACCTCCAGCCCCTCCCAGGACAAGTGGCACTCAAGAAAACCTAGGAGAAAGGAAAAAGCGTCTGTTTTATTTCCATAGGGCTGTTTTTCAAGATTCAGGAAGCTCCAGAGACACACTTATGGCTGCAATTGCTTAGCTTTGTTAGCAGTAGTAAAGCAGAAGGAAGTATCATTCCTTTTTCCAGGAGAAAGTATCATTTTAAGGGAAATTTTTAAGGGAACATCTAGAGAAAAAGACTGAATAAAATCCTTGAAGCAAGGAAGGAAGCACTGCGCTAAAGTAATAAAATTACTTTGCTTCAGCCCTTGCATGGTGAAACACTTGGCTTATTCTTTTGTGAGGCAACATGCTCTGGAATTCATTTAATGCAAAAAAAGCCCTGTCAGTTGCTGAAATGGCAAGAAACACTTTGACAGGTTTCAAAGGATCTACTTGTCTTTCCCAAGTTTAGTTTTATAGAAAATTCCAAAACTTTCTGGTTTTGATCCAGCAAAGAATAATAGCCCATTGCAAAACTGGGGAATTCCCCACAAGAATGGAAATTCCAGCTCCTGCACAGTGCTAGTTACTCCCACTAGCTTTAGTTTCTGGCTTGAACACTCCCTGTTTTCCCTCTGCTTCCTGGGACACTGTGATGCAAACACGAGAGAAAGCAAGTGCTGCCCAGCCATGTCTGCCCCCTCCCCTGCCCTCTGCAGCCACAGCCCGGGAAAAGCACCAGCTCAGCAGAGTGAGGAGGGACAGGGAGTCCATCCAGCATGGGAAAAGGTAGCCATGTTTCTTCGGGTTTTGCCCACAAAAGCAGTCCAAGAAGAAAGGAGAACGGGGCTGGCAGCTTGGCTGAATGTGGCCGTGAAGGCTGGGACGATGCTCGTGCCACTGGAGGGGACACCTGGCTGAGGGGGGAAAGCCCTCCTCCAAACCTGCAGGCAAAAATGAACTCGGGTTTGGGCAAATTGCTTGCAAAAATGGAAAAGCAAAGTCCTGCTGGAGCTGCAGCATGAGATAAGCCTGGTCCCTCCCAGGTTTGTCCCTGGCAGGAGTGTGCCCAGGTGGCTCCTCTGCCTAGGCAGGAGTGGACTCTTCTTCTCTACCTGGACATCTCTATCTACCAAACGAATGGGATATTTCCTCCTGCAGCTGATCTCCACTCTGCAGGTAGGTTAATTGTTGAGGGATGGAAAGATGGATGTTGAAGCACTTGTGGGAAAACTGTTTTTCTCCCTCCCAAGCGTGATTTTGCCAGTTCATCTTGAAAACTTGGCCAGAAGAGGGCTGAATGTAAATTGATTTAGCACCGGATAAAAAAAATCATGAGAAAGTTTTTCCCATCCCTAATGTTTTTTTCTTCTATCTGGTTTCCACACTTCAGCATCACAAAGAATTGCTTTCCATGGAAAAACTATACTTACCACCGGGAAAATCAACTTTCTGCTCTCATGAGCAACAGAGCTGCCTGGCCAGGCCAGGAGTTTGCTGTCCCAGACATGTATTTGTGTGGGCTCACCCCGTCTGAACCCAGGCATGCAGCCACAAGGAGACACGTCCTTCATGGCCCACAGATCCCAGGTGGTCCTTGTGCACCTCAGTGGGATGGTGCACTCATACTTCACTCCTTGGCACATTTTAGGCCCTTTTCAGCAAAACATTCCAGCATGAAGGTTCCCTTTAGGATGAGAAAGAGGTTGCACAAGAGCCCCAGCTGGGATCCCACACTGCAGTTCTTAAAAGCATACTTGTATCATACTTGTATGCAATTTTTACATACTTCTGGCAAACATTTCTGGGCATTGCTGCAGCATGCATGAGAACCAAGAGTATCCCAGCCTTTGAGAGCATTCCCACTGGTCTCACATGCACCCCCGAGTCCAGTGATGAGGGGAATGCACTGGCACGGTGACCTGTGGCAGGATGTGCCTCCAGTCAGGGACAAATAAACAATTCTTATGAAGAAAAAAGGAAAGTAATTGGGAGAGAGAAGGGCAAAAGTAACAAACTGAAAGGATAGAGTCATTTTTGGTATGACAGAAAAATAGTTCTTTAACAACACAGAATGGCACATGTCTAGTTGGGTTTCCAGGTGTATCTCCTGTGATTCACAGACTGACTCATATCAGAGCATCACCAGTTATATAAAGGGATATGTTCTTGAAGGTATGTCGTGGCCTGAAATTTTCATAATGGATGAAATTTGGATAGAGGCCTCTGTTGTTACATGGCTGGATCATCCTGGCAGTGACATACTGCAGAAAGAAGCGAGAACAGGACGAAGTCACAGAAACCTGTGCTTTAAAATTAGGAACTCATAAAGTTTGCCTCAGAGAGGGGCTCCCCTGCAAGGTGCGCTCGATGTACTTGGTCACTGGCAGCAAGGCAACTCGTTAGGGCTCAGACGTGTATGGATAAGGCAGGGGTTAATTAGCCCTATTTGTGCTTCCTAATGGAAATTACCAGGGAGATTGAGGGCTGCGGGACTGATGGGACTCCTGGCTCATCAAAACAAACCTCCTTTTGCCTCCTGTGCCTCATCACCCAGTGCTGCTTATGAAGCTGCCATCCAGGCAGAGTGGGGCCCTGTGGTCAGGGGCTGCTCTGAGCCTGTGGGACCCTCAGTGAGAGCCCAGCTGAAGCGCACCCTTGGCAAGCTGCTACCAGCTTCCCCTGTGCCAGCACTGGTTTACAGTGCAAAAAGTTTCTTCAGCCTTCCCGTGCTTGCCCTTGTGGGCATGAGGAGAAAGCTCACAGCCTCTCTCAGGCCTTCTCACGAGGCTCGAAATGCCCACTCCATCAGTGTACCCTGATTCCAGGAAGTTCTGTTTGCTTTGGGCATGGCTCATCATGAGCAGAGCAGGCAAACAGCTCATCAGGTCTTCAAGCGAGGCTTTCCACCCACCACGTCAATGTAGGGCGTGCAGACCTGCCCCAGGCCAGCACCACAGCAGCCACATGGAGTTCATTGCTCTGCCAGCTTCTCCCTCTGTCACCGCAGGCTACTGCAGACATCGCTGTTGCCCTGCCAGGGCACACCCTACTGCTGCAGTGCAGTCTTTTTCTTCTGCTGTGGTCCTCAAGGCAAAATAGAATCGCAGAATTATTTAGGTTGGAAAAGACCTTTAAGATCATCAAGTCCAGCCATTAACCCAGCACTGCCAAGTCCACCACTGAAACATGTCCCTCAGTGCCACATCTACACATCTTCTAAATATTTCCAGGGATGGTGACTCTACCACTTCCCTGAGCAGTCTATTCCAGTGCTTGACAACCCTTTCCATGACGAAATTTTTCTAATATCCCACCTAAATCTCCACTGGAACAACCTGAGGCCATTTCCTCTTGTCCTGTTACTTGTTACCTGGGAAAAGAGACCCCAGCTGGCTACAACCTCCTTTCAGGTAGCTGTAGAGAGCAATAAGCTCCCCGCTGAGCCTCAGTTTCTCCAGGCTGAACAATCCCAGGTCATGAACAGGATTTTGGCAGAAAATTACCATTTGAAAGAGCTGTATCATCAAACTTTGCAAGTTGTTACTGTCTCACTCACGGGAATGGATATTCTCCACTGGATGTGGATAGCCCCTGGTATTATAACCAGCTTCAGGTGCCATGAAGCATGGAGGTACACGGACCCTGAAAACCCTCATTTTGAGACATGGGCTTTCTCAGGACAGATCAGGGTACAAACAGGGCCAAAAGGCTTGTGAAACTGATGAAACTTTTAGTACTAAAGAAATACTTCTAACTTGTGGTGTTTGATGTTGACGCTGCAGCCACATTCTTCATGTTGTCTTACTGCTGTGATGTGGATTTAATGTTTAGATTAAGTTTTTCTTCATAAGACTAGTTGCTCCATCTTTTTTATTTCATGTTTTCATTTATAAGATACAACTATTGTCAACCTGGAATACTTCAAGTGAGCAATTAGGATAATTATTTTTATTAAGGTAACACCAGAAAGCCTTCAGTGAGGGCGAGGTTGCTATGATTTCATGCATTGTTCAAAGGTAGGGCAGAGACTGTTTCTGCTCTACCTTGCTGTCTCTCTCTTGCTTGTTATTTATGAAGGTAAACAAGCCCAGAAGAGAGACTGAGCAAGAGCTGAGGATTTGGCCCAGTGATGCTCCTGCACAGTTAGAGCCCATGCCATGTAGAGCTGTCCCCAGGAACACAGCTCCCTCCCAAATGAAAAGCCTGGGGGGTGCTTTTGGGCTCGGAGGTTGCTGGGGCACATGAATCACTGCTTTGGTGGCTGTGGAAATATTGTGTCTGGCACCACTGCAGTAGGAAGCGCAAATCACGTGGACTGAGCTGCACCAGGTGTAGGATGCTGAGGACTCACAACCTCATGCCAATGCAGAGCTACTTTGGAGGCCACTAGAGAGGGTTTTCACTGTGGAGAGGGTTGTGGCACTGGAATCCTGCTCTACATCGGCAGTAAAAATGAAACAATCTGCAATAAAACCAACCTGGATGGTTATTTATGAACAAACTTGTCCAGCCACCAGCGCTACTAAGGGCTAAGCATTAACATAACAGGTGGCTGAACCCTTAAGTGTCCTGCTCAGATGCTTCCTATGGCACTGATACCCAAAAGAGTGGTTTAGACCTCTGACTTCCCAGTGTTGGCTCTGTACAGCCTGTCTGAGGAGCGGGGCCTGCGTTCAAACCATAATCTACTGGCACCTCCCTAGGGTGTTTTGATGGCTTCTCTTTATTGACCACATAAGCAGGCAGGGTCCGGGCATGCTGGAAAATTGGGCTTTGAATTGCTCATTACTCTCGCAAACGTAGACTCTGCAGGAGGCACCAGTGACAATTGCTGGTATCATAGAAAATGCCCTCAGTATCATCTTAGTCACTTTTTGAGATGTTTGTCTAACCCAAGACAACCATTGATCTAGACATAGGTTTGTTCTTAAATAATGGTTTTCCCCAAACAGAGCTCTAAAAAAAATTCCATGATTAAAACCTTAATTATTGCATAAACAACTTTCGCTTAATTGCAAGCTCCAGCTGAACAGACCCACTGGGACATTAGGGAATTATGGCTAATGCAAACAGAACCCTGATGTGTTTCTTCACAATATTGTGTTAAGTAAAATCCTTGAATTCCTCCAGTGTTATTTTAAAGAGCTGTGTGTGATAAGTCAACTTGGTTATGTGTGCTTGTGTGACAAATTGCCAAACATCCCACAGGGCAAATATGAAAAAGCAACAGAGAAGTCATTCTGAAGAAATGAGACTTTATTGACTTTTTTGTCCCACTTTCAAAGGCCATCAATGACATATTGTTGAAGACTGTGATTTCACAATTTCACTGCAATTCCAGAGGGTGGGTAATAAAGTGAATCTCACGTTGGCATATCATCGATTGTGTGATTTTTCTTTTTCAAACCAGAAAAAGAAACAAAGCAAGTGAGGGAAGAGTGATGGAGAGCAAGGAAACAATGACAGTCCTTGATTCACTCCTTTCTGATATCCATGACAGCTGGTGCTGGTCTATTACAAGGACAGGATTCACACAGAAGATATGATGGGAAAGCAAAATCCATCATCGGGGAAATGACTTTTGAACAGATCAAGGAAATCTGGATCCCATACTCGGGCTGGTTTTGGGGTTTTTTAAAGCAGAGAAATAATAACTAGAGACACAGGTATCTAGTTAGTGTACAGTGGCATTTTTTTGATCTTTTCTTCTTTGTAGTTGCCAAATACTGCTGTTCCAGCAGATCAAAACTGAATGAGGGCTTTTACTCTGTGCCATATCATGAGTCTGTTTTGCAAATGGTATGCCGTGAACAGAGAAAACAGCGTGTGATAAACCCATCAGCTCACGCGGGACCACCCACTGCCACAGCTGGGGCTCAGCAGCAGAGCCCCAGCGCCGAGCAGGTGCAGAGGAGCACAGCTGTCCCCACGGGCCTCCACTCGGGCACAGCTGCACCCGCCTTCCCTGTCCACGTGACCACGAGGATTTAGGGTCTGCTCTACCATCTGGTTTCTGCCATCTTCTCCATACCTTTCAAAGTCCCACATCACACACTCCACTACCAGGGGTCAGCTTTGGTTATTCTCTTTGCCATATGTCTCATAGTTCAAAGGCTGGGTTCCCTTTTCCCTCCTTGCTGTTTAGACTCCATATTGACACTATCAGCATCTTTTTATCTATTGATACATATTTTTACCTGTTGGCAGTGCAGTCCCTATCTCAAAGAACTTACAGTGTGAGCTTGACAACAGCGATCCACATCCTCCAGCAGCTTCAGTGGCCTTGAGCTGTTAATTGTCAAGGACTACTATAAATGACATCAGGGGAGGATCCGGTGCTGATAATTTACAAAAGCAATAATTTTTGAATGCAATCTTCTGAGTGAGTTTGTGATGTGAACAATAATGGAAGAAGAGGAACCGGGGAGAGCTAGCTGCGTGCTGAGGAAGCAACAAGGGATGCCAAGAATGAGCAAAATTGCAGGTGGAAGGGTAAAACTACAGACAAGCCAGGCAAAAAATAATGAGGTAGCTTGTGCTAAATTACAGCACCAAGCCGTGAGTGAATTGTTGCCATGAAGTGGTGTCACAGGCGAGCCCAAACTGTGTGTGGGGCCTTTAGAAGGTTTTCTGATATTTCTGTCTCCAGATGTTGCTTCTCAGGATTTGAGTCCTGCTGGAGATGGGACAACTTTAGTTCAAATGCTGACAGTCACTGATGCTTCTTCCTGGAAGGCTGCAAAGTGCTGTTTTTCTTAACATTTCAAATGAAATGTCCTTGAAATGTCAGTAAGTGTGACAGTGCGATGAAAAGGATTTACAGCAGACCTGCCTGGAATGTGTATGAGGGGACAATGACAAGCAAGGAAGGAAGAAAAGAAAGCAGGCAGAGCTGCAAATGAGTGAAAATATAGGGTTTATTTATTAAAACAGACAATCTAGTTGTTCTCCGTTACACCAGAATATGCGTTATATATCAGCATCTCCTGCAAGGCTGTTTCTCTTTGCAGTGGGAGTCTTTCTTTCTGGCTAGATTTTGAATCTGATTTCCAGATTATCTTAATTACTTTCCAACTGAGTCAAGATACTGGAATGTTTCTTTTGGAATTGTCCAAAATGAGCTTTTTTCTTCTTTTCTTGGAGATTCACTTCTATTTCTGTACGGAGTTCATGAAGTTCTAAGTATTTAAATTTTCTGCAGCTGACCAGTTTCAATGGCAGCTCCCCACACAAAAGGCTTTGTACAAACAGATCCCTGGCACTGCTGCAGACGAAATGCATTAAATGACCTACGTGGAACTGCCCGAATCAACAAGTATTTTCCAGTAAACTCAGAGGAAGGAGAATAACCTGGACAACTCTGACCAATTTTACAGCTATTCCTGAGGTGAGAGTGGCTGATGAGAAAGGAAGTGAAGGATGGGAAGAAGCATTGAGCCACTTATCTCTGTCACGTCTTGATTAATACAACTGAAAGGCAGAAGCTGTAATTGAACACGGGGTCCTGTGCCGAAGTCTCTGACAGACACATGCTTTGAGGAGAGGAGATAAGCCAGGCTGGTTCTGGTACATGAATATTGCTATATATTATGTTTACCTAAGCATTAAGGGGCAAAGAAAAATTGAGGAGAAAAATGAGCTCTTCTCTGAGTTTAAAATATTAAACAGAGGCTAAACGATTGGTTCTGAGCCCTAAAAAGCCTCCTTACATGAATCATTGACGAAGAGAAGACATGAACCTTATTTAATATCTCAGTTCCTAGAATGGGACTTTGGGCTTTTTACTATGGAAAAATGTTCCCTGAACGTAATGGCCTTATCAGTGTGATTAGCACCCTCCAGAGTTTACTGCCTTCTGAAATCAGCGGTCCCTTGTGAGAGGTCCAGGACAGCACTTGGCTCTTGTGAGTGGTCGTCCTTCCTCACGCAGAGGTGCTTAAAACAGGGAGAACGTAGCTGGGTGACACAGCTATAGTTCATGGGACTGGATTTATCTCTGTGCTGGGGAATGAGCTGATTGCTCTACTTTTGCATGAGCTGATTTATTTTGCGTTCTGGTTATGAATGTAATTCCTTAAGGGGAAAGATTTCCTGACTGCAGTTATATTTGTTCTTGTTACGGAGCCATTCCCCATCTCAATGTGCTTAATTTACTTTCCTAATATTGTCAAGTTGCTCTCAAATTTAGAATTCAAGCTTTGATGTACCAAAAATACCAGGCAGGACTCTCCGAAGTGCAAGTAGTCTGAAGCCTGTGTAGAATCGCTGCCCTGGAGACTAGTGAATTAGTGGAGAAATTTTTTTAGAAAAAGACATGGAATAATAGAGCTATATTTGGATGTTCTTTTAAAATCAGCGGCTGTCTAAGAATGGTAGCTCCTAGCACAGGCTTCATTGTACCTGGAAAATGGATCCATCCAGAGAGTTCAATCACACATGTATCACACAGGCTGACAGCTCACATTCTATTACCTTCCTTTAAGGCTTCATTTCTAAGTGATAATTATTTTAATGGGTGATTATTCTAGTTTTGAGCAGTTTAAGGAATTTCTGATATGGGTAAGCAGGTGTAACTTTTAAAAACCTTTGCTTCATATAAATTGGCCCTATAATTGATCATATCATGTCTGTGATACAATCCCTAGAAAATGATCTGACTAAACCTATCATTTTACCTCCTTTGAGATACTTATATCCATTAGACAAGGTTCTCCATTCTCTCTTTAATTATTTGTTCTGGCAATAAAATCTTTGGTGGCTGTTTAAGAAATAAACCCCGAGCTCAAAAACTCCCAGTCGAAACTGTGGTGAATATAATTTCATTATATATGAACATAATTTCATCAGAGCACAGAAAACACTCTATCTGCTGAACCCTTTGTGGCCTACTGGGACAGTCCTGGAACAGAGAGAGGGAAATGCCTCCTTCTATGGGTTGCAAACTGGATCATATCTAAGTTTTAATTTTGAGCTCTGCGACACCAGTGCCAAATGAGTCACTGGCCAGATGAAGAAAAAATACAAGACTCCAGTTTTCTTTTTGGTTTGTCAGCCTTGCCCTGGCCCTTTTTGCATGCAGGACAAAAATAAGAGTTCTAAACTTCCTTCATTCTTCAGGGAACCGTGGAAAGCAACTGTCTGGGCACAGGAGCTCCTAATTTGGTGGTCAGTGAACGAGAAAGAAAGGCATAGCCATGAAAGCTGTTCACACCAAGTCCATCAGGAGAGAGAGTCAGGATAGGGTACCGACCCTGCCAAGCAAACTGTGACAAGTGGATACCCAAGGAAGGAGAATATCTGCTTTTTATGGACCACCATTGCAAGGGAAGGCTCTGGGGTTTCTGGTGCATCTGCTTCGCACGCTGAAGACTGGTGTGGGGGCGGATACATCTGTGTTGGACGTTTTCCCACTTACTGCAATTATGAGGAGGGGATTACCCAAGGATTTTCCCTATTCTGAATGGTGACGAAGGCAGATGTGCCAGGCTGTGATGAACACATTGGGAAAGGGGAGGTGCGGCACAGCACTGTGTTTCCTCCTCATGGTGATGAGGTAGGAGGGCAGATAGGTCAGGATCTGGTCTGGTCCTGTTTCTTACGACCCCAAGAGGGTGGCTGGAAGGAGGCAAGGCAAGGCAAGGCAAGGCAAGTTGTGGTGAGGAGAAGAGTATATAGTTTTCAGACAGAAAATAAAACATATGAAATCTTGACATTTTCTTTGACTCTTGAATGTACATACCATCACCAAAGATTACATTCTCCCATTTGGTATTCAGCAGGCCTGTAGTGTCCAAAATATTGATAATTTTCTCCTATTCTGTCTACTGTCATATTCCTGATGAATATATATATCTATATCTATATATCTCACAAATTTGTGATTAACTGGATTAAATGTGCTAGTAAGAAAAGACACAGTCACAGTAGGACACAGGAAGTCAGTAATACCTTGCATGTGCTACCAGCTCCTGCTAGACAGACCTTCATAGTCTTCATCACTGTTTCAATGCGCTCTGTGAACAGGAAGGTCTCCAAGTGAGGTGGCTAAAGCTGCAGCCTTTGTGGAAGTCAGCTCTCTTCTGGCAGTCCAAAGATGGACTTTAAGGGATTAAAACCAGTTTTAGAATAAATCCCACCAAGTGTGGCTGGCCCAGAACTGTGTGATACTGGTCTGACATGAAACAATATGATTCGCTGGTCAGGTGAAACAAGTCAGCTCCTCTTCTTTGACAAGGACACGGGAATGTTTCAGCCTGCACGGTTCTTGGATGAGCAGAAAGTATGTCTTTGTCAGCTCTCCAGGAGGGTGGGTGAACTTTTGTCTGCATTCCTAGCTGAGACTCATTCAGTGTCCTGAAGGGCAGAGCTCCTTTGATCGTGTTTCATCAGCCTGCTTTGCTGAGCAGGTTTCAGCCAGCTTTTGATCTGTGGCTGGTAACACACTCCTAATTAGCCAGCAGTCAGTTCCGCAATCAGCCAGCCTCTGGCTTCAGGCAACGGGCTTCTTGAGAGGGCACCTGCCACGGCAAGAGTCTTCCCCTGGGCTGCCAGGCAAGCTAATTGCCTCATCACTCACATCTGGATTCACTGCACTCCCTGTGTGAGCAAGTTGGGACAACCTGACAGGAAGAGCTGCTTGTGGTCAGCTGCGAGAGCTACACAGAAGCCTGTGGTGATGTTTTTTCTCTCAATGGGACAGCATTCCTAAGGCATGTCCCATCAGCCCAGTCTCACCATATCCTTCTTTCTCAGTAGATCTCCTCTTTCAGTGTCATGGCATTGGCACATTTTGCTGGCAGAAAACAGATGAGTTCTAAATAGAGCTAATGATCATCTTGTAACATCATTCCTCCCATGCCCACCCTCACCTCCTTTCCTGCACTTCAAAGTACCACAGTTCAAAGATTGAACCAACCATTTTGGGATACCTTTTTTTTTTTCCAATAAGTTGGTCACACCCAGATAAGAGGTCAGCTCCATGGTGATGCTCTGTAGATGTCCTCAGCTGGCTCTTGCTGGGGGAGTACTGGACATGGAAGTGAATGCTTTCTCTTGTGAATCCACATCTGCTTGCATTCAGATGAGTCTGGCTTTTTGAAACAGTCACGGCATTTTGGTCAAATGACCACAAAGCATCCAGACAATAAAGCCATGCACTACAATGTGGTGAAGGTCATGCTTATGAATATTGCAGTGGGTGGATAATTGTCTTTCCAAATGTCTTAGATGCAAAAGAAATTTCAAAGAATAAATATCTGAGCTTGCACCTTCAAATGCAGCTAGTGGGTGTTTAGAGAGCAGCTCAGACATGAGGGAGTGATACCCACAAAATGCCATTCATTTTAGCATGTTCCTGGCACCAAGTTTACCTGGCCAAGTGCATGTCCAGCTGCTAGCCTGGCTAAAGGCTGTGTTCCAGCTTTTCCTGATCTCTAAATCGTCAGACATACCCAGAGGACTGTGCCACCAGCATGAATGCACCCACCAGCCAGGAGGCACAAAACCAGTTCACCAGCTGGGACCATGCCATGGCCCATCACATTTCCTGAGCTTTATTTTGCAGAGTTAATTTCGAGGAATATCAGATAGGGCTCCGTAGGAAATAACCTACAAAGAAAGGATAATTTTCCTAATCTTTACCCAGTCCTCTGTGTGAGAAGTGGAGGCAGGAGCAGAGAGGAGAATCTGAGTGCCACTGAAACTGCTGGGCACGTCTGTTTGCATTGGAGTCAGCAATTTAAGTCTTGTGACAACAAAACACCACATTTCAGCTCTGAATGGGGCCGTGAGCTGTAAGGCAGCTCTTCTGCAGGAACTGGAGCTGTATGAGTCCTGCTGGCCAGCCATGGCTTGCCTTTAGCTTCTCAGCTTGAGTGGGGATTCTCATTAAGCCTCTGTCATAGCTAGTTCTTCACTTAAATTACAGCTCAGCAGCACTATTTAAAAGGTTTTAACTCAACAGATGTCTTCCTGTGCGGACACCATCTCAAACCATGCTGGTGTCCTGGATACTGATTCTGGCTGCGTGGACCTCTTTGGTACATATAATTGCCTGCCAACAGGGCAGGGCGTGTGCTGAGCCAGAAGAGATTTGTACATCTTCTCAGGAGTATCTGTTCCTATCACAGTCCTGGAACAGACTGTACTCTCTCAGTGTGAAATCTCTCTATTCCAGCGACTTACTCTCTCTTCTCCCAAGAGTCAGATGTGTGTCTAATGGCCCTCGTGTCCTTTATTACCTCAGCCATTGGAATAAGCAGCTACTGCTGCACCAGATGCATACAAAAGCTGTTTGGTTTTGCCTCACTTAGTACAGACTGCTTTTAGCTTGTTTGGAGAAGCTGCTGCAGATGCAGGTTATTGATGATATTTCTTTAACTGTTGGCATCAAGTAATAACACGGTCGATGTTTCCTAGGGGACTACTGGACCCTGCAATGTCGCCTGCTGCTGCTTCTTGGAGTTCTTGGTTTGTGTATCTGCTGTAATTGCTTTCCCTGGCATCAAATCAGTGTCAAGCTACAGCCTCTCCGACACCCAGCGATCTCTCTCACAAAAAATAAAAATAATTCCTGTAACATTTAATCATGAAACCTGCTGGTGAATTCTGTGCTGTGCTGGGATGTGCAGGGCTGTGAAAGCTTTGCCAATAGAATCAATCTTGTACTGAGAAAAAAAAAAAATTCCCGTCTCTTATGAAATATTAATTCAAGTTGCCAGCTTCAGCATTCTAGGCTTTTGCATTTTCAAAGTCATCAGCTCGAAGCAAAACATATTTTCAGCTCTTGGCGCACCAAATACAGAGCAGAGTTGTTCTGGGAGTTTGTCAGCCTGGTCCTTGGCTAGACTGCTTGAATCTTATTTTCCATTTGGTCTAATCATCCACAGCCTTGAAATAAATTGTTCTGGAGCCAGTATCTGGCAGTGGGAGGACCCAGACCTCAGGGCCATTGTTAGAGCTGGATTCCTGCAGAGAACATTCAGAGAACTCTCTCATTCTCTTCCCAAGTTTCCCCACCACCCCCCGCCCCCGCCCCAGTCACCATAGAGCATTTTCTTTTTTAAATAAAAGCTGCCCATCTGCTCTGGTCTCCGCAGCGTGCTTCTACTCAGCTTTTAACAAACTAGCCTGAGGAAGTGCCGTGCTTTCTGGGAAAAATCCCAGCAAACCCCCTTCTCCACAAGCCAATAAATCAAAGCCCACTCCAGCACCCTCTGGCAGGAGAGAGCAAAGATGATATCACTGCAAAGAAGGAAAGAATCCCGGGAACACATAGAGAATAATAGCCAGAGAAGACCTGTGACTGGGCATTCCTCAGCAATAACACGGTTTTAGAGGCTTTTGCCAGAGCTACTTAGGACATGCCGCGGAGCTGTAGTGAGGTTTCTGCTACACGGTGCTCAAAAGCCAATGATGCCGAAGGGAGCAGCCTCTGTCAGCTGCCTTAGTCCTGAGTGGTTATTGCACAGTACATGGTACCACATGTGAAATAAAATGGAAAATACCCCCAGTGAAAAAGGGAAGCCATTCAGGGAAAAGACACAGCACAAGGACCTGCGGGCTCTGTGGCGGACACCACAAACAGAGATGATGTTTGTCATTTGGAAGGAGATGCAAAACCTGCAGCGGCTCCATCATTTTGCAGCACTGACAGAGGTTGCCAGTAGGTCCAGAGCACACATGGATGATCAGCCCTAGACTAAAGTGGATATTTGTTTATTTAACATTGGATACAGATGCCTGAACTGG
Source organism: Mohoua ochrocephala (assembly GCA_013398855.1). Lineage (NCBI taxonomy): Eukaryota > Metazoa > Chordata > Aves > Passeriformes > Acanthizidae > Mohoua > Mohoua ochrocephala. The sequence goes on from VZTA01017300.1 coordinate 264,878, forward strand.
TGTGGTGCTAAAACCAGTTTTACTAACCCTGGAAGCAACACCATAGATAAGACAAGACATGCAGTAAACCCTAGAGACTACACAAACTGATCTTTCAAAGAAAGGGTGTGAAATGCAAGCTCCGATAACTACCAAAGTGAGTGTAAATTTGGGACATTCAGGAATGTGTATGTGCAGGAAACAGAGTCTCTTTGTTATTTGGGAAATCCTACATGATGAATTTCAACAGAAGGGATGGGCACCAAAGAAAGGGGAGACTGAAAGAAGGGAGAGATTTTAAAGGATTCCTCTAAATGTGTTGGAAGGGAGTGATTTCACTACATGCAGAGGGAATGTTTTCTTTAGGGTGTACTTGATGCCAGACATTTTTCTACACTTCATCATCAGCTGGTCTCCGGTAAGGCTGTAAAAAGACAGCACATGTTTTTTTGCATTCTGTTTGAGAGAGATTCTTGTCTCCAACCACTGCTTAATTTGCATTCAGCAGCTCAGACGTTTCAACAGGACAACCAACCATCCAACCATCGTTTCTTACTTCCGGGAGGGATGGAGACTGCCCTCACAGATCTTTTAAAGAGTATCTCAAGCAAACAGCTATCCAGCATAGTGCTGGTAAAGATGATGCTGCATTTGGGCTACGGACTGGAGACAAGGCCCCTTAATTCTGTTTCTCGTATACTAAGGCCTGGGAAAACACGGTAGCAGAGATTGTGCCAGCACACCTAGCTGGTCTGACCAGCAGGAGTACTTGGGCTAAAGCAAAGTGACAATAATGGAAGACGGCTGCAATATGCTCGTCCTGCCAGAGATTAAGGCTTACAGAAAAACATGTGTCTCATCTTCCTCAAGCAACACCTGGAAGCTGCATAATGCAGAGACTGAAAAAATGGGAAGCAAATCTCATTCAGGGGGAAGAACTGAAGGAATGGTCGAAGTCTTGCTGTAAGGGCAACACTCGGTTGGCTGAGGTAGCTGTGGGTAGAGCCAGAGGACAGATTTGTCCAGGGCGCAGATATTTCAGCACAAGTGCCAACACATACACCTCGAAAATCAATAGGACATTTTAAATCAGCGAGGTTGTTTGTTTATGCTGGAAGCTATGTGTTATGGCCATCTCAATTCTTACTTGCTATTACCTTTGGCTTGGGGAAGAAAAAGGCGTGAGGAACCGCCCTCTTTAAGGGAGCCTGGTAAGAGCCAGGCAGAAAGAGCTGTGCCTGCAGAGCTGTGTCAGGCAGCCCAGAGTGGCTTGATGTCAGGCTTTGAAAGGAGCCTGTCCCCGTCAGTGTCCTTTGCTAGGACTGATTGCAGAACACATTTAGCTTTCTACCATTTGAATGTACAAATGACTGCTCTGTGACTCAATTAATAGCTCCAGCGCTCCTGGCCCGGCTCTCTCCCTTGAAGGGCAAAAGGCAGATCTCTGTGACTATTAATGCCCCTATAATGCTGCAGACCTGTTTTGATTTTCATGATGTGGCACTCCAGACCCAGAGCACTCTCAGCTGGCTCTCCCAGGCTTGCTTTCCCACTGTGCTCCCTCTTCCAGGGCAGTATGTCATATATCTCACTCCTCAGGGACAAAGAGTCAAACCACTCTTTTTGTTTTTGAGGAAAATTGCTACAATTTCTGGTAACACTGAGCTTAACAGGAATCAATTCATTACCTCTGAGGAAAGGGTGTCACAGTGAACACCCATCTCCTTCCCAGGCAGTGGGACCCACTCTTGATTTCTACGAGCAATTCTCCACCGCCCCTCACCGAGTGACTGCGGGGAAGGGTGGGAGCCCGGTGCTCCTCCTGGTCACTGATGGGCAGTGATCTGAGCTCCGTCATGAGCTTCAGCAGTCCCAGGACACCCGCAGTCATTGTGTCACTGGGCAGGAATGCAGAGGCTCCACGGCGAGGGAGTGCCACAGGGCCAGCACTTGCCAAGGGAGACAGTAATGGTCTTGTCAGGCTCAGTGAACCCTGCGCAAGGTCAAGGCCCTGGGCCAAGTGCTGGGCCTGGGTTTTCCCAGTGATGGAGACAAGTTTTCACATAACACTTCTGTGGCTTCCAAACACCAGGAGAACCAGGCTTGTTTGGGGTGAAAACATTGCATAAGGTGATTAGGTATTTTCTGTCTGGATTTAACTCTGCCAGAACCTGAGAAAGGAAACACAGTGGGGGAAGTTGGAGACGGCGAACACCAAGCTGCTACATTTCAGAGACAGCGAGGGTCTGAGAGGACAGGGCAAAGTTCAGAGCTGCCTCTGGTTTTGCTGCTCAGATGTTTTGCCTCAAACACGCGTTTTTTTACTGAGAGACTGGAGGATGATATGTTGCTCTGGAGAAAGGTATTAAAGGCTACCGGTGGGAGGGAAGGGCTGGGGAATTTCTAGATGGCACCACAACTGGGGTGGAACATAATTACTCCTCTGGAAAAAAAAGCATAAACAGCAGCCAAAACCCATGAAGAGAATTGCACGCAAGATATGTGCATTAAAATAAAGCCATATTACGAACCTGGGAGTGGATAGTAAAAGACTAAGAATGTCCAAAGAGGAATGGACCACATTAGTCAAGCTTAAACAGGAATCACCACATGCACATAATTCCATGCTGCATTTTCATTGTCATCTTCAAGTGCCCTGCAAGGCCGGCCCTTTCTCCTTGAAGACTGCATAAAATGTTCCTTCATGAATTCCTGGTTGTAGGCAACCATCTCAGAGCAGAAGAGGGAGACAAAGGACAGGGGCTGAGGAAAACCCATGAGCAAGCACAAGGCACAGATTTTGCTGGAAGGGCAGTGAGGAGAGACACTGGAAACACATTCCTGCCTGGGAAAGATGTTCATATCTGCTTCTCACTGCCTTGGTATGGTACAGCTTGAGGGAAGGAACAGCACAGAAGGAAGCAATCTCAAAGATGCTACCTTGGGAGACGCTGGTTTTCAGGCTGCACCCAGGCTACACCAGTGTACCCTGCACCAGAGAGGCTGTGAGACTCCAAAGCAGAGAAGATACAGGCCTGAACCGTCTCATCGTGGCAGGGTTATTGAATACAGAAGAAGAAACGCTGGGTTTGAAGGGATGGAAAAGGCTAAACGAGCCATCTGAAGGAGAGGATCTGATCTGAAGTTTTTTGTGAGAGCTAGGCCAGACCATGGACCTGGGATGATCTACTTTTTAAGGAAATTGGAAGAGTTTTCTGATGGACAGCAGGGTCTAGATAGGTGAATGCTGGCAAAAAGAAAAAAAATAGAAAAGCCATTAGCTCAGAGGAACAAAGATTTGAGAGCCAAGAACAGATGGCAAATTGGTAAACCCAAGTAATATGTGACTTGTTTTGGTTTAGGAATTCTTCAATTCAGTAGTCCCACTAAAAAAAAAAAATAACATGCTGTCCCTCCCCCTTCAGTTGGAAGCACAAAAAGCAAAGAACATGGGTTGAGATATGAACAATTCACTGGAAAGAGCAATGAGATAAGAAAGCAAACAGCAACAGCAACAATATTAATAATAAAAGTTGTAAGACAAAGAAACGATTTACAAGGAAAGCCCACGACAAATACCGACCGGCTCTTCCCTACCACATCACGCTTTCTCTTGACTAGAAAAGAGTGCCCTTCTCCATGGAAACCAGAGAGTCCCTCACCCCTGCCCCCAGCAACTGATGTGAGGTGGCATAGAACAACTTCCTAGCCATGTCCGCACGGCTCCAGGCGTCCCCTGCTCATGGCTGCTGCAAAAATTAACTCTGTCCTGGATGGAAACAGGACACTTATGTGTCGGCAAGAACAGGAGCTGTGGCAGGCAATGACTCCACTCTTCATGGAGCAATGGGGAGACCAAAAGGATATTTCTAGAGGGTGTGCAATTTGTGGGGGAGTCAATGGACATATGTCAAATGGAGGAGGGTCGAAGTCCAGGCATTTTCTGGTATAATTAGGCAGGTTCAAGTAAAAGCTGCAGTAGTGGCTTCTTTTGCAGGCCATATTTGGGAACCTTTAAAGAAGGAGGAGGATGCTTTTCCCTCAGGAGCATTTCTTCCAGGCCGCATCCAGGAAGGCTGCTCTCATGGCAGTAAGAGCCGGCCTTGGGATAATTTGATTTGAGCCAGTGCCCCACTGTGTTGTCCCCAGTGGAGGCATCAGGAGGGCTCAGCAGTCACCCTGCTCAGTGTCTGACCTGGCCAAGACTTGGGAGGCTGCATTAGCCCCACCAGCACTTTGCAAATTACATCCATTTTACTTAAGCCAGCCAAACTGCCCAGCCTTTGGGTGGGAATGGTTTTCCCCTTAGATGTTTATTGCTTTGTGTCATGGGTGCAACATAATTTCTGGTGCAGAAACACAACCATCACCTCTACGGTGCTCCCCAGCTACACGGTCGGGGTTTTTGCTTTACTTTATTTTTATGTCAATAAAGGAGAGTTTGTAGGGGGTTTCTTGGGGAGTTTCTCCATTAGCCCAGTGGGAAATTCCACGTTGCCTGGAGAATGTGAAAGAAATTAAGACCTACACGTATGTTTAGGTACCAACATCCTACTGAAATCGGGGGATTTAGGTGCCCAAATGTCTTTGTGGGATGGTTTGTTCTTGGAGAGAGGAAGGTTCGGTGGTGGGAGGTCAAGCCAGGGAAGCGAGGGTGTGTCCTTAAAGCCGGCAGTAACTGCTGTGCCAGGAGCCCCCCATAAACGCTGGGGACCTCAGGGCTGCGCACACCTCGGGTCTGGCCCGACGGGTGACAGGGTGCAGCCCCAGCAACACCCACTGTTAGCTGAGGCTTGAGCCCCGTGCAGCAGCCGCCGTTGCCGG
>VZTA01017310.1:3556-14989 GCA_013398855.1 Mohoua ochrocephala
CATACATCCAAAATGTCTTTCATACATTCTGGAATGTGATGCATCACAAATGGAGCCATACTTCTTTAGCATTAGTCTCACTGAAAGTTTAAGTATGTTAAAAAAAATGGATGCTTAAGCAACAACATTTTGCACTGGGTTTGATGTTCAGAGAAACACAAGTGAAAAAAAAAAGGAAGGAAAACACGAAGTATTTTAACAAACCAATGTATAATCATACCATTGAAAAAATCACTTTCACATCTATTCCATATAATATACCTAATTATATTTGGGCTAGAAACTGTGTTGAATTATATAGAGAGAATATTATCCACTATATCACTGGAGAATGTAACAGCACCCAAACCAAACTAAACCACAAAACACATTTTCTCAACGATAACTGGCTTCTCTGTTCCTCAACCACCAGGAACAGAAGTGTTTCACTAAAAAACTCAATACATTTGACAGCTATGAACATCACCTTTTTTTTCTCCAAACCACTCACACAGAGTTACGAGCACTTTTGGAATCCTGGCCTTCGAAACTATATTTTTCAAGTGAATACTTTATTTTTAAAAACTATAGCATGTAAAGCTCCACCACAAAAGAATCTGTATTTGTAGCACAGTCTATAATAGCACAGAACAAACCAACATATAAGCAGGGACAGGTTCAAAGTGCTGCTAAAGAAAATCATCTTCACCCAGTCACAGTCACACACAGGAGGATTTTGAAGGACATGTCAGGCAATTAATGCTCGATTTCCATTCATGTTTTCCATCTTCCCTCGTGTGGCACAATGTATGACAGACAGGGGACGTTACCAGACTACTTCTTCAAAAAATCCATCTTCTCTGGTATCCCAGATTCACAGCAAAGTTCTGGCATCCTTGCTCTAGGGTGCCATGTGCCAAAAGCACCTGGCAGGAGGATCACAGGTTAATCTGGCACTTCAGATTGCATAGTTAACACAGGACATCACCTCTGACCTAACATGCAAGTTGAAGGCACTGCTTGGGGAGAGCATGGTGTAGCAAAACCACAGCAAGTCTCATAATTTTTTGTGTATATATATCTAATGGGAATTTTCAGGCTAGCAGTATTACTATTTCTGGCTAGCACATATTAAAATCTTATTTCTATGTATTTCTTTGGCTGTTTTAGCCCAGCTCTTACTTACCCTTTTTGTTTAGGGATGTCTTCCAACAGCATGCTAAGAAAATCCTGGAAAATGAACAGAGAAGCACAGTTAGTATGTTTATGAAGCCATAACCCTGTCTGCACTGCTGGTGAGAGATTAAAGACTACGGATAACAGATGATAAGAAAGAAGTTTATATATCCATTATGGTGATATACTGATGATATAATGTATATTGTATAAATAACATTGAAAGAAAATGGGCTTGAAAAGCCTGCTGACTATTTTAACGCAATCCCATGTTCCTACTTTTATCTATAACACACACACAAACTATATTTAAAACTGACTGCAGACTCACATACAAAAGCTAAAAACCACCAAAATTAAGGGTGTTTATGTTCTCTTCACTGTGCTTATGTTATCATGTCGTCGTTAATTACACAACTACATAAAGATTTTTCTTCCTTAGTGCACGTGCCTGATTAGATCACACCTACTCCTCATTCCATGACAAAATTCACAATATTGCTGATAACCACATCGCCTAAGGAGTAAATTCTTCACACAAAAGGTAGCTGGAATTTCTTTCATGGTTTTACAAAGATGATGCAATGCCAATGGAAGAGCATTACTATCATCCTCACTCATACCAGTATGATAAACTCTCTTAAGAAAGTTACACCTGGCATCACTAAAAGGTTCTCTGGCATTCTACACAACCTAATTTCAATGACAATGCTTTGACAAAATACACTCCTTTGAACAATCTCATAATAATAGGATTTATTAATATGAATTATTCATGTATATGCTGTTTCATAAAACCAATGCATCTGCTTTATTAATACTAATCTTTGTGGACAAGTTTCATAGGCTAATAAATGTTCCTCGCTTCAGTGTATGAGTATAGGCTGACTTCTGATTGCAAATTGTTGCTCTCTAAGGTCTTGAAAAATGTTTTCTAAAAGGCAGAAATCTTCTATTTATGGACCTTGCCACAACAGCCAACAAAAGATGCTGTTTCTCTGTCTGAGTATGGCATTGTTACGGAATCAAAGAAAGATTGATTTTACAACTGAAACTACTGGTAACAGAGTTAAGCCTTCCTTCTTTAGATTATAAGTGAGATTCAGGCTGCGTGGATTGTGGCTGCAGAACTGGCTTATGACAAAGAATAAATCACACAGTGCTGGGCTCAGTGTTGCTGTGGCAAGAATGCCATCATTAGCTGTGACAGGAGTCATTCTGTCCCAGCCACAGTGTATTGCGGACACGATGATAAAGTGTGAAATCCCCTTATTTCGTACAACTACTTGGAGTTTTGCTGCATGTAAATATTACATTATTCCGTATATAAACAGAGAACTACTGTGTCCTTCCACTTGTGGAAGTTTTGCTGGAGATACAGAGAACACTTACGTGCAAATAAAAAACATGTAAAGATCATAATTATAGTTATTTCAAAAGTGTGTGAATAGCAAGCCCGAAGTGGTCATCCCTCAGACTGTTTGCACTGCGTATACATTAACGCAGCTAGGTTCCCTGGTTAGACTCCATCAACTTTTCATAATCACACGGAGTGCTTAAAGATTCCTCTGGTACTAGGATGGTTCTATAATCTGTATACTACACTATGAAATGAAGCATCTCCTTTGTGATTAAAGCTGTCTTCATTTTTTCCAAATATCTATTTAAGAATAAAGGAGTAACCATGATTCTACACAGTTTCTTAAAATTAGGATTAATCTATTATATCTTATTTTAACTGCTCCTATTTTGACGCTCCAAAACAGAGTAGGAAAACAAATTACCAATTAACTAATCATTAGCCAGACTGCTTAACAGTGTTAAGCCCCAGGTGGTGGAACCATTGACCAGCTTTAGTCAAAAGCCATTTTTTTGCCCATTATAACAGACAGAACCACATGAAAATTAAAGTCTGCAAACAACTCAGTTTCCAAGATATCCTTATTTCAAGATGAAACAGAACAACAGCTTTAATCCTGTTAAGAGTACCAGCAACTTGCACTTCTTTCTTTTTATTTATAATCAAAACCACTCCAGTCAGTATTTTAAAAGTTCACTCAAAGCAATTAGTAAGTGAATTCTCTCAGAAAAAGAAAAATGGAATATTTTTCTTTAAATCTTTCTCAAAGATTCCAGATTTGCTTTACTCATCTGTTGCTAACTCAACTAAAATAAAGCTACTATTAAAAACTTACTGAGTATGCAATCAAAATGAAGGAAAAAGGCAAACTGATTAATGTTTCACATCTGAAGTAATTTCCTTGCACCTGCAGCTCCCATCTAGGAAAATTACTACAAACACTGCTGAAAACAAGACTAGTATTCATAACGTGGGCAATTTTTCACCATTTTACTTTCCCTCATTCTCACAATTCCTAAACCTGGGAACTTTCACAGTTGTTTTGGACAAGGTGAAAGTACAGCACCATAATATTTAAACTTACCATTTGCACGTCTATTTATTTTAAATCTTTTATTCATTTAAACACTGACAGCACGTTTGTTCAAGAAGGCTCTTGAATAAGAAACTTTGTACTAACTTGACTTTGTTGCTTCTGCATTTGCAATTTCTGCTGTGATTCCTTATCTACCTATAGCAGACCCCAATCTTAAACACAATCTTAAAGATTTCTTACAAAGGCAGAAAATGCATTGAAATTGGATATAACCCTATCCCATTTGCATTTTTTAGTGACCAAAAACCAGTATGATGTTAAAATTCTCTTCCCAATAACTTCACTAGGAGCTGGGTTCAGGCTGATGTAAAACAAGGTAAGAGCACAAAAGCAAGCAATAGAGGTTTTTATGTACAACCCTCTTTCTCTACCATATCAAGTGGTATTTCCAAATGAAGGAAAGTACCTTTTTTTTTTTCCTTTACATACATTAAGCACATAGTTATGGACATATTGCACATATCCAAATAAAAAGTAGCCTAAGAAACAAAAGTTTAACTTTTGCTTCAACAATCCAATAACGAAACACTGAGCAGTTATTTATCTGATAACCGAAATGGATGTTTCTGGGTGGAGTATTTCATCTTAGGAGACTGGAGTAGGTAAGCTACAAATTGACATTTCACAGCCAGACAAAGGGAGACGTCTCTGGAGTATGTGCTAGCTAGCTACCATGACTAGTACTACAACATGCTGAACATTTTGCAGCATTCCAACGTCTACCGACACAACTCACCCCACATCAACCAGGAGCAACAAGCTAACATTTTCTTACCAAAATCTGAGCACCTTTCTTACCACCAGCTTAAAACACTGGGCTTCTTCTTCTTGTTAGCAGCCTCATGACTTCTGTAATTTTCAAAATTCTTCCAGCTGTGTAATAGCGAAGCATCATTTTTTATGCTTTTGGACACCCTAATATAGACAGGGTTCATATCATTGGCATTTTCCACACTATGCCAAATGTAACTGCTCATGGTCTAAATAATATGGCACAGGAGACAGCTGCAGCAGCGTTAACTCCCTAAACACGCAAAACATTCCTCCACAAGGCAGAAATGCTGTGTTAAGAGCTACTGCTCCTAACTTCTGGGTGACTTGATGCACAAAAGAAATCACAGGTCTGTAAGCTATTTGTAAGATACCTGGGCATACATCTCACCCCATAAGAGGGAGATTCAAAACAGTAAGCATGGAAGCAAAAAATCACTGTGGCTGGATGAAAAAGCAAGTGTTAGACTCCAGTTACACAAAATCAGAGGCCCTTACTCTGTGTTTCAAGAAGACATTTACTGCAGTCCTGAATATCCTCAAAGATGTCAACCGTAAGACAGACTTCAGCAAAGAAAGTAGCTTCAGGAAGTCACTCATACACCTTCTCCTCTCTTTTCCCTTGCTGTCATCGCACTGCTCTTCTAGCAATGCTAAATATTTGTTGTGTCGTGGGTTTTGCTCCAGGCCTGTTTTTTACCACGATGACTTCAGTGACCCGGTTCACAGACGCCCCCATGAATGGTTGTTTTCACAGCACTACTGAAGCAAGAAGCTGCAGTGCTATTTGCGCAAGCTGGATTCATCACCAGTGACAGGATTCCTAAAACTTCGGGCTCAGAGAGCTGTGTAATTTCCTAAATCCAAACAAAACTACAGCCAGCAGTTACATGACTTTTACAGAAACACCAAGTGAAAGGTAAATTTCTACTAATTGGCTTTGTCCTTATAAGAAAGATGGTGAAATTAGAAGCATTGAATGAAACAGCATGCAGAGAGGAAGAAAATAAATTCAGAAGTATAATTTCCTCTCTTTCAGAAACTGAGAGGAATCAGCGAAAAGACTGTCTGATCACAACTGAAAACCACAAGCTAAGAGCTTACAGGAGACAATTCCAGTATGGTAAATGACCCTATCTTTGAGAACATCGGTACCTATGAACATTGACATTTTGAAGTATCATGTTAAAAAAAAAAATCATTTATTGTTTATATTATCGGATACTAGCAGGTCTGATTCAAGTGTCACTGTGAAAAAAAAGTTCTGCCTTCTAGCAGGTAGCAATTTTATCTATATTGACGAATTACAATTGCCTCTCCCTTTACACCACAACCAGAAACGACGATTCAGGTAGCCAATCCAAAAGTTTGGGTAGTTTGTTTTTCCAAAAGGTGAGGAACAAGCCCGAGCGCAATACCTGAGAAAGGACGAGCTGCCCATGGAACTTAATGACAAATTTCCGTAAAGATGCAAGGTATGAGACCTCTCCTATTGTCCTTGCCAGAGATCGTAAAAGAAAATAACCCTGCAAAAAATTAAGGCAGAAGCTATGAATTTGCTGATGTCTAGAAGACAGAAGTCTTTATGATATTCATAAAGTAATTTCAATAAAAATCGGCCGACAACACTCACCTTCAAATAGTGAACCTGCATGAAGATTTTTTCTGCTTTAAGACCATATTTGACAACAGATGCTCCAGACTCACTCACTTCTCCTGTGCTCTCCTTTTTGGGCCTAAAATGGAAACACGCTAATTAAGTTTTGGATAATTAACTAAAGAAATAAGTCATACATTACAGGTTCTGATAGTTGAAAGCATTGTGAATGGCATAGTAACTCTAAACACCTGTGACTAGTCCAGTCTTTTTCTTTACCTTAAGTATGTAACTTGACTAAGACAGTCAAACAAGTGAATTTTCTACTAAATAAAATTCTTCAGTAGGTTGGTGTAGTCTTTTTACAGCCAGCATGACATCAGGTTGCAGGTCATTCTCCAGTCCAGATGTGTTATGAACAAAGAGGAACAAATAAAAAGAACATTTTAAGGGGAAGGAGAGGGGAAGATAGTGAAGTCACTATGTTCAACTAGAGTTTTCTCCTTTTGTTACCTGAACTTTGGATTAACAGCCTACGTGACTATCCTTGCAAGAATAACCTCTTTCATCTGCATGCAATAGACTGCCGGCGAAAGTGTTCTGATTTTCATTTTTCCATTTGGGTTGGAAGAAAAGTAGGTCAAATTTTAAAAGAGAAAGTATTTCACACAGGTATGAGGTTCACAGACAATAATGTCTAGAAAAAACCTACTATTTATAGCCCGGTTTTAAAATGCAATACTGTGGAGGACTTCTAGGCTCTTAAGAGCACGGACTGAAACTGAAGAGAAGCTATGGAAACATTTTTTCTTCATTTGTAAGAAGTGCCTTCACAGGCATAGTATTGAATACCCTCCAGACTTTTTTTTGCCATTCAGATAACATCCCAGCTAACAGCAGTCTGAGAACAGATGCCTGTCTTAGGAGCCTAAACCTGTGACTAAAACAACCTCTCCAGTTCTAAATGTGGATTTTGAAATGGCCAGTCTTGGAAACCAAACATCTTTCCCTTCATTTCTACAGAATATGGGAAATACAGGCCACAGCNCAAGATTCTTCAAACCACATCACTCATGCAGGAGTGATTTCAGGAGCTAAACCTTGTGATCAAATTTTTTTCTGTATCTGTCTCCTTTGAGAAAAACATTTTTCCTTTTTTACATCTGTGTAACCGTTTCTTACTGCGGTTTTGTCCAGACAGCTAAACTGGGGTTTTTTTTAGACATTATAATTAGGGCCTGTGCACATGAAATCCCCTATACACAAAATTTTGATAAAATGTAACTGTTTGAAATAAAATAGAGAGAAAAAAAAACCAGACAGAATTTTACACTGTGTTTCTCACAGAGTCCTGTTCCATGTTATAGTTCAGAAATACCTTTCCAGTAAGATCTTCCCTCAACATTGAAAGAAAGGTATCAATAACTGTTCTCTTACTCTGTGGCAACTCCAAATCTTTCAGACTATGTAAATGTTGCAGACACACTGTAGGAAAGCAGAAATCCAGCTATTTCCCTTCTGGATCAGTCTCTTGGAAGGAAGGCCAGCTGACATTCCATACATGACTTTTCACTGTTCTCTGCATACATAAAAAGCAAAACCTGCTTCATTTCACTCTTAATAAATAGCCCAGTCTGTTGACTTTGAAAAATGGAGTTTGAGCACAGGCTACAGAATCCACACTAAATTGAAATCTCTCTCATAATCACAATTATTCTAAATTAGGCAACCATACTTCCTTCCTCCTCTGATTTTGCGCCTGTGTAGATCCTAGGACTGACTAGAAAGGAGTATTGCATCTGGATGATGGCACTGAAGAATTCCATACAGAAAGCATATACACATTCCTCTGCAAAGGCTGTATATATATTCTTGAAAATGTCTGCAAAGGAGTGTAACAATTTAGAATGTAACCCTGTTCTCTGCTGTCAGTACTTCAGCACAGTATTTTAAAGCAATGCTTACTGTATTTACAAGACATTGAAAGTGCAGAGACTGAAAGTTTGTTACACTGACCTACAAAACCTGCATCTAACCCAGCAGGTAAAGCCAAGCGTAATGCTGAAGACAAGCTGTCTCAAAATGTTCAAGATGCCATCTGGCACATTTTAGATACCGGCAAATTTCTGAAGGAAGTAGAAGATGATGCTTTCTGTTTGCTGGGCAGATGAGTACACTGCACTAGTACGGGTACAATTCACTGGGATGTCCTTGGTAATTAAATGCTCTGATGTGCCAGGTCATGAAAACTTATGCAGAGACTGTAAGAGCCAATTTGAAAGCTCATTTCCTATCAGACAGAATAAAACTCCTCAAACACCTACAGAGTTGCCAGAAGTTTGGTCAGAATGGACCTGACCAAAGTGGAACTCAGAGACTAATTTAGAGTTAGGTATCAACATTGGCTTGCCTTAATGAATAACCATAAGATGAAGTTCAGCCATAAGGGCCAGGAGATGAAACGTCAACGCCAGCTTTATTCTGCAGTACAAAATGGACTTCTCTTGTCTTCTTTGTTTTCCTAACACGAGATATGAGAGCGCTGGATGAGAGTGCTGGTGTTGATGATTACCAACAAAATGAGCGCCAAGACATATTTCACAGGTGCTTTTAACCCTGCAAGTTTGCTTCAAATTCTGTGAGAAAAAAGGCACAGTTTTGTTGGAAGTCTCATCCTGTGTGAGCACGAAAATGCCACGAACTCCTTCTTCAGTATTAAGATTTGCTGGTGCTGCCTTTCAGAGCTGCTGCCTGTTGAAAAGACACTTAACCAGTTTCTTTCTCACCTGACCTCTTTTTTCACAGGTAGCTTATGACATGCTACTTACTACAACATAATACCAAGTATCTGTAATAAGAAGAAACACTAGGCTGATCATCAGTTTGCTGAGTGGCTTTCACCCAGTCTAAATAGGCATTCATTTGCTGGATCAAAAATTAATAGGTTCAGCTGATAAGCTCGGAGCAGATTTTTCCAGATGTCAGGAGAAAGCACAGACAATCATATGACAGGAGGGAACAAAAATGGAATTGAAGAATAAGCTTATGCTTGGGAAGACTGGGTTGGTTGATTTTTTTCTTCCTGCAATGATTGACAAGAAGTAACAAACAGTTATCATTTACTTTTAATATCCTGTATAAAACCACAAGTTTGAACCAGCCCAAGCCTCAGTACAGACTCACAACCTAGAGCAAGGATCACGACTGAGATTTTCTCTCTTACATGCCAATTTTGGAAAGCACAAGGACATACTTTCAGAAGGATGAAGAAAAGAAAAAAAACCCAGTAAATATGCAAAGAGAGAACTTATTCACATCCATGCCACAAAGACAGTAGGAAAGACTTATATCTGACTGAAACCAGTAGGAAATCCTTAAATGCAACCAGAAGGAACCAGAGATATCATAGAACAAGAAATGGCCAGAATCACAAGCTGGCATCATATTCCTGGCCTGAAGTGTTTATTGGAGAAATATTTTTCAAATGAGAAACGAATTTGTCACTCTTTTGTATTAGCATTAGGAATACTACTATCCAGAAGGTAAGCAAAATGCTAATTATGAGGTCTACTAAATGTGCAAGTGAATAGAAAGCTCAAGTTTCAATTTCAAAATAAATCAATCCTTCTTGAGCTTCAAACTGCAAAGGATTGTGGCCCTAAGAAAAATTATTTTGAAAATTTACACCACATAACATTTGATTAAAACTAACAGCTATGTAATTCAAACAAAAGACAACAAATGTGATTCCTTAGTGTTGAAAATGGAAAACACTTATCCAGATAAGTATCATATCACAAGAACCAATATTTTTAAGAATTTATTTAAAACAAACAAAAACCTCAGCCTGTAAATTGGTAGCTGTGTCGGCAGCAGCTGTATAACACCTAGTGACAAAGCTTGCTTTTGCATTTACAACTATCACCAAATTACACACTTGAACCTTTACACGTGTGTAACTCCATTGACTCCGCTTACACACAGGGTACAAAATTCATCAATAAACATAAAATAAGACAGATCAATGAAAGACTACAGTTCCGCATATGGTGATAAGCTTTTGGATTGCATGAGGCCTTGGAGAGGAATTTCTACGTTGGTGAAGGCTCTCTAGAGTGTCCAAATATAAAAGCCTTTTAGGTTCTACTGGGCAAGCACAAGAAGAAGCAAAGACCTTAAATGAATGAAATGGCAACAGTCTTCCAAAACCACTTAAAAGCTGATAATCTAGAAGATGGGTATCAATTTATTCCTCACTTCCTCTTGGTGAAAGAATAAAATGAAATCCACATTATTTGAAATAAACAGTATCGCAATTGTGGATTAGGAAG
Organism: Mohoua ochrocephala; assembly: GCA_013398855.1. Classification (NCBI taxonomy): domain Eukaryota; kingdom Metazoa; phylum Chordata; class Aves; order Passeriformes; family Acanthizidae; genus Mohoua; species Mohoua ochrocephala. Next base: position 13,867 of record VZTA01017310.1, read on the forward strand.
CAATTTTTAACTGTTAACACTAAGCTTAGCTGTCTTATTGAGACACTAATACAGCTTGTCTCTCTCATGAAAACGTTCTTATTGGAGCCTTCTAAGAACATGTTAGTAAGAACCCATTTAGGATGGTCTGTGTGTACTGCCTTTATTTCAGAGCAGGAGAATGGACCACATAATTGTTTGAAATCTGTCCCTGTACTTCCATGATTTGGTCAGAAATCATGGCTAATTTGAACTAGGATTAGTAAACTCGTTATTCTTGGTCGAAGACTCTGAGGAGGCAAGCAGTAGATGCTCAGTGGATCTTGAGTTAGACAGACACTCAAGATCAAAGACTATGGAAACTTCCTAACACACCAATCAAAACAGCCCAGATTATTAATCGCTAGCAAAGGAAGACTGTCCTTAGCTATCTACAAAGGAGCCTTGAGTTTAGCATCCGATACCTAAAGAACAAAAATTTATTTTAAATATAAATATTAGTAATTTCTAATGAGAAAGGGGATTTATACAGTTCATTTTATTTTTTCTTTGATTTTTAAAGCTTCATTCCGCTTGGCAGTCAGATACCATACTACTGTATGTGCTTGTCTGCAGCCACAGAAAATGACTCTGTTACGGCTTCCAACAGTGAACTTTGTTCAGGAAATGGTCTTTTATTCTTTCCCTGAATAGAAACTCTTGTAAACTGCTTAGAGACATTTCATATCAAACTAAATCCCATGGTTTCTGAAAGCTTTCTATAACAAAGGGAGAAGCAATTGCATTACAGTCAAGACGTATAACCCAGTCAGTTTAATTTGCATTTTCTTTTTTTCATTAGAAGTAAATAAGGAAATGTAGCGGATTTAATCAGATGATTTGGATGTATATCTTCTGAAGGGAGAAAAAGTGGAAAAAAAGAGAGAGCGAACATGCAAACGCAAAGATGATGCTATCATATTGTTACCTTAAAACTTGCAGCTCTTCTTCAGAGTTTTGCACCTCATCTCTGAGTCGGCGCCAGCGAAGTAAAGCTTTCAATTCCTGTTGCCCTTTTATTTCATCATGTGACAGCTGCTTAGTAAACAAAAAACACAGATCACTGATTGCTGTTTCCTAACAGACAATAATAATTTTCAGAACA
>VZTA01017319.1:0-14890 GCA_013398855.1 Mohoua ochrocephala
CCCCAGGTCCTTCTCCCAGGGCTCTGACAACACTTGTCCCTGTTGAATTTCATGAGATTTGCACAGACCCACCTTTCAAGCCTGTGGAGGTCCCTCTGGATTGCACCCCTTCCCTCCAGCATCACGAGACTGCACCACACAGCTTGGTGTCTTCAGCAAAATTGCTGGAGCTGCACTCAATCCCACTGTCCATGTCACTGACAAAGATGGTAAACGGGTCTTATGCACAGGCACTTCTGATGGTTCCCAGGTACTACTCCTTATCAGCTGTGCACTTTTCAAAAAGTCCCACTTAGCTTTCTTGTATTTACCCACCCCCAGACAGAAAAAAAACCCAAACAGAATACCCCGAACAAACAATCAAAAAGCCACAAAAAAACCAAACAAAACCCAACCCAAGCTCATTTTACCTACTTAAGTTTAAGACCTTCAGAACAAGTTTCTCACATAGTAGGGCTGAGACCATACTATTGGGTTTCTATTGAGGTAGGTAAGAATGTTGTTTTTCACTGAAGTCAAAATTTCAACTTCAGTTTATACAGCAAGAATCAAGGAGGGTCACTTTAGGCTTGCATGAACCTAAGAGTGTCCGGAAACGAGAATCATATTGCCAATGTCATAGCAACATGCAAATCACTTGTGCTACCAGTCAGGCAGAAGCATGGATAAATAGGCATTTTCCACTGGTGGCTCAGATAACTCCACAAGCCCACGTGTTACCTCACACGTTTATGTTACCAAAAGATGTATTTCTGAAATGCTGTTGAGAAAGTGCTGAGTGTTTTCAGCAAATTGAAAATTAAGGTGTTTCAATACACTACAAAATTCCTAGGTATTTTCTAAAGACTACAATGAGGCAGGGCAGCAACATTGTGTGAAGAGTTTCTTACTTGACTAAAGTAGCTAAAACACTTTCAACAACATGCCAGAATGAAATCTTTAAAGGTGCATGCTTAGTGCTCACAGGTTAAGTTAGACAGAAGCAAGTATTTTGGATTTCCTCAGCAGTGTGCATTTCTACAGAGCTGCCTTTATTATAGGAAAACCAGTGGCCATGTACAGTAAGAACTGCTCATGCTCTAGTGGTGAAAATTAGCTGGCTCTTGTCAATTCGGGAGACCGGGAGGGTAAAAGGAGGCAAGCACCCCACCAGCACAGAAAGTGCATTTCCATACATCCTGAGGAATCCAATACAGGTAAGCATCCATCTCCCAAAATAGTTGCTTCATTGCTAAAATACATATCATTTCATGTGTGGCAGAAGATACAGTTCAGCCTCATTTCCCCAGTACTGACCTTGTGTGTCCTTAAAGTTTAAGCTGAGGAAAAGAAATTGAATTTTTTTACTCTGTTTTTACTGCCACCACCATGAAGGTTGAAAACTTGCTTTTACATACTCTTGCTGTCTGCCCATATCTCAGTCTGTTTCTGCCAGTCTCTTTCCCTTTGGCAATATTTGAACTTTATGTTCAATTTCAGCCAAATAAGACAAAAGGGTCTCAAAGGAGGTTTCTTGGAAATAGGCAGGCAAGGAAAGGAGAGAGGCCGCATTAGCGACCCAAAGATGGAGAGGCTAAGGCATGTATTCTGACATTATTAATCACCTGAGATACCCCCAGAAAGAGAAACTTGGTGTTCCCCAGCAGTCTCTGAATATTCCAACTGCCAGCCAAGATTAGATTGGAGCTCATACCTATTAGACCCCATAAGGCACAGTCATCCGCTGGGAACCAGGTCTTAATAGCATTGTAGTTTCTGGAGGAACTGTTTTTCTCTCCCTCTCTCACAGTCCTGCTCCCTCTTCTTTCATTGTCTCACAAATGAGCTTCATTTTTTTTATGTGTCTGTGACAAAATGTTAAAAATCTGCTAAAACAGCCTCCTTCGGTATCACCCTGATTCCACTTTGCTTCTGTGGTGAAATGCAGCCTCTGAGCCCTTCTGCTCCCCGTGCATTACTGCACCCAACCCCTGGGACCAACAGCCTCTGCTTAACCATTACTTCATGTAAAGAAGGAAGGCACCAGAGCCCAGCAGTAATAAAGGAGCAAGGATTACCTTCTATGCAGGCTGAAACGGAGTTTTCCCTGTCTTTCATCACCAGGAAAGCATTCTCCGCCTATCTCTTTTGACAACAGAACTTCCTCCCTGCTCACTTCTCTGCCCCGCAAAGACATCCCTAACCTGTAGGTGGTTTACAATTTACATGTTATGTGTCAGGATGCTCTCAAAAGCAATCTTCAACTAAGTTGAGCAGAGAAAGTGATACAAAGACAGGAACAATTAATTTGCAAGGACTCCTTCTCTAAAAAAGGGCATTGTTTGAATTATGAATGGACGTAATTACTTGTATTTGCTATACAGAGTCATTTGTCTCAATAAAATAATACTGTCTGATCAAAGATAAATTTTATGATATGGAATGTGTCGGGGGAAAAAAACCATATATTTTACGAAGAAATTCTATTTTTGCATGTTAATCTAGCAACATTAAAACAATGCATAATGATTTTAACTTAAGCAAAACAATCAAAATTATTTAATTAAATCGAGGTTTTGTCATATGGAACTTCTAAACGTTTTATTCTACCAGCAAAATCTGCTGATGCACGTGGAAGATCTCGGTCTCTAAAGCAGATGGAAACAGATCCTGGATACACATCGCCATCTTGTGGAGCCCTCCCTGACAGAGCACGCTGCAGAGACCCGAAGGTTTGCTGTACTTGAGAACCACTCCGTTCGGAGCTGGTATGGATGTTTAACACAAAAAGAGTTTTCTAAGATGCATAAGCAGTAGAGATTCTTATACGCAAGGATGCACTGCCAGATAGAATGTTAGAGTTCAGGCCTGCTGAATCTCTGTTGGGATATCTTAGTCGGGAAGTAAGACCAAAAACCTTTCACTCTTAAAGCACTGCTTCAAATCAGAAGTAAAACAAATAAATATACTTGTCTCTTCCCTTTTACAAGAAGTATATAACTGCTAAAGTCCTCTGTTTCCCATTTAAGACCGCACTCAACAAGCAAGGTGACTGAACATTTATTGTGTTCAGAGCGGTGTGTCCTTTAGGGCAGGTTTGAAGAAGGACAGTGGGACAATGGGGGAAAATCTGAAGCTCTCCTGCTTAAGAACTAGCAATTTGTAGACACAGACATACAATTTTGTCAGATTGGAAAGCTTCCAAACATGAAATTTGTTTCAAAAAATGAGATATTTAACAACAAGCTCAGATGAGTCAGGGAGTTCTTTGTGGCACGATCAATCAATACCAAATAAAGCAAGCCACAGAAATATGAGTCATATCACCACAATACTGAGGAAATAAAAAATCAAGCCCTTCTGGCTCTTACTCCTTTTGTGGCCTTTTGTTTGCTTGGTCCCTATTTATTCTCACCATTAAGAGTAATTTCCAGTTATTGCACTTCAATTTTAGTTTCTTTGGGCTTTTTTCTATGGAGTCGACTCACAGATGAAGGAATTTTTTGTCCTCCTGATACAGTAATAAACAACCTCCAAACTGCAAACTCGCAATTTTTTTTCTCCTGACTCAACTGGTGTTAGCCCTAAAGCCTTTTAACTGTGCTGTAACAAAGCCTAGTACACTCTCTAGCAATAATACTATTAAATTTATCAATCGGGACAGCTGGTAAGCTACAGCTGTGCCAAAGACAGGCACAGTGCAAGAGATTGCACGTTCTTCTGCACTTATTTTTTGATGAAGGCTATCCTCTCAGAGGTTCCATAATACTTAAATCAACACTTTGCTGAAAAGCTGATGAAAGCTTTTAATGAAAAGCTTTGATGAACCTCAAAAACAATGACGTTGATGGACAGCCACTCTGTGGTCAACATGACTAAGATGAGAGGCAGGATGAAAATCGTCATCACTACATGGAAATGAGACAAATGGATTTCTAGGCAGATAGCATGGTTTGGCTGAGCAAGAAGACGAGGCTGCACTGTGAGAAGAAAGGAGCAAAGATAAATCCACTGCCCCTCAAAAGATAGCTTTGGGGTCACTCAGTGACACCTTCAAGGTTAGGCAAAGATGAAGACACCCACTTTTAATCAGCCCAACACAGAGTATGCACTGCTCAACCTCAAGACTAAACAGATTAATTGGTGGTTGTGGCCTTTTTTGTAGACTACTGCCAGTGAAAAGGATAAAAACAGTCACTCTTTGCTGCAAGGTGATGCCATCAGAGGTGTCAGGAAGGGAAGTTACAGGTGTGTACAGCAGGGTACTGGTAAAAACAACAGCAACATGAATATCACTGTTCAGTAAGCAGACATGAAGTTGTACTTGAGCAGCGGCTGTGAAGAAGAGTTTTCGGGCTGCATTTAATATCACCTGCTATCAATAAGTTCCTACTGAGTGTTTATTCAATTGTTTTCATGTAAGTAGAAAGAATGGGGACCGTAAACAGAGATGCCGGAAGCACATGCTAGCAGTTACATGTACTTGATATATCAAGCGTATCTAAATTTCAGCAAACTTCTAGGCAAAACTACACCCACTGATTGCAGTTCTGTGCAGATCAACTACATCTTGCGTTATGTACTTTTATGAATTTAGTGCTTTACAATCAAATTTTTATTACAGAGTTTTTCCTCAATTTTTGCCCCAAGGAGGAACTTTTTTTTCTTATATACCTTCTTTAAAATAATCATTGCTACCAAGTAGGATGGGCCCAGTGAATTTAGGAAAAAATGCTCAGCATTCCAGTCACAGACTGGGTTGGCAGACAGGATCAATCAACAACCTACATTATGAACTGAACAATTTTGTTACCAGCATCATTGAAAGAATAAATATACTGTGACATAATGTCAGTGATTCAGAATGAAGTGTTATAAATGTCAATTCCTATAAACAATTCCTATAAAGGTTAGAAAAATATCTTAGGTTATTTTTCCAGTCACTATATAAAGGTGATTCAATACATTCCTCTAATTCCAAAAGTTGTAACTAAAAAGAATACATCTTTGGCACATTCACAAAGCACCTCTTGCAACCACCATACATTATACTCAGACAGCGAACTAGTTAACAGTGACAGCTGGCACAAAAGTTTTCTCCCTAATTACAGTTAGTTCAGAAATGGTCTATGATTCTAAATACTAAGGACCATGAAGTAGAGAATCTTACCTCATACATGCTTTACTAGCACAATTTCTGCTGACAGTAGACATACAGGAACAAACAAAAATCATTTATCCCAGTAACATTCTTGTGCATCTGTTTCCTTTGAATATAGCTGAACATAAAGTTAACCCTGAAACTTCCATAGCTAGAAGAACAATCACATTGATGCTGTGTAACACAGACTAAGCAAATTAGAAAGAGCAACCAGAACCACACAACCCAGGATAAATAAAAACCAAAATAAATTTATCAGACTACCTGTCACACCTCTGTATGCAGTGGTATGTTCTGTCACCTGAGAACTAGGTTTGATTTCTAGCACTCAGCAAGGATATATAGCAGAATATACACAGTAAGAGGTGATCCTGTAGTTTCTGAGACAAAGTACATTGATATGCAACCATACAAAACCTTTACCAAGAACACAGCATTATAGCCAAGAAAATCTGAAAGTATCTAAGGCTTTGACCTGGAGGACAAGAAAAGCCCCTGAAGGGAGTAGGTACTTGTAGAAGACAGAGATCAGGAGGCTCTGCCAAAAGCAGAAGAGGCTGGCATTCATTCCTTTTTCTTTCTTCATTTCTTCCTAAGGACAGTATCAGATAAGTCTTTAAAAACAGCAAATTGAATTGAGACTGCAGGCCTGCAATATCATTAAACATAGACCATCAACCGATCACAGCAGCCAAAAACAAACAGTGGGCCCCTGATCTGCCTTCCACAACAGTGTTGTAAAGAGATTACCTCTGTTTCTGAAAGGATGTAGTTCACCCAGAGTTTTAACATTATAACCAACGGCAGATTTGACCCAGCTTGCTCAGTGTCCACCAGGGCTCACAATACACATGCAACTGCACAGATGTGCAGTGAAGTTTGAAAAACATGTTCTGTCTTTTTACAAAGTGTGTACAATGAATATTAAACAACCCCCTGAAGTTCACGCTGCCACTCGCCCAGAAACAGCATCACAATACCTATTATGCACTGCACTTTGTGGAATGTTAATGACTATTTAAACTAATTCAGAGTGGATGTGTAAAGAGTCAGGGCAGTGACAGGGATACAGCATATTGTAAGTGCAAATTGTACTGTAGCTTTATATATTCCTTTTCCTTCTTTATTTCATGAAGACTTTTTCTTTCCAAATTTGACTGGTTTTGACAGCCTTGGAGGACAGAAAATGAGGTTTCCACATCGGAATGGTTAAGATAGCCATAGGCCAATTTTGATCTAGGAAAAAGGACAAGCTGCAAATGTACTAGAATACCGTGTCAAAGGCTGGGGAGATTGATTGAATCATAAAGGAAATGGATAGGAAGCTTCATTAAAAGTGTGGTATATGGAAATTCCCTGTAAGCCACAATGCTCTGTAACCTCATATTTGCATTCTAAATATATTTGCATCAGATTTCAAAGAATTACAGCACTGAAGTATCAGGAAGCTTTAGCTAGGCAATAGGAAGCAAAGTGATGTAAACAGCCAATTATTTACATAACTAGAAAGACTGCACACATGACGTACAATCTGCATTAGCATGTATCACTTTTTCCTTCCATAGTCTGAAAAATACCCCAGTTAATACATCAATCAGAAGTAGAGTCTGAGGACTCCATTTTCTGGAGCTCACTACAGCTTCCACTTATTAACTCACAAGTGCATTACTGTCCTTTTTAATTGTTTGGCCTTTTTTTTGTGACAGGGTTTCTTGTGGCTTGAAAGAGCCAGCATTCAGACAGTATTCATTTTAGGCTGTGGCAAACTAGAGTTGATAGGATCTACTCCATTCTGGTTTTGTGCCTCTATTCTCTCAGTGAGTGCCTTTCTCAAATCATCACTCCAATAAATCCCAGTCTAAAATTAACTCATTATTGGACAAATATATCTTCTGATGAATGCTTCCTTGAAAAGGCAGTCACGACCTAAACTCCTTTTTTGTTGCAGCAGGCACTTGCACAAAACTGAACTGTGAATTCTTTACCAAGTATGCTGGCACAAAAACATGTGCACCTGGCAACTACTGAGTATCCGGAAGAACCCACTTGGTGTCAGAGTAAGTTCTGCTCTGTCTGAAGGAGAAGCAAGAAGCCGCAATACTTTCCAACACTAACACGAACACAAGCTGTTAAATTCGCTGACACACCTAGATTTTAGATGTTCTAAAACACCTTCACACCCTTGTATTAGATATGGCTCTATGTTTTAATTTGAGATGCATTAAATATAGCATACTGTATTTCTACAGAGGAAGTTCTTGGCTAGAAATGTGTCCACATTTCTATACTGCATTCTCCTCTTGGCTTATCAGACCCATTCCTTACTTTCTTTTTCACCCTTCCATGCTCAAAGCAGCACAGTGGCAGGTAAACTGGCTGCAACAAGAACTGTGCTTTTTCCAGGACAAGTTGCTGCTTTGGCTTTGCAAAATATTCATGCAGTGGGAGGGATGGAGAGGACTGATCAGTACCTTGCTGAATGCATGTGCAAAGCTTAGAAACAAAGTACTGGGGAAGGGAGGGGAGAGCCAACTAATTTAAATCCTTTTTAAAAATCAGGTTGTTATCTAGCTCTCCTTGATGTTTATTCAATTTATAACATCTTTTTCCCAAATTAAAATAATGGGAAGTTATGTTAATTTTTGAGCAGATGCATAACCTACTTATTTACTACCCTGCATAAATCATTTTAAAGCCAGAGAGCTTATTTTAAAGACTCATTCTTTCAAGCTGCAATTCTAGGAAAAAATTCTGAGCACAGAAAAAAACCAGGAAAGGCTTGTGTTGCCTGCACTCAACTCCTGCCAAATGTATTCCAGCAGGATTTTATTTTACCAGCAGGACTTCATTACACCAGCATTTTAGCAAAACAATACATGTAGCTAAAGGGCAAGATAAAGATTGTGGGAGCGTGGAGAGGAGGGGTCAAGCAAACCTAAAGATTGAAAAACAAGAAAAAAAGGAAAAGTAAGAATAAAGAAGTAGAAGGGCCAGCCTTTTACTGGAGCCACATAACAAAAATAAGATGACTCAACGTTAGCCACATCCAGCCTGACTGAAACCTCAGCACCTGAGCAGCGCTGGGCTATGCTTTCCTGACACCATGTGGCTCATCTGTAGAGGTGCATTCTGTCGGTCACCTGAACGTGCTCCTCCACCCTCAGAGGAAGCTGTATGCAAAGGTGCGTTTAAAGCCAGTGGTCCTCAGCCCACCCTCAGCTGAGTTACACGTCCTAGGATGGTCTTTCATAAGAGGGCCACATTATGTCACCTAAACTTTATTTTCATTTCATGCCAGCCCTTTATCTTTCAAACTAATTTTCGTTCATTCATAATCAGAGTAGTGTTCAATTCAGAAGTCAGTTTAAGTATTTTAAAAGATCCCATCTAAGAGGAACCATATGCACATTCTGTGAAATAAAACACCTACAAAACGAATTCACAGCAACAAATAAGAGCCCCAACACAAGCTGAAACCAAGGCAGACATGTAACAGACTGGACCCCTCCCATACTGCTATTAGAGAAGCAAGCCAGAAAACAAAACATACCAGCCAAGAAGAATTGCAAAACAAATGCCAGCACGGTCATCATTTTGTTGAGATGATTTGTGTTTAATGATTATTGAGACCCGGATGTCTTCAGACTCTCTCAGCTGTAAAAAAATCTGATCCTATTAACTGTGATCAGTATTCAGGAAAAAAAATTTCACTTTCCTTTTAAATTTTTATGTCTAATGAACACCTAAAATGAGTACAATTATGTTTATTTCTGCTTCATGTAAGGCAGCCATCACCACAGTTCCTATGCATTTTCAAATCTTTAGGTCATTCAATGAATGCTTCACAATGGACCCTGAACTCTTTGTGTCTCCAGTGCACATTTAAATCAAACATGTTCAAATTCTCATTTTCTTGCTGATTTCTTTAGTTTTTAACCTTTCTATTAATATATTTCTGTCAGCAGTAACATACATACAAAAAGGATTTTTGTAGCAGGCAAGCATTGCAAATTGCAGTTTAAACTCATTTTTATTTCATCCATTAGCTTACTCCACAGTCAGGTGACTTCATTGAAGACTCTTCCTCATCTGCCCAGAGCTTTTTAACTACAGCATTTACATCTTGATCTTTTGCATCGAGATGTAAATGTAACAAAATGTAACCCAAAAAAAAAGAAAAAAAGCTCTTGAATGGATACTAGAAGTCAAATAAGAGACTATGGAGAATCGTGGAAAACATAGCAACTTCTGGTAGTGTATTTGTTTATGAAAAGGAAATTAACTGCAGCATTTACACCAGATTCAGCTGGTGCCTATCACCAGCTTCAGACATAAATCATTACAGCAGCTCTGGTCCAGTGATGATCAGCATTTCCTCAGTCTTTATATTAACCCATTGCTTAGCAAGACTAATCTTTGGTAATTGAAAGCACTTTCTTTCTTCAGAGAAAGTCAGTGTCCTGAACAAATCATTATCACATATAATCTCTGAATAGACTCACTGTCCCATTTATTTTAATTTTTCTCCTCTGTTTTCAACAGTTGTGTCCAGTGGACACACTAACGTCCTCGAGGAGGAGCCATTTTCAAGGAGACATTTCTGCTAACAAACAAGAAACACAATTGATTTCTATAACAGTTTTAAGTATTTAATAGATATCAAGTAACAAGACACAACTACAGAATAAACAAAATAAACCAGATGTTACTACTTAGGTAGACCCTGAACTACCCTGGGATGTCTTTGGAAACCACTCAGTAAAAGTTTGTCTTGCGGGGCACAGCATGCTATGCCGAGAGACTGCACCCAGCTGGTTTTGGGCACAAATATGGGGGTTTCTGTATCCAGGGGCCGCAAGGGTGCCCTGCGAGGAGGCATTCAACAGCTGCATTGTGTGATCACAGCTGTTTCCAGCTGGCTCTGCAACCAGGGTGCACCCCATGTTCCACACCAAAAATTTCAACCAACCACATGGTGCCTCTGTTCAGACATGTTTAAAAAATGTGACAGCTGCCAGGAAAGGATGAACAGAGAAGACATATGGATGAGGACATCATCGAGGGCATGGATGGAGATGTGCCCTTCAGAGGTTCTCCATAGGCAGAGGAGGTGCTCTGAAGGGACTGCAGCCCACAGTGAGGATGCCCTGAAGGGACTGTCATCCACTAGTGACACACACTAGAGTAGGGACACCCCGAAGAGCTACAGCCCACAGATGATCACTATCAGTAGCAGGACATTTCCAAAGGGGCTATGACTCACAGAGAGCATATGCCAGGGCAGAAACTTCCCAAAGAGATGGTTACCCACGCATAAACCGTGCTGGGGGAGAGGAAAACAAGAAGAAAAGATTGGCAGAAAGAAAACATTAGGTGTACAACCCCAACTCCAGCTCCCCAAATTGTGGCTGTTTTGCTTATGACTGGTCCCTGAATGGAATCCCACCGGCTCAAGATAATCTTACAGGAGACCATGTGAGAGGTACACAAAAGGTGGATCCCCCACTGGCTCTTTCTGCACACTAAGAGATAAGGGGTTTGTTTCAGCCCTAGAATTAAGAGTTTCACAAATACTTGTTTCCTCCAAGAGCTACTGTATACTCCAATCTTCTGAAAGACTATTAAATCTATAAGTTTATTATGTGTAAGTCATGTGAAATATATGCTGTATGATTTCTTCTTTTTAAGGTAACAAGTAACTGTCAAAGAGCACCTGTTTCTAGGCAGATAGCAGGCATTAACACTAATGACTTCATAGGTAGTATTCTTGCCTCTAAGATGGTATTAAATAATACGCCAGCACGGTGTCAGGCTGAATTATTGGCTGCACTGTCTTTTAGATGCAGTATTAAACTTATATCTGAAGTATTTATGGTTCTCGGAGATCTCCACTGCACTGTGAACAAGGTTTTCCCTGGAGTTCTGACTAAATCACATTTCTGCAATTGCATTCTGTCAAACTAAATTTTCCACTGCATTTTTGTTTAAATACTCTACACTCCTTTGCCTCTTGTCTTCAGCTGCTGTGCTGTACTTGTGCACGCTTTTAGAACCCCACATGTCAAGAAGCGCTCGACAAGGTCATGCCACAGCTTCAATGAGAAAAGAGCTTTTATTTCACTCAGGCTTGAGAAGAGTGCTACAACTACATTTCCCCCTAGAACTACAAGTCATGAACTGTTAATTTGAAGTGGGACAGGCTAGACATTGCAGCATTTACAGAAAGCATTAAAAAGTAGTAGCCAGTGGTAACTTCAGTATTGCCAGTTTTAAGTAAAGGTTGCTTTTGATGCAGAATCTTTTCAAAGGTGTCACACTGGCGATTCTTTCTATGAGGAATTTGGATTTTTACATTCATGGTCATTATTTTCAAGCTTCTGTTTGTTACAGAAGCAGAACCAGCAGCTTTCTAGTGAAAGCTTGTGCTTCCAGGTTGACATGTTGCTGAAGTAGTCAAGAGAGCTAGTAACAGAGATTTCTGCACTGGTGACACATTATTTTCCCATTCCCTCCATCTTTTACAAGCCTTCCAGTGCAAGTATTGTGGCATTCTATGCTTAAAAGCAAACCACTGTTCAGACCCCACAAATGCTTGAAAAAACGCACAGCAGCAGATATGGAATTTTCATACCCACAGCAGATAGCTCTTCTCTGTTATGTGTGACACTTCCTTCTAAGAACTTGAGGAAGAAATCTTTCTTGGATTCCATTAATTATTTAAATTTGTGTGGAAAACTGCAGTCAGACTGTACCACCCTCTTTGTGAAAAGACTGGTCTATCCACCATTCAGCAAGCCAACTGTTCATGCTTTTTTTTTTCTGGAACTGGAATCCAGCAAATAACTTGCTCCAGAAGATTGTCACCATTTTCCTTCCAAGAAAGAAGAATTATTAAGTAAATTTCAAATTACATAAAAAGTCTCTTATCTAAGTGGCATCAGAGATAACAACAAAGATATTTTTATCACCTGAAATTCCCAAACAAAGCATGTCCCACTGAAGACTTCTCACAGCTTGTCCACAATACGAGTTATAGGTATTCTGAACACCTTCATGTTTTTACATGCCTTTTCCTAGAGAATCATTCCTTATTCTGATTTAGTCTCATTATTTAAAAGTTATTTCAGATAAGCAGAGTTCAAATAAGCACAACCACAAGCGGAGTTATTCAGCAAGAGCTACAGAAATTAAATTTACATCTACTTTAGTCAGAATTAACTTTCAAGTGTGAACAATCTCCTTATTACACTGTCAGAAACAGAGGCTGAATTACAATGACCTGTTTAGAATACAGCTACGCAGATATACAAGGAAAAGTAGCTAAAAAGTATGATTTTCAAAAGTACTTTATCAAAGCTTTTTTGCAAAAGCCACTGCCACAAGACACAGAGGACAGGCCACAGAAGCAGCATTCCAAAGCAGATACACACACGTGAAATATGTATCATGGAGAAAAAGAATAATTGTACATGTGTTTCCAAGTGGCTCATACTTCCTGAAGTAATTTTTAGAGCAAAATAAATATGTCCATAGACTAAGACAATCAAAATTCATTTTATAAATTTTTTATAAGTAAATACATACAAACAATCCCTGCCTCGACTTGACTGCCTGAGCAATCAGCAGTCCACTAAGCAGTAGGAAGGAATAAGAATTCTTCAGTTCTGATTCATTCTTTTCTGTCATATGGGCTTTTCATTTAAGAAAAGCAACACGGCAATAACTACGCAGAAAAGGACACACAGATTATGCTGGAAATAAGAGATTCCTGCTGGTACGGCAATTCCAGACGTGGTTGTGTTGATCCCATTTGGACTGTAAGCCAGATAGCTTCCCTCTTCCGATATTTTCCAACAAGTATTGCTTCTTTAAAGGATTTCCCTTTGTAGAATTAATGATAGCAGCAGCATAGAAACACATATGTTTTTCAGACTGACTGTTATGACACCTAGCTAATTTATTTGTATGATCAAACCAACATTGAAATCACTAGGGTTCTGTGTCAAGACCTCGGAAACCATGGCAGGGCCACAGCTTGAATGTTAAAAGTGCCTAATGAGAATTTTTAAACGGTGGCTGTTGATCATTCTCTGGAGAGAGCACAAGTCAATTCAGTTTGAAAAAAAATCTGACTCATGCACTATGCAGAAATGGCAGTAGCTGCATTTAACAAATGATTGATGTATAAGCATCAGCATCCAGAAAATGAAGTTAAAATTGTTGCAAACATTTTATAGAGGAACAATGAGGAAAATGAAAGAAAAAAAAAAAAGGAAGTGGAGCTTAGAGGGAATTTTCATTCCTTTCCCATTATTTTCTTTTAACAGATTTTGGTTTTGTGCACTTTATTCTTCAGCTTTTACATGTGAAATCTTAGTTTGCAGACAGAAGGACATTGCACATTCTAACTTACATGAAAGATGATGGTGTAATGAAACAACACTACATAAATTTGAACTAATTTGAACGCCCTTTCACCAATATGCAAAGAAAGATAACACTTGTTCTACGTTCACAGACATTTCAGTTAAAGAATTTGTGTTTCAGCTGATATGTTAATATATTTTAATTTATGGTTGTCTCTAACTAAAGTATATTTAATGTATCTATATTCCTCTTTTTATTCTGATCTTCACTTTAACTGCTAGCTTTGCGCATAAACAAACGACTCCATTAGAAATATATTAAAAAGATAATTGAAAATAGCAATTGAAAAAAAAGGGGAAGAATAAATAGCTTCATTAAGAAAGAAAAATCTGGAGCAGATTGACATCTTCGTTGAAGTAAGTAACATAATTACGATGCAAACAACAGAAGGAAAAACATCTTTCTTGTTTAAACACTGGAGATGCAGAAGGGGCCATATTTTTGAGCCTTAAGCCAACGATCATCTCTCAAAGCACCACGTGCAGGATTCACACCAACATCCACATGAACTCCAGATCCAAAAGGCTTTCAGGGCTAGGCCCTCCACCTCAGCTCTGGCATGAATTTTACTGGCTGTAGAAGAAGCTTTCATTGTTAACAAACCAAACACATTATTTCCACTGGAGAGGATTTTAAAGGCCCTCCTAGGAGAGCCAGCTGGAAAGCTGTAATGTCTAAAGCTTCTGACGAAGGGTTCACATGGCCATTAGACACTTTATCTTCAGACTCCTTTTCTTATTTAAATAATTTCTTAAGGAAGTACCCACTAAATGAAAACTGTGGCTTACTTCATCAGAGGGTGGCACATACATCATCTCACTCAGTCAATATTAAGAGAGAATTAGGCAACGCTTTTTAGCCATTTTGAAAGGCAGGAGAGTTGACATGGGCCATGGATTTGTAGTCCCTAGGATACATACAGCCACACCAGCTTGTGAAAAAATCAAATCTACTTAATTATGAGAACTGGCCTGGGTTTCTAATTGATCCCTCTAGCAAAGAGGCTCAAGAGATATGTCTGATGCTAAAGTGATGCTACTCTTAATTATATACCAAGAAATAAATGAGATCTGTTTCAAGTGTGTGCTATAATTAGCACAAGCTATTAGCCTCCAGCGAAAATATTATACCATCCACTGGTCTCAAGAAGGGAATTCCTAACTGTAGCTAAATATCAATGTTGTCATACATAAAAGAGCCATTTGAACTGAATCTACTGCTAAGTACACATTCAGCCCTCTGTGAACACAGAAAATAGAAATAGTAGCTGG
Organism: Mohoua ochrocephala; assembly: GCA_013398855.1. Lineage (NCBI taxonomy): Eukaryota > Metazoa > Chordata > Aves > Passeriformes > Acanthizidae > Mohoua > Mohoua ochrocephala. The sequence goes on from VZTA01017319.1 coordinate 14,839, forward strand.
GAACTACAACCTTCTCACAATACGCTTTTCCATATGAGGAAAAAATGGGGGG
>VZTA01017353.1:0-11439 GCA_013398855.1 Mohoua ochrocephala
ACTTACATCCTGTACTTCAGACCAGTGCTATAGCCTACTGTCTTTCTCAGACCAGTGCCATCTTTCACCGAGGAGAGGAAATCCTGCACGTTTAGACATACTTCACCAGCCCAAGAACAATTGCCACAGAACTTCAAAGTTACCGTGCAGTTGTCTACTCCTGACTTGCGTTAGCAATACAGATCTCGGGACACAGTTGCCACAATTACTCAGGGAAATTCATCCCTTTTTGAGAAAAGATTTGGGGCTTGGGACACTAATGTCATGGAGGAGTCTCTCAGATGGCCAACAAGAAGTCCACAGCTTTATATTAAGGACCTTCAGTGGAAACCTTTCAACATGAATTTAAAAGTTATTTTCATCTGCAACTTCGTGACTTCAAATCCCAGCAGTTTAGCAAGTGTAGATCTGGAACTGCTGTCTGTTTCTAGAACTTAAAACTTGCTTGACAAATTTACTCCAAGAGGATCCAATATTGTGTTTCTCTTCTAAGATTACCCATATCCATCTGGTTTTAAATACATCATTCCTCTTTCTTCCACAACTGTGTGTGTTCCATGCAAAGGCTTCCTAATACCTCCCTCATTTGTTTCCTGTTGCTCTGAAAGTGCGGGATTGACTCATATACATATATATACAAACACACACACATATATAGGTGCTTTTCATTGTGGGTTACTTTGGGAGAGCTTCTTTACAGCTCGGAAATTTTCAATGTCTTAGAAGAGTATTGACAGTGTCTCGTACATGCTTTGGAGTACACGAGACAGAGCACATAGGGCTTGCAGCTATAGTGTTAAAAAATGTGCCAAGCTACAAACTTTGGTTCCTATGACTTAAAGAGTCACAGACTCCTTAAAACACGCCCTACCAAGTGCACCCTGTATTTTTGTCATGTCAGTTGGTCTTACTTCATACCTGCTACTCCAAGAAAAATGAACTGACACATTTAAACAAGGGAATAAGGAAACAAAGGTCATGAAAGAGTAGAGTCAAAGCAACAGAGTAGCTATGCTGCCTCCATATGGTCTCCTTCTTGGACAGATCTGAACTTTTTTCAGTGTCAAGCAATCTTAGATTTGTGACCAAAGTGTATTCTTCTAACAAATCTGTCAGAGTTTGAAAACAGCCTTTAGCAAGGGAATGAAGAGCAACTGTAAGCAATGCAGTTTCTTGACAATATATCCCCAACTAGGACAGCTCACAATAATGTTTTTCTACTTGTTTTCCACTGTTATTCAGGATTTTATCTGGACTAAGGGATTTGAAAAGGCCTGCTGATGACTGGTGCCAAATAACTGAAATACATACATCCACTGTAAGTCGCAGGCTCAGCTTCCTGCCTTTCAAGCATTTCATTCCACCAACAACGTGATAAGATTTTTGTATTCCTGTATCCAAATTGTTAAAGTGGGCACATCAAATAATTGAATTGCATCATATTTGCACACACAAATATTCCTTTTTGGAAATATTTGAGCAAATTCCTCTTTTGTACTCATACATGACACTGCATTGAATGCATAATTTAGTACTTATTTTCAGAACAAATAGCCTGGAAAAATTGCATGCACAATTGATAGTAATTTGAGTGTGCAACCTGAGGTTGGAGCTTATTAACATATTCATTCTGCCTAAGCTCTGTGTGCAAACTCAAACCACGCTGTCTCTTAACAAAAATTGTACCAGGCAGCAGAAACAGCATGAGCATTACATCAGTGCATGGTACAACTCAGAATGAAACAGAATGAAGGAAGAGAACACAGTGAAGTGAAAACAATTAATTTAAATTCACCATAAAACAAAGGCAAAAGCTTTTAAAAATATTTTATGGAAAACAGATTTTATTATCACGATAAAAAGAAAATTATTTCATAATTCTGCAAAATATCTAATGGATCTGTCTGAAGTTTTCACAGCAGAAAAAACCTAGCCACAGTAGAAAAAAACTTTATTTATAAAATGAACTCCTGCAGGTTTATTTAATTAATTAATTAATTAATTAAATGAAGTTGTTGATTGGAGAACCACAGCACCTTTAGGCTGTTGGTCTCTAACAAAAGTCTACATTCCCCATGCCCACAGTTCGTGATGCAAATTGGGGCACCCTTTAATATTAAAATTTATGGTATTTATCCAAATTCTAAATAACTCCGCATCCCGACTGTTGGTGAAGTAAGCGCTAAATCATCCGCCAGAAAAAAAAATCATAATTGCTTTTTCCCGCTACAAGAAATCAGGACTGCAGAAATATAATAGTGGACATCCTGATATAACATTGGCATACATGCACAGAATGAGAAAAGAGATCTGTCATATGGAAGAGAATTCCTTAGACAGCCACTTGTCTTGTGTGAGGGCAATGGCATCATACAATTTTCTTAATTACTATCTATGAAATAAAGAGAGCATGGCAACAGAACATACATATGCAAAACAGAATATAGAAACATTTACAAAATGTTCTCTGTGGGCTGACACAAGTACGTAGACAAAACCATAAAATCTTACACAAATAACTGACAAATCAAGAAAACTGCTAAAAGTATAAATTCACTATGAACCAAGGTTATGTATTTAATAGTACAGTTTTGCAGAGTATGCCTTTCAGCATTGATGCATTACATAAGAGGATTTGACAAGGTTACAATTTGTGTTACTAATGGAAATTCTTTTCAAGAATTAACCTTTAGGCTAAAAAGAATGACAGATATTCAAATATTCTCAAATGAGTATTTGAATTGAAAATTTCTATTCATTTTTGCTCCCCAACAGAACTTCCATCCTGCATTGCAGTGTGTCATACACACAATTGAATTTTTAACAGCTGCCATTCAAGGAAGATGCAGAGGACCATTTGAAAGTAATATTTTGCTCTGTGTGACATCTCATTTTTTTCTTCTCAGAAATCATAATTTTTTTACACATCTAGTAGTCTTCCTAACAGGAAACCAGCTCTGCCTGTCATTTTGATTGGGGAGGAACCTTGTTTTCCAGGTCACTGGCTTGAATTCTGGAAACAAGATATTCATGAGGGACCTGCGTGGGGAATTTACATCTCAGTGCAGAGTTTTCCTCTCCATTTGTCAACATACGAGGTCAGTGAGCTGCTCTCTTGTCAGGGGGAAGATAATGGCTGCTGCATTGCCTCCCACTTATTACACACTCAGTGCATCTGACCTTCATGTGAGACCTCCAAAGCATTCTGATTTTTGGCTTTCCTTATAACCTAACTCGAGCCCCTTTTCCCACGAACCTACAATCTGTGACATTTGGTAACCCTCTTCTGCCTTCAATCATATTCTAACACATGAATCCTATTGCTGCACATTCCTATATTTCACAAAAGTATAGGATGCTTATATTTATTGTTATTTTGGTGAAGAGACAGAGTGCTACTGCAGTAAAAACTGTAATATGCTGTTATTCTTTGCTAACACTAAACAACTTTCTTTAAGCACTATTACATCATTACATTATTTGTACCGCCATCTATTTTTCTCAACTCTTTACAGTTTAAAAAAGATAATAACACACGTTTTTATTCTGAGCTCCTGAATTTAGGGAAAAAAAACCCCCAAACCACCAAAACAACCTATGTACTGATTAATATAAATCTGTCACCCTGCTATAATCCGTTATGCTATCACACATTAAGTCCTTCTCATGTTACATATACAGCAAAGTCAGTGGCTACAAATGTGAATACTGAATTTTGATTTTATTAAGGCCGGATCTAAAACATATCGAAGTAAAAAAACCATAGGACTGACCACAAGACTTCCATTTTACATCGCTTTGCTTTGCTGACCTTTAATTCATAGACGTTTTCGGTATATATTGTGAGCTGCCATGTTACCTGTACAATAACAATGAAGACTGTATGACCAATGCCATGAAAATGTCATCTTATGGTGCCACAAATGTACCTTTAAGATTCAAGTATCTCTACCACATGAAAGAAATCCTACAAGGAGAAACTGGCTTGTGTACATATGTAAACGAACTAGTGACGAGGTGGTTCTGGAGTAAAATTAAATAAACCTCCCTCTACTGGGACTTGAGGGATTTTTTTGGAGAACAAACTAATTTTCTTGTTTTCAAGATTTTACTTAAAATTTCAGACTTGATTGTCTCATTTGTCTAGACAATAATGTTTCCCACTATATATGACATTTGTGTCATTCCCTGAAAAGTGTTACGGTTAAGCAATTAATTTTATGCCAGTGCTCTGCTCCAGCACTCCGCCAAAAGCTCCACACATTCTTAGCATGAATGTCTCTCCAATTAGTCTGTCTTCAAAATAAATAGTCCCATATACTGGAGAAAGAAGAGATTTTAAATTTATACAAGCAGCAACAACTGAGGAAATTAAGGTGAATAGTAAGTGGGGGGACAGTTGACTTATACACACAACTTTTCCACTAATTTTTGGTTTTGTAATGAAAACATTCAGAGACCTAAGCCCCAAATTTAAATCAAAGAATGAATAAAGAACTACTGTTATTCCTGCTACCAAGATTTTAGAATTCTTCTATTAATTTTAAGAGCTCAGCTACCTATTGGGAAACTGCCTTTTAGTAATTGTCACACTGAATGTTATCTAAGCCAGAAGACTGAGCCAGAGAGGTCACTGCTCTATGGTGCTGTGAGTATGCTTCACTATGAGACTTCGTAACAAAACCATTTCAGGAAACAACAAAAACAGTTATATCCTAAAAAGCAAGAACAGACACCTAGCTCACATTCAAAATCCTACGACCTGCCTTCCAATCTGATTTGGCTCATCTAGTCTGGGACAAGATTTGAATTCGAAGATTCAATACAGCACTGGCTCCAGGAAAATTTTGGAAAGATAGAATGAAAAAATATAGCATACAATCCCACCTCTGATTCATGGCTGAGCTCAAAAATCTAAACCCACGTCACTGTGGATGAAAAAATCCTAGTCATAATCAAATTGGTTTATATTTCTTAGATTTACTAGCAGTTGCTCAATTTACAGAAATGTTTTTGAATCCGAATACTTTTTAAACTTAGTGACAGGAGTCTGAAGAGTGCATAGTATTTACATTTTCAAAGAATGTATGAGTACCTAATATAAGAGACAAAATTTCATTGAAAAGAAATAGGTTTACCTAGAAAAAATTATCAAACACTATATTAACATTTCAAAAAGAAATACAATGTAACTTTGTAAGTCAGTATAAAAATAAGATTGCTGTTTTGCATTTGAGAATATCAGTTCACTGCTTTATTTTCTTGCAATTATTTGAAAATAATCTGGATAACTTTACAATCAAGGTATTTCCTCTTGGCTCCCTGGTATACACCAGGCTGCCTGAGGAGATGATAGACATCCTAAGGTGTCCACAGCATAATCAGTCTGAAGAGCCTCCAGTATTAAAATTCTAACTAATGATAATCAAAAAGAAACAAAAACAATAACAAGGTTGTGTAAAAAAGCCAGCGGATAAAAGGGCTACATCTGATTTAATGGAACAGGTAGATGATTTGTCTATATGCTGCTAATATATATCCCCAAGGTATGTGACTTGCACATGAGACAAAGAGATTTCCCAGCTGTTCCTAGTGCAGAACTGACTGAACTGTACTCAGAGAAGACACTTGTGACTATTCAGTAAAAACTGTTCATGCAGCCTGAGAAGTAATCACATAGGACAGCATTTTGCACATCCTTAAGATAGTTAGATGTTTTGTACGTACTTTATAGGAGCCAGGAGAGATGAATCATGCACATGCTGCAGTGGACACGTAGAACCACAGGCCAGAGAGGTTTTAAGAACTGATCAAAAAACAGTTTTGGGAATATCATCTGATCCAGTTGAAGACTCTTGTTGAAGACACTTCTCACCATCTGGTATATAACCAATCATCCTTTCTGTCTGAGATATTTCGTTCCTCATGCAATCATTTTCCTATGCCAACAAAGAAATATTTTTAACCATCACTGTCTGGATGTCTGTACAACAGCAGATATGATCAAATACTGACAGTAGTCCTGCTTCAAAGTGAAAAATTTTCACAATAATATAGATAATAAAGCATCAGCTAGACAACAAGGTAGGAAATTGCAGCAGACTTCTGGTGATATGAATTGCAAGTCCTGTGTTTCAATAAAATATCACCCAAATAGAAGGGAAAAAGCAGTTAGACATGAGAGGTCCTTTTTTATTATTTGACAANTATCTCAACCTCTTTCTTTAACACAGACATGCAAACTTTAGACCAACCTTGGAGAGCATCACTATTACAGTACAACTTTTCTGAAAGTGCTTTTCAGACTAGAGAAGGGTTCAAACCATCCTCTAAATTTTTTTTAAATTTTAAATTGAAATTAGATTCTCCTCTTAGAAGTGATAAGAGAATTATTATTCCCCTGAGGCCTGGCTGACCATACCAAGCCCAGTGAATTTCAGAATGTACATTAAGTCTATAATTGGAGCAGGCATAGAATACATACACTTTGTTTCCTATTCCTTATCTCAATCTTTTGGGAATTTTTAAAAAGCACTGAAGTCACATACAGATTTGTTATGCCCCAGACACAAATGCACACCCCTTATAAAAGCCTCTTCTGTGCCATAACTTAGTAAGGCAATAGGCAGCGGTCCAGACATACATGAAAGCCACATTTATACTTCTGCACTACTTAGGAGGAAGACACCAATGCCACTGCCTCTTGGCGAGAAAAAGTGCTCCTGGAAACCAAATTGTGTGAGCTTCTGAAGGTTACCTTCGGAGGGCTTTATTCAGTTCTGTTTCTTATTATGGTCTCCAAAACACAGTTATGTCACCACCATGCTTTTTCCAAACACCAAGATGAAACTTGTCTCAAAAAGTGCACAACTTCCTTTGTCTTTGCATATCCTAAGAAAAGCTGGGAATGGTTACTGCTATGCTTCCCATGGTACCACAAAACTGGGCCAAAAAAAACCATCTAACCTAGGATTTCTGTAAAATTAAATCTTCTCCTTCATGCTTTCAGATATTATGAGATCTGTAAAAGCATGCAGAATAAGTACTGATGGTAAATACAATGCATGTGAAAAATACAATGCACATGAAAAGTACAATGCTTATTATTTGCAGTAAAACTTCTGTGGCCAGCACAGTTGTGCACATAAGAGCTTCAGAGCTTGGTCTGGCACTACAGAAGCTTGTCCCCATAATGAATAAATACATTGAATTATAAAAATCATTTGTCAGTTAGAACACAAAAAGCAGAAAGATTAGTCAAAACCACTGAGGAATTAAACAGAGGAAGTCTGCACAATACACATAAGCATATATTATTGATACCTAATAAATTATTCCACTTTGGGGAGAAAGGAGAAGAAATGGACTGAAATAGAATGAGTTAATATTATGCATATGATAATAATTTTTTTGAGAAATTATTTCTATTTCATCATGTGATACAATGATTATAGAGTGTTTCAAAGCCAAACTGGAAAAAAATTTTCTCTTTTTCAGGAATCACTTACTGTAAGTGATTACCATGAAAAAAAAGAATGCTGTTGTAAAAACAAGTCTTTTTTTCTTCTTCTCTCTGTCCCACAAACAAATTAAGAGTAACTTCTCTATACCATTCTCAAGTGGCTTTTAGAGCTCTGCAGACAACTCAACATATTAATGGTTTGATATTTATAAGATTATTCTACTGAAGGATCAACAAGATAAATAGAAGATGAAATGCAAAAATCTGCTTCGGCAAAACCCTAAGTCTCCCATGCATCTTATAGCTTTATGCATTAATGCATTTTTAATACATCTCTTTCCTTTTGTGATTAGACTTGTCAGAACTGGAGCTCCAAGATCACTAACAACTCAGTAGGCCTATGACAGGTTTCCAGAACAAGTCCTCCATGAGCGTTAAAGGAAAACCTGTTAGCTGAAGAAAAGCCATTACATTATTGAGATGTATACCCTCTATTTTTATATTTTACATTCCTATGGAGCACCGCAGTTCACTAAAGAGCTACTTACATATATACAAAAAATAGTCATCTGTTTTTCATCTTCCTAGGCATGCTAAGCTAAATGAACAATAGCAGTGAGGGTGCCCGCTGTTTTAACGTTCAGCTGCATTCAGGCTGGAATGGAAGCCTTTCTGCTGTTCGGGGAAGACAACAAGCAAGGATTTGCTATCCAGAGCTCCTGTGCCTCGGTGACAATCACTGATTGTCTGTCCAAACTGGCAACTTGTAGCTATGACAACTGACCTTCAAGAACATTTTCCCTTTTCCCATTATTACCCATTTAAGTATTATTTAATGTGACAATAGGGCATCTTCATAGTTTTTCAGCACATAGCTTGTTGCCCTTAAAACAAAAATATTTCCTTGCCACATCAATGAAGTTACTTCTATAAATTCATGGAAAAAAACAACAGTACTCACATTATCTTAGTCCTCCTTGTGCGGGGGTGACTTGCACAAAAGGAACTGCGTTCTTCAAAAAAGATGACAGTAACAGCTCATGAAATTCATTCCTAAAAGGAAAGTTGGTGCCGAAGCACATACAGAATCATTTTTAAAAGGTAAATTTTTTATTTAAGGATTTGATTTTTTTCCTGTCACATAGGTATTAATTCCTGGAGCAGAGAGAAAAAGGAGTTGTTTTATGATGAGTTGTACACTTCTCAGACATTTAGATGGAATTCAGACTCACAGAAAGTGCATGATACTATTTGCATCTCTTGTTCTGCTGCTAGGAGGTGTATAAAAATCAGAATAAACTTGTAGTATTTTATGAAGAGTGTGACTCATATTTCTAGTGCACTGGGCTGGAAGAGGGGTACTAAGGAGGGAAAATGCAGGTGAAAATCTTCACAGAGCAGTAAGATTGATTTTCAAAAAATGTAAGAATGTCCACCATTCCAATGAGAGTTAATAAAAAAAAATCAGAAAAGAAAATTCATTAACTGGTCTCCTAATTGTGAAAAAACTCCAAGCTCTTGATGCTTACAGAACACTACCACCATGCTATCTATCCTGAAGAGGAGAACTGAAACATTCACATTTTACTCAAAACTAAACGTACCAAAAATCAGAACAAAAAGGCTTTCAAATGATAACGGGTTATTTTGCTTCAGCTTCTAAAACCACAATCCGAATAATTCCACATATTTTTATGAGTTTAGGTGTGATATTATAGGTTCATGATACCTTTGTCACAGTAAAAATGCAGAGTTTCTCTGTACCTTTTAGGTAACTGGCTAATTCTAAAACAGCGCAAACTGCAGAGGTGAAAATAGATGTGGTGAAATCATTAATATGTGCTTTACAGGTAAAGAGAAAAACTTGTAGTTAGTTGCCAAAGGAGAAAGTTAAGAAATTAGTTCTTAAATACACCTATATCACTTTTACTGGCCTTTTGCATTTTCTTTGTGTACCACAGATATTCTTTGCACAGTAGGTGCTCATGTAAAGAAAATAAAGGAGAAAAATTTGTAGACACAAATCAATATACTTGGTCAAAGTTTACAGGAATATACCATCCAGGACATCTAGCAAAGAGGCAATTAAACCTGTCCTAGCAGCCCTTGTCATAGAATCACAGAATATTCTGAGCTGAAAGGGACCCACAAGCATCAGAGTCCAAATCCTGGCCCTGCAAAGCACCATCCCCAAGAGTCACACCCTGTGCCTGAGAGCATTGTCCAAACGCTTCCTGAACTCTGTCAGGCTTGGTGCTGTGACCACTGCCCTGGGAAGCCTGTTCCAGTGCCCAACCACCCTCTGGGGTAAGATCCTTTTCCTAATATCCAACCCAAACCTCCCCGACACAACTTCAGGCCATTCCCTTGAGTCCTGTCACTGGTCACCACAGAGAAGAGATCAGTGTCTGCCCCTCATCTTCCCCTCATGAGGAAGCTGCAGACTGCAATTCAGTCTCCTCTTCTCCTGGCTGAACAGACCAAGTGACCTCAGCTGCTCCTCATATGGCTTCCCCTCCATCTTGGTTGCTCTCCTTTGGATGCTCTCTAATACTTTAATGTCTTTTATATCTTGTATTGCATTTCATCCTACATCCTGTAGTTCTGTATATCGCATATTTAGCCAAGTACAGAATATTTATGTCCGTTTTCCTACAAAGCAACAGTTTATGTTTTCTGAGTCACAAAACATAAAAACCAGACAAATTTCAATAACAAAATGAAGCATATAGATTTTTACAGGGTTTCAAATGATAAGAAAAGTACTTATTCTACAATGTTCCAAGGTCCTGAGAAGTAAAAGGGATAAAAATGCATCCATCATCCAGCAGCTGATATCTGTCATCAATAAAGTTACATTTAGATGCTCTTATCTATCTAAATTTCAGTCAAGCATTTGCTGCAATGCTGTAAGATAAATCCTTAGCTGAGCAGGAGTAGATTGAAATCAGTAGACAACTCTTGCGAACAAGGGAGATGGTGACAGTTGCACTGAAAGCAGAAATACAGAAGAGGAAATCTCCATAAAAACATAGAAAAAATATTGTAATTAGCAAAAACGCTTCTGAGGAGTTGATGTGGCCCCATTTGAAATACTGGGCAAATTCCAGCCACTCAGATCGGGAGGGGGAGGAAGAGGAGGAAGGCAAGTAAAAAAACAGAAAAAGTAAGGCAGAGGAGAAGCAAAGGAATATCTGCTCAAAGGAGAGAGAGATGGTAAAATAGTGTGGTTAGTTCAGTCTACCAGAATGAAAGTTGGGAAGGTCTTTCGTTATCAGTACTCTCCAGGGAGAAGATATTGCTAAACTAAAAGGGTAGTGCTCAAACATATTTAGGAATAGAATACATAAATAAAATCAAACCTGGAGAAACATACGATTTCAGAAAAAAAAAAATTACGACAGGAAATTTAGCAAGATCTTGCAGTAGTATGAGATCAGAGTGAAGTGACCGAAAGGGGTCAGTTCCAGTCTGAGGTCCCATGCCACACAGGAGAATAATATCCCATGAATTGTGGTAACAAAAGATGTAAAGGTATTAGATTTTTATTTTGGCAAATGTACTGAATGAGATTGAGATAGGAAGAGAAATAGTTTCATATTTCTGACATTAAAGAGCAAGAAAGAGATAAAATATGCTAAAAATGCTTGTCAGTTTTTGAATTCTTTACTACATGGCTTTTCAATATATACAGCATCTAGATGTCTATTGTTAAAGTCATCCCCAAAGTCTGTATAAACAATGTCTTCAACTTCATGCATAAGTGAATATGGTTTGTATGTTTGGGGTTTCTACTGTCAAATAAAGATATACAAAGTTTGCCAATGGCACTGGATTAGGAGGAGCTTTTGACTCCCTCAGAGGCAGAGTCCCCACAGAGAGACTTGGATATATCAAAGGGCTATGAAATCACCAACTGCATGAAGGTTCACATGGGCAGATTCTGCACCTGGCACGGGGCAGCCCTGGATGTACGG
>VZTA01017398.1:2153-16758 GCA_013398855.1 Mohoua ochrocephala
TAAATAAATGTATTTTTTTTTTTTTTTTTTTTTTTAAGAGGATTTTGTGGCTGTTCAGGCAATTACAGGGAAAGTTTCACTTTGCATTTACATTGTATGACATTTGTTCAGCTGAAAAAATGTTAGTTGCTTTAGACTGATGGTGGGAAAAAAAATTAATTTAAAGTCAGGGTACATGATTTCTCTCCAACATTTGAGAAAGTAGTCTGGTTTTAATGTTTTTTAAAGTGTGTTGGAAATGACCATTTGACCATTTTGATTTTTTTGTATTAAAATCTTTCTGTGTTTTCAAAAAAGCATTGCAGATGCAGTTCATTAAACCTGCATTTCTTCAGTAAGTTTTCTCCACACATGTGTTAACCTGTCTCTGCAATGAATCAGACATTCTTTGATGCTCAAAGCCAGTGACTTCCAGCTCCTTCTTTTAATCTGTTTGGCTTTTTTTTTCAGCCCAGGTTTTCCCTTATCTGCAACCAGGAGTGAAACCTCCCTTAATGGTCTGATTATTTTCATAGGGCAAGATGACCCCACGCGTCTTTGTCCTTCCAGCTGTAACCAGCCTCCACAGACTTCACTATCCAAATGCATCTTTTGAGACTGTGGGTACCACATTGGATCTGAATACATGAGAGATAAGTCAAGAGTTTCTTAGCAGAAATGCTGATGAATTTACCATATAGGTTTGACACAAGACTGGTTTTAAGGGGAGAAGAAAGAGGGAAAGAAAGACTGTTTGAAAGGCCAGTGAGGAGGGTGATAGAAGCCTATCTTATCTGATTATGGCTGAGAGAGAAGGATGCAGGTAGAAGTGGAAGTAGAGTGACAGTAGACAGCCATACAGGCCTAAATGAAGGGGAAAAGGGCTTTGTGGCCACAATGACATTAAGATGCCATAAACTCAGGTAAGAATGAGTTTCCTACACAAGCAATGTAAGGGAGCTCTTGGTTTATTTTGTTTTATTCTTTCAGTTTCTTAGCATCTTGAAAGCCTGTCCAAACTCAGAATAGGGGAGGTATTGAGAGAAGGTCGTCTTAAGGCGGAACCACATGGACCTTGTCAACTCCAGCTTGCACCTGCAGAATATTTATGCAGCACCTACATCAGTGGGCACAGTTCATCTGGAGGAGTAGATAGACTGAGTCCTGGCTCCCTTTCCTTCCCTTTGATTCAGCAGCTGGAAATGAGAGACCATGGCACACTTGTGACCTGGTTTTTGCACTGTCCTTTAGGAACTTGATAGCAGTCCAAAAAGCATTCCTCAGATCACAGGCTGTTGACACAGTACCTCAATATGAACTGTGAACAGGCTGGCTTCGTTCTATATTTACTGCTGCTGGCAGCCACCAGGAACAGTGCTGTGCTTGAAGCATTTCTAGCATGCTCAAAGCCAGCTCGTAAGCCCCAGAAAATGAATGTTACACAACAAATTGGATCGGATGTAACTGGGCTTAGGGTACTGCCAGGTGATGCCCCTTGCGTTGACCTACTGAATATTAGCCTTGATGTTGTGGTTCTTGACTTTCAAAATTATTTCTTTGTGCTGTATTCTTTTGCTAGTTTAATTCCCTGAGCTGCCTTACTGTAAGGCCAGCTCAGTACCAGCAGGAGGGAAAACGAGTCAGATGCTTTAGTGCAAAATAGTGCGAGGCTCATCACTGTCTTACTATCCCCCTAGAAATAACAAGAGGCACAGAAAGTACAAGTAAGAGAAACCTGGTACATAGAGGGTAAGAGAAATATATATTTAAATGTCTTTTGGCAACACAGAACAACCCTTCAATGAAGAAAGAAAGGATATAATTAGGTTGAAAGTTTTTATTCTTTAAAAAGGAAATAAAGATTTCAGATCTCTGTGAAGGACAAGAAAAAAAAAAAAAAGAGCTGACAATTGCAGATTCGTTTTTCTTTGCTCCCTTCTTTCAATAATTCCAGTAGTGAGGGGTGCCATTATACTTACCTAAGAAGCTAAAATCCTGGAAGCACTGGAAAATGAGCTCAAATTCAAATCAAATTCAAACGTGTAAGCTTGCATCTGTAAAGAAGCCATATAGCTGTACATTCATATGTGCAAATTTCTTATCATATCTTCATCAGTGAACTTTAGGTTAGAAGATAGAGGTGGTTTATCTTCTGTTCTGACTTCCCTTCAGCTGGAAAAAAAAATAAATATCTGACTCATGCTGAAATGCATTTTGTATGGGTTGTGATGGTTTTAACTTCCAGCCTCAGTTTCCAAGGTATGCTAGGCAAAAACAAAGGAAGGAAGAACAATAGCCTCAAGTGAATGAAGTCATGTGTTATGAACGCCTGGAAAGGAGAGGGGGACAAGTCTTATTAAAGTTTTTCAGTGTGTATCAAGTGGAAAATAGAGACCAGAAAAGAAACATTCAAACTAAGATTTCTTCAAGTGATTCAACTATTTTTTTCCCTTTTCTCCAGTAAGCTAGCTTTATTACTGTGGCAATGCTGAGACCACAGTCTATTTCAAACCAATAATCCTAGTTACTTCAAAATCCTTGAGGGTTTACCTTTTACTTTCTCTGACTTGGATACAAAAGACTAATTTTTATATTTGTTAAAGCATTGATTAAATTTCAAGCCTGTGGTGTGACTCTTGAATTTAGAGGCAGAACTTCTGCTGTTGCGTATTTGCTGGCATGGGAAGTCAGTGATCAGAGAGAGTAAATCATCCTCTCACAGGGTAAATTAGCTAAAAATATTAGAGGTGCTGCTCTGCATTTCTGTGATTACATGTATTATATGAGACACCCACTTCCACCATAATACTTTCAGAATACTGTAAAAAACACAACCTCTGAATAAATAGGAGATCTTTGCAGAAATGGGAACTTTTCTTGTGCAAATCCTCCCAGAGGAAAAGTTTTGAGCAGTGCTGGTGGAACAGCAGTCTGAGGTCAGCAGTAGATTTCCTAAAGCAAAACTCATAAACAAGCTGGTGAGTCAAACTCATTTCCTTGACTAACAGGAATAGGATTTCATAAACATAGCAATCACTTAGTACTCTCCAAACCAACTGTGAACTGTGTTCGCTAGTTTATGTAGCACAGAAACAGAGGGGAAGGCAGCTGTTTCCAGCAGCTCTTTTGGAAATGCTGCTAAAATGAGGCTCTTTCAGAAAATGTAGTAGTGGTTAGACTTTGTGTGAGAGGGGAGACATTTTATTAGGACTCATTTAACTTGATAATACTGCCTTATTTCTGACCTACTCCTTTGCTGAACTGGTACATTTTTTCATGTTTACTCTATGTGTTATGTCATGGTGGCTTAATGTCCTTCTTAATGTATTTACTTGTGTTTAAAAAAGATAGTGTGCAAGATTAACCTAATAAAACCCCCAATCTCATAAAATTCACTGTCTTTCTAGTGAGGCAGGAAGGTCCTGCAAACCCTCTTTATTTCAGTGGAAGTTCAGATGGATCAGATTTATAAGGGAGGTTAAGACCTCACTAATGCAAATACTTTACAATTTAAATTAAGAACATTATTTTAAGCATTTATTATATTTTATCAGCCTTTTTGAAATGTTGTGAAGCAGACGATCAAGTATAAAATGTATTCTGTATTCAGTTACAACTTTAGTCCAAAAGTTGCATTTTTAAATATTTTAATTCACAAAAAGTTGGCAATGTCTTCAGCCCAATTCATAAATATTCTTGCCCTTGGTCCTCAGTCCAGCTGCAGACCAGCTGCACACCATGAATTCACCTCCATGGACATTTCATGCCTGCAGTCATATAAGAGCCCTAGGTGATAGTCCGGAAACACAAAGAACACACTGAGGTCCAAAGTCCCACCTGCAGTTGCCCACCGTGGAGGATTGATTTAGCTTCCACACACCCTCCTTCAGATCTCCAGATGGAGCATGGTCTGCAAAAAAATTCCTGCATTTTTCTGTAGCCAAGAGAGCATCCCTGCTCTTTGTGTTACATCATTCATGGGCTTGACACCGAAAAGGTATTGAAACATTACAATATACAACTGATCCTAAGGGTTTGGTAAATAAACCACAAACTGTGAAGGAGAGAATGTGTTTGTCTCCTTATCTCCCTAGCCTTATCTTGCTCTTGTTGTTCAAAGAGATTTAGTCTGGCTGGAAGGCCAGTATCCTATGCAAGAGCTTTGTTTCTTGTTTCTTTGTTGTTTCTCTGTTTCTTGAAGACTCAGATTGGCATTGCCCCTTTCTCAAGGATGTGCTGTCACCCTTGCCACCACTTAGGCCATGTAGGCAGAGAGATGAGGTGGGGACGTGCCCTGACACTGGTTCCTCCCACTCTCCAGTGCTGGTGAAGAGCAATGGTGAGTTTCCTCCTCCTCCGTTTCTGTGAGCTGGTGGCAGAGCCTGATGGAGCAGGTCTTGAATCATCGCAATACAGTGAAAGCTGTCCATCATCCATAATAAATGCCTCTCACACTGCTCTGCTTTCCCACTCTGCAAGGCAGAATTTATATTGTCGAGATTTTGGAGCATGTGCTAGCCTTCAAATATTAGAGTGGTTGTTTGATGTGAAGTTTTTTCAGTGAAAAGAGACACCAACTGTTTCCAGCATTGTCAGTGGGGAGTGGAAAGATTTCTTCTGCTATATATGTATTAAAATTTACCAAGATGTATGCCAAATGCAAACAAACTAATTCTTTTTTCTCAAAGTGCACCCTGTAATTTTTTCAGAAATCTGTGCAATAAAGTATAACTCATGCACTGGAGAGTTACTTGCTACTATTGCTATGGCATAAACTCATTCTGCATAACAAGGATTGCTTCTTGCATTCCTCTCCTTTTCCCCTCCCAGCTTCCTTGTGTGCCACTTGCTACTTATCCTGAATTCTAACAGCAAATCTCACATTTCTTGCAAAATTTTAATCCACATTTTTCACTTGTTCAATGTCATGTCTTTCTCTATGTCCTTCTTTTCCACCACTCCAGGATTTTTATATATTTCACTGTTTTTCCTGTTTTCCCTTTTTCCCTTATGCCTCTACCCCTTACTAGTCTCAGTCCTTTCTTTCTTTCTCCTTTCCCTCTCTCAAGATGTGAATGCTTTCAGAAGTGTCTTAGAAAGTTGACAGTGCTGAAATGGAATAATTTCATTGGGAAAAAGTCAAAGGCAGCTAAAGTTTGAAGTTTTGATGATATCATTCCAGTAAACTCACATCTCCACCCTGCTGTGTTTCTGTTTTCCCCAATGGTAGCAGTAGAGTTTTGCCTCTGTTTTCCTTGAAACTTCAGAACTGATTGAGTACATGTGACATTCATAAGCCATCGTGTAACAGTCAAAAGAAGCAATATCTTAAGGCTGAGAACAAGGCCTTGCAAGCTCAGTCATCAATACAAAGAAGTTGACCTGGAGAAGAAAGTTTTCTCAGCTGGGAGAAGATCCTGAAGACCTGAAAGCAGCTTCATCCTTAATGGTCAGGGGGCTGAGTGGGACAGGAGAAAGAGTCCATGGAATGAACAAGCTGTCTACAGACACGGAGCTTTGAACAAGCGAAAACTCCAAAAATACAAAACCCTCAAACTCTGAAATGCTGGAAATTAGATGGTTTCTGAACAGTTGTATTTGTTTTTTTTTTTTTAAGTCATGACTGTGCCTAAGTGAATGCAAACTGAGGAAGTGAAGGGTAACTAAAAAAATGGATTTTTTGGCAAACTACTATGAATTTTCATGCAATACTTTGCTATAGTGCAGTTATTTCAGCTGGAAAAATATAATGGCTCCAATTATTTTGGAAATATGTTTGGCAGAGAAGCTTGGAATGGAAACACAATAAAGTTAAAATTCTTTTTGATATACAGTGAATGAATTTGTATGCTGAAGTTGTAGATATAGCCTTATTGTACCTGGTATGGGCAACTCCATGTTGTCATCTAGTATAAATCTGAAAACATTTAGGATCTTCTGTGGAAGCAGACAGCTAAAACAATGTGCACCACTACTGAAAACAGACACACAGGGAGATAAAAGTTTTGCTTACAGCCCCATGAGATTTCCCTGACATCACGTAGTAAGCGCATGGGCTGGAGTAATAATTGACAGGACTATGGGAGGAAGAAACATTACAAACTCCTGCTGACAAAGAAGTGGCAAGTGATCTCAGAAACAACAGGAGAAACCCTGATTAAACATAAAGGAAAAACTCAGCATTCATTGTAATTGAAGTGCTGGGCTAGCTGAACAGGATCGGGCAGAAACGAGTAACATAGTATCTTATGTTAAAACTAATATAGAGATGATTCCTATATATTTCATGAGTAAGAATTTGTAATAATGTTGGGAGTGTAACAGGAAAACTTTGCTACTAAAGAATACATCCTACAGTAAATATTGAACTCTATTCCAGGCCATCCAGTCCTCACATTTACATTAGGCTTTCCACATCTGTTTCATATCCAATTTATGTTAACAGTAATTGAAATCTGTTACCATCTGTGTTTTGGGTGGGCTGCATTAAATGAGTTATCAAGAAAAAAGTAACATCTAGTATGAAACCTCATTCAGAGTCCTCTGGTGCCTTCTGTGAGGTGAGTGGAGATGCCAAAGAGCCTCGATTTATATGGAATTGGAAATTAAGTAACCAAATTTTATAGAAGTAAGGAAAGAGTAAGTAAGTACCTTCAGTCTGGAGAATGATGGGTTAAGATATAGGGCCCTCTATACAGTGATATTTGCTTATTATAAAGAAACTTTGAATAAGCGCCCACATGTCCACAAGTCTTTTACTTTGCAAAATCTATTTCTTTTGATCTGTATCTAATGCAAAATGTACTTCAACCATAACATTTCTGAATTTATAAGAAAGAAATTACTAAACAAATAAAAGAGCTGGAACAGATGTTAACATCCTTACTCTAGGGAGGTCAAATGTAAATTCACTGTAGGAGACCAAACTCAGTAATTGGATTGCCTAACAAATTAGATTCCCAGTGTGTGCTGTGATATGTACACGCTCTTTGTTTTTACACAATAGCTTATCATGGAAATCTCCAGATTATAAAACAAAGACATTTCTTGTGATATTCGTGGCTTCTATTGAGGAAATAAAACACCAGAATATGAACCTTTGAGTAAAAATTTAATGTTACAGCCTTTGGCTTGGATGCTACATCAATAGGTAAATCAGATACAGACATTTTTACGACCCAGTCTTGCTTTTGGAGAAGTTAATGGGACTTTCGTTACCGGTGATACTAAGGAGTGGCTATAGACCAAAGGAGCAATTATGAAAGGCTGTATAAACAGGGAAAAGCACCCATGTATGTCTACAATATTGACTGAAGGAGAACAGAATTTGACTTGGGTCCTGCAGAGGCCCTTTCCAATCTATATTATTCAGTGGCTACTTATATTTCATTACTAGAGAGATTCTGTTTTGAAGTACCTGTTGTATTAGTGGCCCCCTTTAAACTGAGTAATCTTAGTCTTGGTATCTTTTTAATTTTATGAAAAGATCATCTTTTTAGGACTAGGGAATAATGAATGCAGTAGAAAATATGCCTCCCCAACAGAATTCTCTTTGGTTCCTTGGCTGAACTGGTAGCTACACAGATAAGTTATCTTGGGCTGAAAAATTTCCTAATGTCTTTATACCACTATGTGAAAAAAGTCATGCTTTTGGAATCTGAACATTCTATAGAGACCAATAAAGACAGCAGGTCTTAGATGAAATAGCTGGCAAAATACTTAACTTTTGTGAGGGGCATCTTTGAAACAGAACATTCAATGACCATTCAAGTGTTAATTAATCAGCATTAATATTTATACATGCTTCATCCTTGAAGAACCACCCTCTTCTGGAAAGTACAACTTTAATAATGTTTTATGTCACAACTTCATGACATCATTACAAAATTTTGGCCTAGGAAGTGGCACGTGTGGCTATAGCTTGTTTTATTTCATGAGAGCTCAGGGTTTCTTGGCTGGGTGTTCATAACTATGGTAATTCCTCTTAGAAGCCAGAAATGGAGCTGTGGGTAGGTAACCGTGATGTATGTCATGTCCTTGGAATACATCCATCCTCTTTTGGGGACCAGGAGGGAATTTTCCTTCAATTCTGAGTGCTGTATATCAGTTACTACTTAGTCACAGATCCATTGTGCTCTCCAGGTATTTTGGCTTCCAAATGAATTACAAAAGGATGACAAACAGGAGAAACCTGTTGAGATAATAGGATGAAAGTACGATTAAAGTGGTATTATGCAGTGTTTAATGCCTAGCTCTAGATGGGGTGACATTCCATTTTTATTTGTATACGTGCACAGATTGAGAGCTGGAGAAAGATGATAGCTGCTTCATTGTTTGTAAGTGCCACCTTCTGCACTCTTGCCCTAGTGTCTCTTGGGTTTATTGCCCTCACCAAGACAGCAGAGGAATGAGTTTAGAATCAGTGGGCTCTTACTCTTCTGTGGGCTAGAAATTACGGTACTGATTGTGTGAGCGGTTGAGTTAATATCTCTACCAAGGATAAACACAGGATGAAAGAAAATGGAGAGCAGCTGGCAGAGACTCAACAAAATTCTCCACCCTTCAGAGAATATTTCCTTAGGCTTTGTAACTAAGTTCTTTGTAGAGAGAGTTCAGTTCCACTTAATATGGATGTAGAAATATGTAGTATATATTTTTGAAGTCAAAGCAAACATTGAAGAACAAATTGTGAAATCTCATTTGACAGAGGGAGGTTGCATCATTGGCTTTTCTCTCAGCCTCAGGAGGTTTCATAACATCTGAAGATATCATCATGAGTGTGAGAAAGCTGACATTTTAGAAAGAATCTAAGAATGGAAAGAATTATTAACCATTAAATATCAGGGATGTGAAGGGCATGCACAAGTGATCATAAATGATCATAGGAAGCTTAAGAAAGTAATGATCATTAATGAGTTGAAGTATGTATGTCTTGTAATGTCTCTTATGTCTGGTAAAAAGACATCCTCTTTAAGTTCCCCATATGCTTCCCATGCTGGGGAGTTCCCAAATGCTCCCACATTTCAAGACTTCTGGAGATTCCACTGCCTGGGGTCTAACCTGGTGTCTTTGGAAAGCTACCCACAAGCATAAAAAGGAAGACATATATAGGTGACTTAGTGTGTGAAATAGGGATAATTTTCTACCTGAGTATCAGAGGCGCATTTATCATATTGAATTTCATGTGGCATTTTGTTATTCAGTGCGTGTAATACCCAGAGACCCTACTGCAGGACTTTGTAATCGGCTTTATTCTGACTCTTCCAAGTAGTTTGGTGTCATCAGAGGTTACTGTCATACCACCATACTTTTATCTAAATTGCTTATGAGTATCTTGAACAAAAGAAATCTTGCTGATAACTCTTTCTTATCATGAAAAAGTACTTTATTCCCTAGGTGTAAAAAACATTTGCCACTGTTTCTGATACAAAACTGAATATCACATAAAACACATTTTTCTAGCTTTTTTTTTTAATGCAGATTTGTGTATATGTGTATGTGTAGTATGTATTTCTTATTATATTTTATGTATATATTATTTGTGCATATATGTCTGTATATATATGTGCATGCATAACTGTTTTAAAGAAAAGTATTTGAATTTTCTTGATTGAGAGGTTTATACTATGCTGCACTATAAAAGAAAGAGTTGTAATAACTTTATTATGAAGTCTGTACATTTAAAAATTATCTGCTCATGCTGATACCATATAAAAATAAAGACAGTGTTGTTTAATTTGGCTGTGAAAAGGCATACTTCTGGACTACCAGAAGTATACATTAATGTGAAGTTTGTTTACCTTAGTTTGTGTGATATTTGGCAGGGGGGTGGCATCTTTTTGCCAATGTTTTATCTTTTGTTGTCTTTAGAAAATGAACAGAGTTTGTCAACTAGCTCCGAAGCAGACCTGACTGAACCCAGGGACTAGCAGATCTTCTCATGAGACTGTGTATATTTTGAAAAGGCTGTCTAACTGAGGTTGCATGCTGCAAAAACATTGCTTAATTTTATCTGTAACAAGAATTCAAGGGGAAAAAAATTCATAACATTTTAATGTGACTGACTTAGAACGTACCACACTTTTATGTGGACATGCAGCTTTCCATGTGGTTTTTTTTTTTTTTTCCTGTTTTTTCTTTTACCAGTAGAAATTTTATTTGGGATGAGGAAAGCAAAAACTTTCCTCCTTTCTGGGACTTCCAGTCTTAAATCTATAGCAGAAAATAAGGCATGCCTGCGCACCTCAGACCTTCAGCAAATGTGTTGTCATTTGACAATCTTGGACATGTCATTTTTGTCTGGCTTTTAGAAATAATTTTCCATTAATGAGGTGAAAGGATCTGATCATGACAGCTCTTCTAAAATGCTGTGTTTAGATTGACAGTGCAATTAAAATTATTATTATTGGACTAAAGTTGTGTTATTTTTATATTTCATACAAATGCATTGAGCTGTGCTTTAATTCTCTACATTGAGAGAAAAGTAAACTGAATAACTGAAAGAAAACAGGAACCTTCTACATGAGTATCTCATGTAGCCAACACAATTCCCTATTTCTAAAGATGCCTTTTACCAAGGATTCTGTTTTCCATTAAACAAAAGTCACTTTAGCTCCATTAATAACCTCATTGACTACTTACATAAGTTGTGTGAAGATGTCTGATTACATATAATCAGGGCTGGGAAATGTAAATGGTGTCATGTATGGCCATGTCCTTTTCATCCATTTACTCATTTGCTTCTGGCAGTGTGGCTCCCAGCTGGATACCTCTGACTTGCAAAGGTTGAGACTTGTCATTTGTCTTTGGAAGATCACTAGAGAAAACAAAATTGCTACAGGATAGAGCCTGATGATTCTTTCACTAGATGCTCTCTCCCTTCTGAGTAACAACTGAATCATAGCAGATGCCAAGGGTGGAAAAGACTGCTTGTCATAAAACTGTGTGGCTATGTTTAGTGCTGTCCTTGTATCCTGACTTGCTATTCTCCCATTCTAAGATGTGTCATGTCCTCAAACAGTATTAATAGTTCTGCAGGTAGAATTGTCACTGTTTTGTCACTCACGTCAGCTATTATAGAAGGGAAATCAGTGACTTATGATAAAGTTTATTTTAAGTGAAATGAAATGACCTCTTGAGGTTTGCAGATGTATGTCAAAATTCCTAAAATCCAGAGCTATTTTCTGAGGGAGAATAGGTGACCCTATGAGCCTGACCCGGCAATAATCAGGGATTTCTTGTAGAGCTTTTCCTCCATGTCTTTCGTTGCTCAGCTCTCTGAACTCCTCATCATGTCTTCCCTTACCATGAGAGCGGATCCAAAATAAGTTAACTGTCATGTTTTCCCCACAACTTCTCTTTTTTCATTGGCCGCACATTGATCTTGTGTTGCAAATATATTTCCCCTTCTCCGTATGGTTCAGAACATGGGAGAAAGGAACACCAACATGCACTACATCAGAAGCCTTGTTGGAGTTGCTGACAATGAACATCCTTACTTTTTTTTTTGTTTGCTTCACAAAAAAGAGGGAGTATGAAGTCATGAATCTACAGATACTTTTACACAAATGAATGTCTGGTTTTGCATTTGTGTTACCTCTAAAAGAAAAATCCTGCTGCAAAGGTTATAAAATAGGCTAAGCTTTATTTACCAAAGAGATAAGGAATTTTATTGCTTGCAAGGTTATTTATGACATAAGCAAAGACAAACAGAAGCATCAAAGGAAAGATAACATTTGTTGTGAATACTCAAGAGAAAACGTTCATGAACTGGGAGTTTAGGAAGTGCCAAGTGGATTATTTTCCCCATTTTCCTTTCTAGAAGTGGAGTTAGAGGTTCATTAATATATGAAGGTAAGACCAGCAAATGTTACACTCTCTTTGTCCATCATCAGAGAAAATTAATGACAACTAACAGTATTAATTCAATATTCTAGGCAAGTTGCACAGCCTTAATAATGAACTCATAATGGGGTAAATCACTGAATTTTTTTCCCGCAGTTGCATCCCCTGAATTTGTGCAAGAACACGGTCTTGCTGGACTGGGACAGGGCAGAGTTGGGAACACATAGGTCAAAAACTAAAGATCAGAATGTACTTGCTGACACTGCATAGGACACGAGTTTCTTGGAAAGCAATGAGCTAAGTACAATTTTGGTAAGATTCCAAACACAGTTCAGGGTGTAGCTGACGATTTTTTTTTTTTGTCCTTTCTTTGGAACTTGAGTTTTTTTAGTTTCTAGGTTTCAAGCTTTTCTCACAAAGCAAAGTGGTTAGAAAGTTACTGCAGACAAAACTCCAAAGCTACTGTGGGAGTCACATTGCCTCACTCCAGGGACTGGAGCTTTTCTGGAAGTACTAGAAAGCACATGATGAAATCACACCCTTGGGCACCACTTGATAGAGAAAGAGGAATAACCTCCCAGTGGGAGACCCTTGGGCAGGGTTAATGCACAGCTGCCTCCACCATCACAGAGCTGAAGACTTGTCTGGTCCATTCTATTGGTCCTCTTTATCCCTTTAGTCTCCTTCACACCTTTCTTCATCAAACATTGAGCGATGTGCTCTGTTGTTTTTTTCACCGTGCAGTGGTGCAACACAAGGGTTAGAGCAGCATTGGAAGGCACAGGGAGCTTGTTACACACGATCAGCTAAAAATCGATAGGAGTGCTAGGCAGGACAAAAATCTTACTGATATTTGAGTTTTTCACAGGTAGGAAGATTTCTCTTAGGAATAATTTGGGCCACATCAGAAAGAGATAGCTGGTGGATGACCCAGCTCCGGGCAGCTATAGTGGCATTGTCCTCATGTGTTTGTAAGTCATTTCAGTGA
Organism: Mohoua ochrocephala; assembly: GCA_013398855.1. NCBI lineage: Eukaryota > Metazoa > Chordata > Aves > Passeriformes > Acanthizidae > Mohoua > Mohoua ochrocephala. The sequence goes on from VZTA01017398.1 coordinate 14,965, forward strand.
AGGATGCTAATGACCCATTAAGGCAATTTGGAATGAAGATTGACAAATTTTTTGATACTTATTAACACTCAGTTGGTATTGCTAAGGACTCAAACTGAAGCTGCTAGCGCAGACCACCTCTGCTATTTTCTGCATAAAAGGAGCAGGGCCAGGTTTAGGGGCAGTTGAAAGAGAAAACTGGCTTAGGTAGTCATAAGATAGGAAGGGCAAAACAAGCAAATATGATTTGCCACTTGCCACTATTTTCTGAGAAAATCAACACCGGTGAGGAATTCAATTTCTTTTTTTATTGTATTTGGAAATGAAGATAACAGTAAAAGGTGACAAAATACAATCTAAGAAAACAAGATAAGGCTAGCCCAGCTTCTTTTATTTTCTCATTTAAAAAAATCAGTATTGTCAACTCTAGCCATTCAAAAAAAATTACTAGAAGAGAATTTTCTCAAAAGGAGTAAGTTTGAAGGTGATGTGAGAATATCAGGCTCCTGACATCACATTTCATTCCTATTATGTTTTCAAATCATCATCAATGTATGAGCCATTTACTTATTTTTATTTTGATGGAGATTCTCTTGTTATCAATTGACTTGAGGAAAGAGGTCTTCAATATTCAGATATGAATGCAATCAAAAATCAAATCTCAGAATAGTGTGCTGTGCTCTGATAACAACATAGTAATTGAAATTAGAACTTTATATCTTTTGTTTTTCAGGTTTGGGTTCTTTTATGTGGTTGGTTGGTTGGTTTTGGATTTTTTACTTGATTTTAGATTTTTTTTGGTTTTCATTAATTTTAAACTTTTTTTTTAGTAAAGGATGGATTACACAAGGTGTATCTGTTTTACATGATTATATCTAAGACAAAAAACCCCCACATCTTTCTTCCAGCTGAGAAGTTGTCTCTTCTGCTGTGTTTGTTTAAGCAGCAAAGTCCAGCCTGCAACTCGTGCCACCCTGCTCCCATCAGCAGCCCAGCCATGTCTGGAGCACTGACCTATTTGCCTGGCAGAGTGCTAAGAGTTACAGCACTTAACTACTTCTGATTTCTTCTCCAGGCAGTGGATTGAGTTTGTGGTGCATCACTTCCTCACCAACTGCAAGGTAAGAATAAAACTAATCTTACCGTCTTTGAAGGCTGAAGAGGGTATAATAATGAATTCTTCTCCCTGTGCTTGTACAGTGCCTTGTTGCAATCACGTTTAGTTTGTCCTGCTGCTTCTCCTTAAAAAAATAGTACAGCCCATGAAAGAGGAGCTCCTGCTTAATGGAAATGACATTGTCAAGTTTTTAAAATGTTGTTGCTCTGTGCTAGTGTTTCTGAGAAGTTGTGGGAAGTCTTGTGTGATATCAAGATGATTGCCATAAACAGCTGCTCTCAATCACCCAGGCAGTGAAGAGATTTGTCAGGGCTGATATATGAAGACTCAGAAAAACAAGAAAATAATAAATTTTAAAAAATTAATAATAATAAAAAACAACAACAACAATAATAATAATAATAAGGTGGGGGAGGGGGCTGGGGAAGGGAAACCCAGCATTGGTTACAGAAACATGACTCAGCTTTTGTTCCGTAAGCCCTCTGTTCGAGCACGTCTTGTCAGCTCATTACACATGTTTAGCAGGGTTTTTTGTACTTCTTTCCTGGCTTCTCCACTCTGATTTCCTGTTTACAGCAGGCTGGGAACAGAACTTGTCAGAATAGCTGGAAAGCGGGACCCAGGCTGCAGGGGAGCTCCCTGCCAGAGCAAGTTTTGCAGGATTTAGATCCAGAGATGCCCTGGCATTGTCCCGGTCT